>JZKD02S1279159.1:1066440-1134771 GCA_000966675.3 Picea glauca | reverse complement strand
GCAGAAGGAAAAGTGGAGAAATACAAAGCTCGGTTAGTAGCAAAGGGTTATTCCCAGGTTGAGGGAATTGATTTTGGTGAGATTTTTTCTCCTACTGCCAAGTTAACCTCTATAAGATTTATGTTATCTGTTGTTGTTGCATTTGATTTTGAAATAGAACAGATGGATGTGAAGACAACATTCCTGCATGGGGATCTGGAAGAAGAAATCTATATGAAGCAACCAGAAGGTTATGTTGTGAAAGGAAAGAAGGAGCGGGTATGCAAGATGAAAAAGTTCCCGTATGGTTTAAAAAAATCACCAAGGATGTGGTATCAAAAATTTGATACTTATATGCTAGGACTTGGCTTCACAAGAAGCAAAGAGGATCACTGTGTGTATTTTAAATTAATTGGTGATCATTTGATTTATTTGGTCTTGTATGTGGATGACATGTTGCTGATAGGAAACACCAAGGAGATTATCCAGGATGTGAAAACTCAGTTGTCCTCTAAATTCGACATGAAGGATCTCGGTGCTTCAAATTTCATTCCGGACATGGAAATTAAAAGAGATCAAAAAAGGAAGAAACTCTGGTTAAATTAGAGAAAATATGTCGAGACAATATTGCAAAGGTTTAATATGAAGGAATGTAAACCGGTCAAGGTTCCTATTCCTGTTGGTGTAAAGTTATCTATGGATTAGTGTCCCAAGACACATGAAGAAGAGGAGGACATGTCTCATGTTCCATATGCGAGTGCAGTTGGAAGTTAGATGTATGCAATGGTATGTACTATACTGGACATTGCACATGCAGTGGGATTTTTTAGCAGGTATATGTCAAAACCAGGGAAGGAACATTGGACGGTAGTAAAAAGGCTTTTCAGGTATTTGTGTGGCACTGCTAGCTATGGATTGTTCTATGAAGGAAGACCAGAATTGGACAGAGTAGTGGATATACATGGCTTTGTGGATGTGGAATGGGCTGGAGATCTGGATCGTAGGAGATCTACAAGTGGGTATGTGTTTAACCTGTTTGGAGGAGGAATAAGTTCGATGAGCAAAAGATAGGTTGTAGTGGCACTTTCAACTACAGAAGTTGAATACATGGTAGCCACTCATGAAAGTAAGAAATAAGTATGGTTACAAATATTGTGTTCAGGTATTGGGTTGGTACAACAAGTTGTAACGATAGAGTGTGACAGTCAGAGTGCAATTTTTCTGGCGAAGAACCATGCTTATCATTCAAAGACAAAGCACATTGATGTTCAATATCACTTTGTGAGAGACATGATTTTAGAGAGACATGATTGAAGAAAAGAAAGTATCACCGATGAAGGTAGACACTTTGAAGAATTTTGTAGACTCATTAACAAAATCTCTGAGCACTAAGAATTTCTCTTGGTGTAGAGAATCCATGGGCATTGTTTCCCTGGATTGTTGACTACGTAACCCTGTAAACCCCTATATGCAATGAAAACAACAAGTCGGAGAATGTTGGGTATGTGTTATATTATTTGCACGAGTAGTAGTGTAATGTATTTAGGTGACACCTACCTCAGGAAATGTGACTCCTGCCTCAGGAAAAAAAATTATGCCTCGGAAACGTGTCATGTATTTAGGTGGTTTTTCGACACATGGTTTTTTGCCGATGGTTTTCTATTTTCGGTTAAGGAATTAGGGTTTTGGACTAATCTAGGTCATTGGGGTAGGGTTTTGGATGTCGTTGGCTCCTATATGTATATTGTATTGTAAACAATGTATCACAATGAATAATATAGAATATGTTTGTTTTCCCAGTTTGGGTTTCCAGGGGAAAAATCTCTGTTGAATGTTTGTATTTTCCATTGTATCTTTTCTGTTCTTTTCTAAATATTTGTTTGCAATAGATATTGTACAAGGTTAGTATTTACATTTTGTATCAAAGATTTATTGGCTTCAAGGGGATGCCTTTTTGGTCAAGGGTTTGGCTTGGGACTGTGATAAGCCTTGTTACAGTGGGGGATCTGCAGTATTGTTCTTCAGGTGAAAAAAAATGGCAAGCAATTCAAATATGGAGATCGAGAAGTCTAATGGGAAAAATTTTGAGTTGTGGAAGCTCAATATGGAAGATATGTTGGTGGAAAGAGATCAGTGGATCGCGGTAGATCCAGGTACTGCACCTACAGGAACTTCTGCAGATGACTGGAAATAGTTGGATCGGAAGGCAAAGAGCACAATCCGACTGTGTCTCCCTGATTCAGTATTATTGAATGTGTCAGAGGAAGCTACATCCAAGGATTTATGGGAAAAGTTGGGGAATTTGTATCGGTCTAAGTCCGTAGTAAATAAACTATTCCTGAGAAAGAAGTTGTATAACCTAAGGATGAGAGATGGAGACTCGGTGACAGATCATTTGAACGCCTTCAATACTATGGTAAGTCAATTAGTATATGTTGATATTAAAATTTCAGATGAAGATAAATGTATCGGTTTGTTTTGTTCTTTACCAGACTCGTGGGATAGTTTGGTTGTGGCCATAGGTAGTAATACAACTTCTTTGAAGTTTGAAGAAGTGGTCTCATCCTTGTTGTCGGAGGAGATGAGACGGGAGAATATGGAAGGACATAGCACAGATGCATTATTTGCAAGAGGACGTTCCCAGGAAAGAAATAGATCTAATTTTTCAAGTGGGAGATCTAAGTCTAAGGGTAGATATAAATCTCCTAGAAAGTTTGTAAGGGTATGTTGGATATGTGGAAAAGAAGGGCACTACAAGAAGCAGTGTAGATCCAAAGTTGAGAAAAAGAAGGGATCTGAAGAATCTTCTTCTACGAAAGAAAAGACCTCCAAGGAAGAAAGAGTGGATGTGTACTTGGCCTCTTCAAGCACACATGCAGATCATGAGGCATGGTTGGTTGACTCTGGTGCATCCTTTCATATGAATCCCCACATGGAGTGGTTCTGTGAATATGAAAAGTATGATGGAGGTAATGTTTTCTTAGGTAATGATTCGACAACCAGAATCATAGGAAGAGGAAGGGTAAATTTGAGGCTCATAGATGGAAGGATTAGAGCAGTGCCTGGTGTTCTGTACATCCCAGGTATGGCCATAAATTTTATATATGTAATCAAAATGGAAGATGCACGGGTAAAAACAATATTTGAAAAGGAAACTTGCAAGATGGTTCAAGGAGAAATGGTGTTGATGAAGGGAGTTCGGTTTGGAACTCTGTATAAGCTGCTAGGAAGCACTATTAGTGATGGGTGTAATAGCTCCATTGTTCCTGATATTGGAGTTGAAGAAGAAAGAACTCCCACAGTCTCTAGAGAAAAGGTTATGTTGTGGCATCAAAGACTGGGTCATATCAGAGAGAAGGGTCTTCGACTACTACACGGTAAAGGTGTGGTTGAAGGTATGTCTAACTACTCTCTAGATTTTGATTTCTATGAACATTGTCTATATGGGAAGCAGAATCGGGTAAGAATCCCCTCTGGTGCAACGAGGGCAGAAGGAATTTTACAACTAGTTCACAGTGATGTTTTTGGACCTGTGTCAGTCCCATCATTGGGAAAATCTGTGTACTATGTCTCATTTATAGATGACTTCTCGAGGAAAACTTGGATATATTTCCTCAGGAATAAATCTGAAGTCTTGACAGGTTTAGAGAGTTTAAGGCTCTTGTTGAGAATCAAACAGAGAAAAGAATTAAGGTGTTGAGGACAGATAATGGCGGAGAGTTTTTACAAGAATGAATTTGAAGAATTATGTAAGAAGTGTGGTATAGCAAGATAGAATACTACTCCATATACACCTCATCATAATGGAGTTGCAGAAAGGATGAACAGGACATTGATGGAAAAAGCAAGGTACATGCTTAGTGGTGCCGGGTTAGGGAAAGATTTATGGGCAGAGGCAGTGGGTACTACATGTTATCTGGTCAACATATCACCCTCATCAACGTTGGATGACATGACTCCACAAGAGGTATGGACTGGTAAGGAACCTTCTCTCACACATCTTAAGGTATTTGGCTACGATGCATATGTTCATGTTCCAAAGGAAAATAGGAGTAAGATGGATAAGAAGGCTGGAAAATGTATCTTTATTGGATATAAATATGGTCTCAAAGGTTATAAGCTTTGGAACCCAAAAACTAATAAGGTAGTGTATACTCTAGATGTGGTTTTTAGAGAAATAAAGGATGTTGTTAAACAAGAATTCCTACCAAGTAAGGAAGAACTGGAGAAGATAGAGTTTGATTTAAAGGATGATGAATCAGACTCTACAAAAGAACATGAATCAGAAGAAGAAGATCCTCATACTCCAGTATTGAGAAGATTGGTTCGAGAAAGAAGGCTACCGGAAAGGTATAGTCCATCTGATTTCCATTCAAATTTTGCTTTGTCTATTACTGATCATGATCCTAGAACTGTCAGGGAGGCAGTGGATTCAGAGGATGGAAATCTCTGGAAAAGGGCCATGGAAGAAGAAATGGCATATTTGGATAAGAATGAGGCTTGGGATCTAGTGGAGTTTCCAACTGGAAGAAATCCCATTGGCAGCAAATGGGTATTTAAAATAAATTGAATGCATAAGGAAAAGTGATGAAATACAAAGCTCAGTTAGTAGCAAAGGGTTATTCCCAGGATGAGGGTATTGATTTTGGTGAGATTTTTTCTCCTATTTTATTTGATTTTGAAATAAAACAGATGGATGTGAAGACAACATTCCTGCATGGGGATCTGGAAGAAGAAATCTATATGAAGCAACCAGAAGGTTATGTTGTGAAAGGAAAGAAGGAGCTGGTATGCAAGCTGAAAAGTCCCTGTGTGGTTTAAAATAATCACCAAGGATGTGGTATCAAAAATTTAATACTTATATGCTAGGACTTGGCTTCACATGAAGCAAAGAGGATCACTGTGTGTATTTTAAATTAATTGGTGATCATTTGATTTATTTGGTCTTGTATGTGGATGATATGTTGTTGATAGGAAACAACTAGGAGATTATCCAGGATGTGAAGACTCAGTTGTCCTCTAAATTTGACATCAAGGATATCGGTGCTTCAAATTTCATTCCGGGCATGGAAATTAAAAGAGATCAAAAATGGAGGAAACTATGGTTAAATCAGAGAAAATATGTCGAGACAATATTGTAGAGGTTTAATATGCAGGAATGTAAACCGGTCAAGGTTCCTATTCCTGTTGGTGTAAAGTTATTTATGGATCAGTGTCCCAAGACACATGAAGAAGAGGAGGACATGTCTCATGTTCCATATGCAAGTGCAGTTGGCAGTTTGATGTATGCAATGGTCTGTACTAGACCATACATTGCACATGCAGTGGGATTTTTGAGCAAGTATATGTCAAAACCATGGAAGGAACATTGGACAACAATAAAAAGGGTTTTCAGGTATTTATGTGGCACTGCTAGCTATGGATTGTGCTACGAAGGAAGACCGTAATTGGACAGAGTGGTGGATATACATGGTTTTGTGGATGCAGACTAGGTTGGAGATCTGGATCGTAGGAGATCTACAAGAGGGTATGTGTTTACCCTGTTTGGAGGAGCAATAAGTTGGATGAGAAAAAGATAGGCTATAGTGGCACTTTCAACTACAGAAGTTGAATACATGGTAGCCACTCATGCAAGTAAGGAAGCAATATGGTTACAAATATTGTGTTCAGGTATTGGGTTGGTACAACAAGTTGTAAGGATAGAGTGTGACAATCAGAGTGCAATTTTCTGGTGAAGAACCATGCTTATCATTCAAAGACAAAGCACATTGATGTTCAATATCACTTTGTGAGAGACATGATTGAAGAAAAGAAAGTATCACCAATAAAGGTGGACACTTTGAAGAATGTTTCATACTCATTAACAAAATTTGTGAGGACTAAGAAGTTCTCTTGGTGTAGAGGATCCATGGGCATTGTTTCGCTTGATTGTTGACTATGTAACCCTATAACCCCCTATATGCAAATAAAACAACAAGTCGGAGAATGTTGGCTATGTGTTATATTATTTTCATGAGTAGTAGTGTCATGTATTTAGGTGACACCTACCTCGGGAAACATGACACTTGCCTCGGGAAAAAAAATTCTACCTCGTGAAATGTGTCATGTATTTAGGTGTTTTTTCGGCACATGGTTTTTTGCCAATGGTTTTCGATTTCCAGTTAAGGAATTAGGGTTTTGGACTAATCCAGGTCACTGGGTTAGGGTTTTGGATGACGATGGCTTCTATATGTTTATTCTATTGTAAACAATGTATCACAATGAATAATATAGAATATGTTGGTTTTTCCGGTTTGGGTTTCCAGGGGAAAAATCTCTGTGTAATGTTTGCATTTGTCATTGTATCTTTTCTATTCTTTTCTGAATATATGTTTGCAGTAGATATTGTACATGGTTAGTATTTACATTTGGTATCAGAGCTTTATTGGATTTAGGGGGATTCCTTTGTGGTCAAGGGTTTGGCTCGAGACTGTGATAAGCCTTGTTACAATGGGAGATATGTGGTGTTGTTCTTCAAGTGAAAAGAAATGGCAAGAAATTCGAAGATGGAGATCGAGAAGTTTAATGGGAAAATTTTTGAGTTGTGGAAGCTCAAGATGGAAGATATGTTGGTGGACAGAGATCAGTGGATCATGGTAGATCCAAGTACTGCACCTATAGGAACTTCTGCAGATGACTAGAAAAAGTTGGATCGGAAGGCAAAGAGCATAATCCGACTGTGTATCTCTGATTTAGTATTACTGAATGTGTCAAAGGAAGCTACAGCCAAGGATTTATGGGAAAATTTGGGGAATTTGTATCAGTCTAAGTCTCTGGTAAATAAACTATTCCTGAGAAATAAGTTGTATAACCTAAGGATGAGAGATGGAGACTCAGTGGCAGATCATTTGAACGCCTTCAATACTGTTGTAAGTCAGTTAGTATCTATTGATATTAAAATTTCAGATGAAGATAAATGTATCAGTTTGTTTTTTTCTTTACCAAACTTGTGGGATAGTCTAGTTATGTCCATAGGTAGTAATACAACTTCTTTGAAGTTTGAAGAAGTGGTCTCATCCTTGTTGTCGGAGGAGATGAGACAGAAGAATATGGAATGACATAGTACAGATGCATTATTTGCAAGAGGAGGTTCCCAGGAAAGAAATAGATCTGATTTCTCAAGTGGGTGATCTAAGTCTAAGGGCAGATCTAAAATCTCCCAGAAATTTTGGAAGGGTATGTTGGAGATGTGGAAAAGAAGGGCACTACAAGAACCAGTGTAGATCCAAAGTTGAGAAAAAGAAGGGATCTGAAGAATCTTCTTCTACGGAAGAAAATAACTCCAAGGAAGAAGGAGGGGATGTGTACTTGGCCTCTTCAATAACACATGCAAATCATGAGGCATGGTTGGTTGTCTCTGGTGCATCCTTTCATATGACTCCCCATAGGGAGTGGTTCTGCGAATATGAAAAGTATGATGGAGGTAATGTTTTCTTAGGTAATGATTCGACAACCAGAATCATAGGAAGAGGAAGGGTCAAGTTGAGGCTCATAGATGGAAGGATTATAACACTGTCTGGTGTTCTGCACATCCCAGGTATGGCCATAATTTTGATTTTTATAATAAAAATGGAAGATGCAGGGGTAAAATCAATATTTGAAAAGGGAACTTGTAGGATGGTTCAAGGAGCAATGGTGTTGATGAAGAGAGTTTGATTTGGAACTCTATATAAGCTGCTATGAAGCACTATTAGTGATGGGTGTAATAGCTCCATTGTTCCTGATATTGAAGTTGAAGAAGAAAGAACTCTTACAGTCTCTGGAGAAAAGGTTATGTTGTGGCATCAAATACTAGGGAATATTGGAGAGAAGGGTCTTCGACTACTACACGGTAAAGGTATGGTTGAAGGTATGTCTAATTGCTCTCTAGATTTTGATTTCTATGAACATTGTCTATATGGGAAGCAGAATCAGGTAATATTTCCCTCTGGTGCAACGAGGGCAAAAGAAATTTTATAGCTAGTTCACAGTGATGTTTCTGGACCTGTGTCAGTCACATCATTGGGAAAATATATGTACTATGTCTCATTTATAGATGACTTATCGAGGAAAACTTGGATATATTTCCTCAGGAAGAAATCTGAAGTCTTTGACAGGTTTAGAGAGTTTAAGGCTCTTGTGGAGAATCAAACAGAGAAAAGAATTAAGGTGTTGAGGACAGATAATGGCGGAGGGTTCTGCGGGAATGAATTTGAAGAATTCTGTAAGAAGTACGATATAGCAAGGTAGAAGACTACTCCTTATACACCTCAGTAGAATGGAGTTGCAGAAAGGATGAACAAGACGCTGATGGAAAAAGCAAGGTGAATGCTCAGTGGTGTCGGGTTAGGGAAAGAATTTTGGGCAGAGGCAGTGGGTACTACATGTTATCTGGTCAGCAGGTCACCCTCATCAGCGTTGGATGACATGACTTCACAAGAGGTATGGACTGGTAAGGAACCTTCTCTCACACATCTTAAGGTATTTGGCTGAGATGCATATGTTCATGTTCCAAAGGAAAATAGGTGTAAGTCGGATAAGAAGGCTAAAAAATGTATCTTTATTGGATATAAATATGGTCTCAAAGGTTATAATCTTTGGAACCCAGAAACTAAGAAGGTAGTGTATAGTTAAGATGTGGTATTTAGAGAAATGAAGGATGTTGTTAAATAGTAATTCCTACCAAGTAAGGAAGAGCCAGAGAAGATAGAGTTTGATTTAATGGATGATGAATCAAACTCTATAGAAGAACATGAATCAAAAGAAGAAGATCCTCATACTCCAGTATTGAGGAGATCGGTTCAAGAAAGAAGGCTACCAGAAAGGTATAGTCCATCTGATTTCCGTTCAAATTTTTCTTTGTCTATTATTGATGATGATCCTAGAACTATCAGGGAGGCAGTGGATTCAGAGGATGGAAATATCTGGAAAAGGGCCATGGAAGAAGAAATGGCATCTTTGGATAAGAATGAGGCTTGTGATCTTGTGGAGTTTCCAACTGGAAGAAATCCCATTGGCAGGAAATGGGTATTTAAAAAGAAGCTAAATGCAGAAGGAAAAGTGGAGAAATACAAAGATCAGTTAGTAGAAAAGGGTTATTCCCAGGTTGAGGGAATTGATTTTGGTGAGATTTTTTCTCTTGTTGCCAAGTTAACCTCTATAACATTTATGTTATCTGTTGTTGTTGCATTTGATTTTGAAATAGAACAGATGGATGTGAAGACAACATTCCTGCATGGGGATCTGGAAGAAGAAATCTATATGAAGCAACCAGAAGGTTATGTTGTGAAAGGAAAGAAGGAGCTGGTATTCTAGCTAAAAAATTCCATGTATGGTTTAAAACAATCACCAAGGATGTGGTATCAAAAATTTGATACTTATATGTTGGGAATTGGCTTCACAAGAAGCAAAGAGGATCATTGTGTGTATTTTAAATTAATTGGTGATCCTTTGATTTATTTGGTCTTGTATGTGGATGACATGTTGTTGATAGGAAACAACAAGGAGATTATCCAGGATGTGAAAACTCAATTGTCCTCTAAATTCGACATGAAGGATCTCGGTGCTTCAAATTTCATTCTGGGCATGGAAATTAAAAGAGATTGAAAAAGGAGGAAACTCTGGTTAAATCAGAGAAAATATGTCAAGACAATATTATAGAGGTTTAATATGTAGGAATGTAAACCGGTCAAGGCTCCTAATCTTGTTGGTGTAAAGTTATATGTGGATCAGTGTCCCAAGACACATGAATAAGAGAAGGACATTTCTTATGTTCCATATGCGAGTGCATTTGGCAGTTTGATGTATGCAATGGTCTGTACTAGACCGGACATTCTACATGCAGTGGCATTTTTGAGCAGGTATATGACAAAACCAGGGAAGGAACATTGGACAACAGTAAAAAGGGTTTTCAGGTATTTGTGTGGCACTGCTATCTATGGATTGTGATATGAAGGAAGACCACAATTAGACAGAGTGGTGGAGATACATGGCTTTATGGATGCAGACTAGGCTGAAGATATGGATCGTAGGAGATATACAAGCGGGTATGTGTTTAACATGTTTGGAGGAGCAATAAGTTGGATGAGAAAAAGGTGGGTTGTAGTGGCACTTTCAACTACAGAAGCTGAATACATGGCATCCAGTCATGCAAGTAAAGAAGTAGTATGGTTACAAATATTGTGTTCAGGTATTGGGTTGGTACAACAAGCTGTAAGAATAGAGTGCAATTTTTCTAGCGAAGAACCTTGCTTTTCATTCTAAGACAAAGAACATTGATGTTCAATATCACTTTGTGAAAGACATGTTTGAAGAAAATAAAGTATCATTGATGAAGGTGGACACTTTGAAGAATGTTTCAGACTCATTAAAAAAATTTGTGAGCACTGAGAAGTTCTCTTGGTGTAGAGGATCCATGGGCATTGTTTCCCTGGATTTTTTACTATGTAACCCTGTAACCCCCTGTATGCAAAGAAAACAACAAGTGGGAGAATGTTGGGTATGTGTTATATTCTTTGCACGAGTAGTAGTGTCATGTATTTAGGTGACACCTGCCTTGGGAGACATGACACCTACCTCGGGAAACATGTCATGTATTTAGGTGGTTTTTTGGCACATGATTTTTTGCTGATGGTTTTCTATTTATGGTTAAGGAATTAGGTTTTTGGACTAATCTAGGTCATTGGGTTAGGGTTTTGGATTCTGTTGGCGCCTATATGTATATTGTATTGTAAACAATGTATCACAATGAATAATATAGAATATGTTGGTTTGCCCGGTTTGGGTTTCCAGGGGAAAAATCTCTGTGTAATGTTTGTATTTGCCATTGTATCTTTTATGTTCTTTTCTGAATATCTGTTTACAGTAGATATTGTACAAGGTTAGTATTTACACATTTCTTTTTCCAAACGAACTTCCTATTTTTCTTCTGTAATTCCTTGATTGAATTTGCTATCTTTGAAAAAACCTCGATGAATCATCTATAATATCCTACTAAACCCATTAAGCTACATACTTCTTGTATGTTTTTCGGTGTTGTCTATTCCATAATGGCCTCTTCATTCGTTGGATCCATAGTGATACCTTCACCAGATAAGATATGTCCCAAGCAATGAAACTTTGATTGGTAAAAAGAACATTTTGATATCTTCCCATACAATTTATTTTCTCTTATACATTGTAGAACCAATATCAAGTGTTTGTCATGCTCTTCTTTCATCTGAGAATAAATAAGTATGTCATGAATAAATACTTGAAAAAAATTGTCCAAGTATTCATAGAACACCCCATTCATCAAACTCATGAATACCCTAGGGGAATTCATTAATCCAAACTGTAAAACTGTGAACTCATTGTGTCTGAATCTTGTCTTAAATGCAGTCTTGTGTTAGAAAAATAGGATCGCAGAGCAATAAAATAAAACAAATGTGAAAATAAAACACAGAAGATAGGCAATACAATAGAGACACAGATATACGTGGTTCTCCCAGTGTGGGCTATGTCCACCATATAAATTGCCAAGTCCTTCCTTTATTAGTATCCAACAATTGAAGGGATACAACCTACAGAAAACCTATTGTAACTTCCTCTTCTTTATCTCACAGTCTCCTATCTCAAAATACAATATTCGTAATAATACATAGCCACAATACATTTCATAAAAGAGGGCTGCCTTATAGGGAAAAAAAACCCTAGCATAACTTCTACCGTCAGATCTGCGACCTTATAATGAACGGTCTAGATTCACTATGAAATTACAGTATACATTTACAAGCAAATTTTTTCTTCAGGGAATGTTGTCCCCTGGGGGCTTGCTTGCCCTCGGACCCCGCAGGGGGGGTAACCCCCCCGTGTGGAGGAGTGTACATTATTCCGGGCTGTAAAGTCTTCATGGGGTATAAACATGGTTGAAACAAAAATCTCTGAATCAGGAAGATAATCAGGCTCCACAACCAACAATATCCCACTTGGAGATTGATCTCAACAACACCACTATTGTTGTATCTACTAGACTATGATCCTTCTTGGACCTGGAAAATTTCTCATATTCACCTTCATGCTTGAAGACAAAATGAACCTGAGAAGGAACTCAGTTTCTCCATGGTTACTCCCTTAGTTAACATGTCTGCAGGATTCTAGCTAGTGTGTATCTTTTCCAACTTCAAATGTCCATATTACAAGATGGATCGTATGAAATGGTACTTGAGTTGTATATTCTTAGTATTCAAATGGAAGGCTGAGCTCTTTGCAATATGAATGGCACTCTCACTATCATAGTACAACCTATTATTCTCCTTCTTCTTTCCCAATTCTTCCATAAACCTATGTAACCAAAACATCTCTTTACTAGCCTCTGTAGCAGAAACATACTTTGCCTCTGTTGTTGAAAGTGAAACAACCTTTTGTAGTTTCGAAATCCAACTTATTGTTGTTCCACCTATAGTAAAAACATACCCTATGGTGCTCCTCCTGCTATCTTTATCACATGCCATATATGAATCAACATATCCCTGTAGAATAGTGTCTGAACCTCCAAAACATAATGCATGAGTAGTAGTACCTCTCAAATACCTGATAATACACTTTACCACCTCCCAATGTTCTTTACCTGGATTGTTCATATACCTACTCACAACTCCCACTGCATGTGCAATATCTGGTCTTGTGCAAACCATCGCATAAATAAAGCTTCCAATTGTTGATGAATAAGGGACCCTGGACATGTATTGTATCTCCTCCTGTGTCTTGGGACACATTTCCTTAGGTAATTTGAAATGTCTGTCCAAAGGTGTACTAATTGGTTTTTCATTCTTCATTCTAAACCTCCCCAACACCTTCTCTACGTACTCACCCTGAGACAGTGTCAATTTGTGATTTTTCCTGTCTCTTGTTATTCTCATACCAAGGATTTTCTTTGCAACACCCAAATCCTTCATTGCAAATGAATTAGCTAATTTCTTCTTGAGCACATTTATATCATGCATATTAGACGCTACAACAAGCATTTCATTTACATACAATAGAAAGATAATATATCTTCAATTTTCTATCCTTTTAAAATAAACACAGTGATCATAATGACATCTACTATAACCTTGTTTTGTCATAAACTTGTCAAACTTCAAATAACATTTCCTTGGAGCTTGCTTTAGGCCATACAATCTCTTCTTCAACCTGCATACCAAATTATCCTTTCCTTTGACCTCATACCCCTATGGATGTTGCATATAAATCTCTTCCTCTAAATCCCCATGGAGAAAAGTTGTTTTTACATATAACTGTGCAAGATGAAAATCTTCTACTTCCACAAGACTTAAAATAGTCCTAATTGAAGTCATTTTAACAACAGGAGAAAATATTTCATCAAAATCTATACCTTTCTTTTGTGCAAACCCCTTTACAACAAGTCTAGCCTTGTACCGCTTTTCTTCTCCATATTCTTCCTTCAACTTGTAAATCCATTTATTCTACAATGCTCTTTTTCCTGCAGGAAACTGAACCAAATACCAAGTCTGGTTATTTACTAGGGAATCAATTTCCTCTTTCATTCCTTGCTCCCAATTAGTTTTGGTGTCTACCTGCATTGCCTCTTCATAACATTTTGGTTCACTGGAATCAGTCAACAATAAATAATACAATGAAGGAGAGTATTGTTCAGGGGGTCTACTTAACCTTGTAGATCTTCTAACAACACTTGTAGAATTTTGAGGTACATGTTCCTTCTATTGTTGTACATTTTGATTTTTTGGTTCCTTTGGAATTTATTTTTCAATGATCTCATCAAGCACTGTGTATTATAGTTTTTTGTTTTCATGTTTCTTTCCCTGTAACTGATCTTTGTAAATGACCTTCTCATTGAATATGACATCTCTACTCCTAATGATTTTTTTATTTTCATAATCCCATAAGCGATAACCAAAATTATTAACATTGTATCCAATAAAGTTACACTTCTTAGATTTTGTCTCAAGCTTTGTTCTATTTTCTTTATCAATATGGACAAATGCTTCACAACCGAAAGTCTTCAAAAAGGAATAGTGAACCTTTTTACCTGTCCATGCCTCCTCTGCAATTACACCATCCAAATAACTTGAAGGTCCTCTTTTTATTAAGTAAACAACGGTATCTACAACATCTGCCCAGAACTGTATGGGAAAACTAGTATGCAATCTCATACTCCTTTCACGCCCCATGATTTCCTTGTTCATCCTTTCTGACACACCATTTTATTATGGTGTTCTTGGAATTGTCTTCTCTCTATGAATCCCATGGTATGAACAATAATCATCAAACTCATGTTGACAATTAAAATCTTAACAATGAATTATGCCTGCAAAGTATTGTTAAAGCCCTATTATTTAACTATGTTAATAATATAATACTAGTAGGACGTGGGACCCCCTTTTAGACTAGAGGCTCAAGGATATGCATATTATACATGTTTTGCTGATGTTTTTTATGCTTCCTACACAGTCCTACATGGTTGACAATGCAATCTTGGTTTCATTTTGACATGGTAACAAGTGGATGAAGCATTTTTTGGATTTCTTTTTGCGATCCAAAACATTTTTTGTTCTTATGAGGAGAATATTATTTACAATTGCTATGATTTAACCATGTCACTAATCATTGTGATCGATTACCTAGCCACATATATGCAAGAGATACTTTAGTGATATCATAATAATAATAAAAAGGAAGAAAAACCTATGAAAAAAATCCTAAAGGGAAAGGAGTTATATGTTGAGCTATGATAAAGGATTATATGCAAATGGAAAAGTTAAAACATATTAGTGTTAGTCTTAACTATTATTCTATTGTTGGTTAGTGGTCTATGCGAATTTCATTATATTTGAATGGGGCGCATATAGCAATTCAATATGTGTTATGGCATAGAATTATGGCAAGGGTTAACGTGTAAATGATATTGGGTGGCGCACTATTCAAGGGATATCGTCACAGATTTCAAATGGTTTGGGATTGAATACATGGTTTAATTGATTGGTGAATGTAATGCTTGTTGGGATGTATCATACTTCGAATTGAATAGACCAGGTGATGGAAGCGACGTGCATTTACTGCACGTCATGTAACGACCCCAATCGTTACAACTACAAGCAAAGCAAAAAGTGCAATTTTTTATTTATTTTTTTTAGGCAGGAAGGCAACGACGACAACAATTAAACAATACAACCTGAAGACGAACATCCCGCACATAGATCAGGCAACAAACCACAATGACTCAACACACTATCACATCGAGCAACTCGGTGAAACAGACGGAAATTAAGATAGATAGAAACAACTACCTGCCCGACACAAACACGACAATCCCTACAAGCTAAAGGACATCATCCACATCATCCACAATCCCGACACAATGGCCTCGACAACCAGTAACTAGAAACCTCTATGGTGCGCAAAACCAACACATGAAGGTGTTACCACCCAAGAACCCACATCAACTACAATGAACAAACGCCCACAACAGAAAGCACAGACTCTGGCCAAGTTATCATCCGCTTCTATCCATTAGGGGGTGCAATGATCCCCTCATCGGGAATCATTGTGTCTCCAGGTGATAGGCATGACAATAACCATGACGCAACATAACCTATCTGGACCATAGACTCTCGAAAAATCCAATGCGTTAGGAGACCGAAATAACTGACAAGAGGATGATACCCACGTACCCAAGCAAAAATTCGACAAGAAGCAAGAAGACATCACTCAAATTCAATTGTGCAAGCTATTAAATGACTTTTCCAACAAATCATAAACCATTATTTGTTAAGCATGATGTCTAAGTGAGAAGGAGTGAACTATTATAAATGTTACTATTATCATAAGCGTTATCATAATTGTGAATTAATATATCTAACAAAGATATCATTGTCCCATAATAATAATTCGGTCCATTAATAAATCAGGTACTATTAATGGTGTCTAACCATGTCCATTAATAGAATCATGACCATTAATGTCATCGAACCGTGTGCTATATATCAACAAGAAATTAATCAATAAATCCATGTACACTTGTTTTCCACAATCAAGTGATCGTTGTCCAATCATAAGGGGTTAACGATATAAAGTAAATGACAAGGAAATAACAATAAATTGCTATCTAAGTAAGGGATTAATCAAAGAAATTGTTGTCTAGATAAATTGGTGTCATTCAAGTGTGTATTCGTTGTTTATTAGATAATTCAATAGTTGTCTTATATAAATTTTATTCATTGCAAATCCCAACGCAGAAGTAATTAGATTGATGACTATACAATCGTTGTGTAACATTACTAACATCGTTGTGTAAATATTACTAAAATCTATGAGTAATATATCATTGTGAATTACATTTCAAAGGAGATATTAGACTCTATAAACATTTCAGTAATCGCTATTATAAAAAGGAAATTGCTATTAACAAATATACTATTTAAACCCAATAAATTTGCTGCCTATGAATACCTTAAGTGGTTGTCTGTGATTATAAGGCATGTTGTTTATCAAAATATGGTAATCGTTGTCATCAAATAAAATTTTTTCTATCAAGTATAAAATTGTTGTCGAACATATATAAAAACTTGCAGTCTATTATATAAAATCATTTTTTATTATGTATAGACATTGTTCAACATATTGATATTAATATATCTATAATCATATGCAAAATCGTATTGATAATTACGTTGTCCCAGTTGTTGATATCTATTTTCACATTGTCCCATTCATGTTGTCTTTCCAATGTATATATTAAATTTGCAGTATAACTCTGAGTATAATAAATTCGCTACCAGGGGAGATATAAATCATTGACCCGCATCAAGACGTTGTCGAAGTCATAAAACATAGTCCAAGACATATGTAACAGGCAGAGTGCATAAATGGTAAAGATGGCACAATAGAGATGAATTCGCAGGGTGACTAAAGGATAAGAAAGGTGGATCGTTCCCCAGCCCACAGTGAACACGTAGGCATTCAAGTAAGAAAACAATTTGTTGTTGATCAAGTGAAAAACAAATCGCAGGCATTCAATTCTAGGTTGTCTATTAAAACGCAAGTTGTCTATTAAAAACGTAGATGTTCAATTCCACATATAAAAATGTAGACATTCAGTTCATTTACATTAAAACCCAGACAATCATTTCCATAAAAATGCAGACAATACATAATTTCGCATTCGAATTGGCTATATAAATTTTTCATTCATTATATAAAATTTGGTGGTTGTGAAATCAAATGGCTACATAACTCACAGTCAAAATATAAATGGCCATACCCATTTCACAGGCAATAATAGGTGAATAAAAACGTTGTCTGAAGATTCAAATCATAGTCACAATTAGGTACAAGGAACGTTGTCATTCAATCGTTTACAGCCAATAAATAAATTCAATTGCAGTCACAACTAGCTAAAACAACGTTGTCATACAATGGGTAACTTTCAAATAAATAAATTTAATCATAGTCACAATGTTTTAAAAAGAATCGTTGTCATTCAAGTGGAAAATGCTGAGATTTTTCCATTCAAGAGCTGGGAACTGTCATGAAAATCGCAGAGAATAAAATACCCTCTGAAAATGCAGAGGGTATTGAGTTGATCGCGAAGAGAAAAGATAAACAAAATGTAGAGGCATTCAATTAAAAGAAGGCACAAGATAATCATTCAACCAAGAACAATCAACATAGAGATAAGAAAGGGGTAGATAGTTGGGAAAAAATATCCTTCACTCATAATCCATGCACATAAAAGCAGGGCATTAGAATCTATAGGTTTATGAACACCGAAGTGACGACATTAAATTCGGATCCTGGATGACTGCTTAGGCATGGAATGATAATTTAGGGAGACAGACAGAAGACAAAGCACAATCTCTTCATAGTAATCAATAAAATAAAACAGAATAGTCATATCAATCAGGGATCAGGTTGCCAAGGAAATCAATTCAAATGCAGCGAGCATAAAGCTATGATGACTTTACATTCTCGATTAAAAACATTGAGTAAAACACATTTCTTTACACAATAGAAGTACAGTAATGAAAGTGTAAGAACAATATTAATCTACCATTCAAAATAAAGGCATGTGTATCGTAGCCCAAGGTGACAGCTCCGAGTCATTGTCCCACACGCACTCCATCCAACTCCTACTTACCGACCGATGTGACTTCACCGGTACCTCCCAACCAACGCTAGGGGTAATCTTCTTCCCCCTGAGACCCCCTATCCACAAAGGGGCCATGCACACTATACCAGAGAACAACTAGCACTCAGCTCACCTCGCAAGGTCGAGCTACCACTCATTACCCGAGCTGGGTATCCCAACTCCCACAAGATGAGTCATTCAAGACAAAAAATTTGTAGAGTAACGTTACGCATAAAGATCTGATCCAAAATCCTCCTCCTTCATCCTTTTTATAGAGGTTTTAAGTGATTTCTTTCCTAAATTATCATTAAATTTCTTTTTTCATTATTTTAATAATCATAAAGCCTCCCCCATACACATGTCATCCATCCCCCTAGTTGCACCAGAAATTAAATTCATTATTTATTTAATTATTCCTATTTCCCTCACCCACCAAAAATCATTCCTAAAAATGCTCCTTGGTGTCCCCATATTCCCATACACATTTTAAATGACTTACACCTTTACTAAATTCCTAGTTGAGTTCATAATTAGAAAGTTCATAAAAGCAAGATTCCTTACTAAGTTAGTCATTTAGCTTTTTCCTTACGTTTCCCTTTTTATTTATGTTTCCCCTTTTTCCCTTAGTTTCCTATTTCCTTTAAGTTTCCTTCTTTTCCCTTTTTATCTAAAACTCAAATTAGCAAGTGTATAAAAACCACCTTTTACCCCTTTTTCTTTTTAATTAATAAAATTTAATTAGCATATGAAAAAAAACAATCATTTCCCTTTTAAATTTTAATCCCCCAAAGTAATTTGATTTTAATAAATTAATTGAATTTCTTACCCCCTTCTCGTCACATGTTTAATTGTGATTATTATTTTTTA
Source organism: Picea glauca (assembly GCA_000966675.3). Lineage (NCBI taxonomy): Eukaryota > Viridiplantae > Streptophyta > Pinopsida > Pinales > Pinaceae > Picea > Picea glauca. The sequence continues at coordinate 1,115,759 of JZKD02S1279159.1, read as the reverse complement.
CCACAAGTGTCACTTAGACCTAGATTTTTAATTTCACTAGGTTGGGCGACATTTTTATAAGGGAAAAAATGTTTTTAAATCTTACTTGACACATCATTCATTCTAAGGTCGCCTAGGTTTATTCACTTATCAGTTAAAAACGTGATGTTCCCTTCAGGATGCACTAGGTTCTCCAAGGGTGCCACTCGCCTCTTTCTGTTTTCATTGTGTGACGTGCCCTTCAGGACGCACTACGTGCTCCAAGGGTGACACTTGCCTCTTGATTGACTTGGTAGAAATAAAAAAACCCTGGAGTCAGTACTCAGTCAGGTGATCTTTTGGGTGACTAAGGGCCTCTAAGTAATAAGGCCCATGCCTTATTATGTGCCCCTTATATTCATCGTGAGTGATTTTCGCAGTCTGCCCTCATGGCATCATGGCTCTTCTCGAACTAGGTAATTGTTAACCTATAGTTTGAGCCACGGTGGGAGTGCTAGTAGGCTATGGTAGAGCTAATTTCCACACCTATCCCTCAAAGTCTCTGGTGTCGTGCGTGACCCCTCTACTCCACATGTGAGTCTGGTCGGCAAGATATCGTCAACCTACATCATTAAAAAATCATGTCAGCAATAATAATCAATCATCATAACATCTAATCATATGTACATATGTCATATCAACCACAATCTAACCCCAATAGTACACTCCCTGATTCAATCCGGAGTCCAAGGGGTTTCATCAATGCCTCTGCATCCTCGAGGTCCAAAGTCCTGCACACTCAAGAGAACCCAGTCAATAGCACTTGTCTATGTAAAAACAAAAATTAGCATATAATCATATCCATAATGCCTCATAATCATAATCAAGCGGCCAATAGAATAATAATTCGGATCACTTGCAAGAAAGTGTCCTCAAAGAATAAGTTTGATCAGTGCGCGCAAGAGCGGGATGTTACATACATCCCATCTTGGTCTAAACTTCATCCCGAAGTTTCACAGTATATAAGTGTCTAACTAATGTGGATCGCAGTATCATAAGTCTATCTATCAAACAAAAATGGAAAATGTTGGTGCATATCACATGCATCCTCCCAGGTCGTCGAGTGCAGACTATAGATGTCCCACTAGACCTTGACCCGATCTATTGTTTGACATCATATTCATTGAATGCGATGATCTAATATGCATATCGGCTCAGTCGTGAGTGCACCCTCATCCGTGTAACGAACCTCCCATTCGTCACGACATTGACCTCTCAAAACAAGTGCAATAAAATTTTTTTTATTGTGTGTGCGTGTGTACAAGGGAAATAAATACATTATACTCTATGTAGCAACGCGATTATGAACAAGTCGCATGCAACGGTGAAAACAACATATCGACCCAAGACGCACATCAATCATCAGGAAGCAATGAGCGATAAACAACTATCAAAAATAAAAGGACTAACTACCCAACCATCCTACCCTGCAATGGTTAGGACCCCCAGGACACATAAGCAATTCTCACGCCCAGGTTCCCATCGATTTTGACCATTTAAGGTCTCAGGGCTGGCGACTGTTCTGAGGAACAAGGAGGTGTCTACATCCTTCCCAACACAACAGACCAAGCAATTAAATGTTTACTACCTAGTACAACAATAATTAAATGAACAACCACGTCCTCTACGGAAGGTGCAAGTCAAGGACTCCGACAACAACCAACCAATAGTTAAGACTCGGCATTACCTACGACTCAATTGGAAATAAATACAGATCAATCACTCTATTTCATTTCCATTAGTCGATGAGTTACCAAATCCAACCTTAAAAATAAAGTAATTCAATTAATCGCAAATCCCCATTTACTAAATCATAATGACTTATTGTACTTGTTCAAGACATTACATTTTATCTGTTATCAATGATAATAAAATTTCAACATCATTACCATAAAATAATAACCACATTACATTTTATATTATAATAACTAAATAAAATGGCAATCACCTTACCCCTTATATGTTATCTATAACAATTACATTATCATTACCATAAAACGATGACCACATTAACATTAACATTACCATGAATATTAACATTAACATAAAACATTACACTACTTTAACATTACCATGAACAATAATAGTATTGAAAATTAGCATTCTGTAAATATTAGTATTAATATTAAACATTACATTACATTAACATTCCATGAACAATAATAGCATTGAAAATTAGCATTACCATAAATATTAGCATTAACATTAACATTTCATTACATTAACATTCCATAAACAATAATAGCATTGAGAATTAGCAGCCCATCCACTTTTTCCTTTAAAATAATAAAAATCGACAACAAGAGCTAACTGTGGTGAGAGCATGCCAGAATCGAAGGGCAACTTAAGAGCGCATGCCAGAAATAACGAAATCGATTTGGCAGCTAACAATTTGGCTACAAACTCGCTTGGCAAGTATCAGAAAACCAGAATCAACCGAGCAACCATCAATGGTAACTTTATCCTCACAGCGTGGAGACACCTTTAAAACAAAACGAAAGGCTACACGTCTGGTTCAGAATCCCGAAGATGGTGAGGTGCATGTGTACTGTCAAGGTGGTTTTCGCAGTAGAGGAGGGTTATTATAGTCGCAGAGGGAGGGTACAGCCAGCAATGACAAAGGTGTGAATTTAAAGGTTGGAGAGGCGAAAGGGCGCGCCTTCATTACATTTTTCAGGGGCGAAAGTCAAGAGTTTAAAGGTAACGGATCATAGTTTTAAAATGAGTTATAATCTCAACAGATGGTAGGCATGCAGGTTCGTTTAAATGCAGGAAAATCACTACAGTTCAAGGCACCCCTGGAGGTAAAATTGCAGTAATAAAGTTGGAGAAAGAGTGAGGTAAAGCACTATTATTGTTGCAGGTCGAAAATGGCGGATTCGTTGGCCAAAATTACATAAAGGAATAAAAAAACCCGGTGACACTACCAGGACAAAAATTCAGAAGTGATCTTACAATTGATTGGCCATTATGCAGTGTGTAAAAATCGTGGCATGAGTTCGCTAATAGGAATGCCACTGCTATCATGGATTTTCTTTAAAAATTGTTTTCGTCAATGGAAGTTCACAGCTATTACACCTTAACATACAGTAAAAAAAAAATTCACTAAGATTGTATTGCTTCCATGCACATACGACAATGAATTCTAATTATACCAGGGATTGCCAATAGATTTTAAAACTGCACCACCATTAATTAAATACCATATGCCACATCCATGATCTACGAATTTGCCATTACATCCATTATCTAACGAATTCGAAATTCTCTTTATCTATTTAATAACAGAGGTAATATATAAACATCTATTACAGAACGAATTCGCCACTAAAACACCTCCATGTATATACAACAATGCATTAACCATCACAATGATTATCAATGACTGTAAACTACACATCAACGATTTAAATGTGGATATAAAACGTCCGGGAAAATACAGCCACGAAGAGTAATGCAGAAGCAAGGATCCAAACCAAGGAACAGTAAAACCCCAACCAGAATGTTGACCATAAAATTTTAGGCATTCAATGAATGGGAAAAAGATCAAGACAAAATTCATCCATTATTACTGTGCAGAGACAAAATGCAGAGAAAAAGAGCCATCAACAGTCACAGGGTTAAGTTGCAAGGGAGGTGATGCCACACTGTGCGGTCCATCCAACAATAAATAAAACGCAGAGATAAACTTATCCAGCGATCATAAAATGCACAACAAGGAACTTCACCATCAATCAATTTCAAGGTTATTAAATGCATCAAGGAGCAAGGCAACCATTCATCCAAGGACACACCAGATGTAGACAGCTGAGTTCATCCTTCGCTTCACCATCCTCGCACAGAAAAGCAGGGCGTTGAGATCCATAGGTCTTTTAACGCTAAGGCAATGACCGTAGATCAAGCTCCTGGCCGACTGCTCAGGCAAGGACTGGCGTTCTAAGGACAAAGAGCAAACAACACATGGGTCACAGTCAACCACAGGGATGTCAAGTCAAGCGAGGTGAAGGCCTCAGGAAATCAATCAACCAAACAATCATCTAGGCTAAGAAGAGGGTTCCACTATCAATCTAACATTCAATCTATTTACAAAACAATATGCATTCTATTCTACAAAATAGAAGAGCATATCGTTGCCCTTTTCCTGCTCTGAGTGTCGTCCACGTTCTCCATGCCACTCCTGCTCACCGACCGTCAAGACCTCACCGGTACCTCCTAGCCAATGCTAGGGGTACTCTGCTTCCCCCTTAGCCCCCCGAGCCGCAAAGGGGCCACACACTATCCAGATGGTACGTCTAGCTCCCAACTCACCTCACAAGGTCAAGCTACCACTCCTCTCTGAGCTAGGAAATCCCAACTCCCACAAGTAAATCAGTCAAGTCATTATTCTGGCAGTGTAACGTTATGCTAACAGCCATCCCTTCTTCCTTCTCCTCCCTCTCTTTTATAGAGTTTTAGAACTTCCATTCTTTCCCTAAATCTCATTTTATTTAAGTTATAATAAAAATCTTCTAAAAATTCTCCTTCATACACGTGTGATCCATCCCCCACTTTCCTCCAGTAATTATTTTCTTTAATTTATTAATTGTCTTATTTCCCTCACCCACCTTGAGTTACTCCTAAATTTACTCCTAGGTGTCCCTAGATTCCCTTACAGGTTTTAAAGGCTTTCCCTATTATGAAGTTGCTAATTTAGTTCAATTTAGAAGGTTCTTAAATGCAGATTCTTTCTAAGTTGACCTCCCATTTTTTTACCATAAGTTCCCCTCTTTCCCTTTTTATGTTACATCCTTTCCTTAGTTTCCTAATTCTTATATTTCCTTTTTTCTCCTTTTTATTAGAACTAGAAATGACAGTTGTGCAATTTAACCTCTCTTTCCTTTTATTATAAATTAGTATCTTTTTTTTTTCTTTCTTTTTTTGCTAACAAAAGTTAAAATAATTAATTTCTTCTTTACATTTAATATCCACCGATTTTATTTAAATTCTTACTCTCTTCAATTTACCCAAAAATTTATGAAGACCAAAATTATTACTCAAGTGGTTTTTAGTTTAAATTTTTATTATTTTATTTTTATAAAGATGTTTTCTTAAGGGTAGACAAAATTTTACCCCTAGCGAGGTTTTAGACTTAGGACTTAGATTCTGAACTGGGAAACATTTTAATTAGGGAAGTTGTTTTAAAATTTCTTAATGAGATATTTGTCTTAGGTCCCTCTAGGTTTGTCCCTTTATCATCATCAACACGATGTGCCCTTCAGGGCGCACTAGGTTCTCCAAGGGTGCCACTCGCCTCATATGTTCCTTTGCGCAACATGCCCTTCAAGATGCACTATGTGCTCCAAGGGTGCCACTCACCTCTTTTGTTTCTTTTGCATGACGTGCCCTTCAGGATGCACCACGTGCTCCAAGGGTGCCACTCGCCTCTTGACTTATTGGTAGACATCAATAACCCCTGGAGTCAACACTCCACCAGGTGAACTTGTGGGAGACTAAGGGATTCTAAGGAATAAGGCCCCCGCCTTATTGCGTGCCCCTTAGAATCATCATGAGCGACTGTCACAGTCTGCCCTCACGGCATCGTGGATCCTCTCAAACTAGGTAATCATTAACCTACAGTTCGAGCCACGATGGGAGTGCTAGTAGGTTGTGGCAGGGCTGCTGTCCACACCTCTCCCTCAACCTCTCTGGTATTCGTGTGTGGCCCCTTTACTCCATATGTGATTCTGGTCGGCAAGCTATCATTAGCCTGCATCATCAACAAATCATGTCAGAACATGTCCACATCATATCATCATCTCAAATGTACTAATATCACAGTAAATCAATCAAACCCAAATAGCACACTCCCTGACTCAATTCGGAGTCCAAGGGATTCCATCAATGCCTCTACATCCTCAAGTTCCAAAACCCTGCACACTCAGTAAAGACGAGTCAATAGCACTTGTCTATGTCAATGTAGTAAAACAACATGTCAATCTACCCATAATGCATCATAATCAAAGTCAAATGTTTTAATATCAAAATAATCTGAATCACTTGCGAGCAAGTGTCCTCAAAGAATAGGTTCTCTCGGTGCTCCAGAGCGGGATGTTACAATCCGATACCTGGAAGGTACTCAAGTCAAACATGATTAGGATCACTAACATAATGTCTGAAATAGAGACGTGAAAGACATCATGCATACGCCTCAAGAATCAAGGAAGGGTAGTCCATAGGCCATGGGCCTCTCTTTTCCACAATCTTGTGGGATCCCATGAACCTAGGAGACAGTTTATCACCCCTTCCAAACTTGATCTAACTCTTATGCAGTTTCACCCGCAAGAATACTCGATCGCCACATCTTAACTACGGTCGACAGACGTGCATTGACATAACTCTTCTGCCAATCGTACGCTTCCTTGATCCTTTGTCTTATAGTTTTCATTTAATCTTCCATTTATTGGATCGCTTCCAATCCCACAAGGACACTATCCTCAAGCCAATCCCAACTCAAAGGCGTCTGACATGGTAGCCCATAAAGGAACTCGAAAGGCACCATATTAATGGTGCTTTGATAACTGTTGTTATGTGTCAATTATACCAGTGGCAAGAATTTTTCCCAACACTTTGGTTGGTCCATCACGTACATGCGCAACATGTCCTCCAAAAATTGGTTTGTTCGTTCATCTGCCCCTCTGTCTCCAGGTGATACGCAGTACTAAAGTTAAGTTGGGTTTCCAATGCTTCTTGGAAACTAGTCCAAAATTGTCCAGTAAACATCGATCCTCGATCGGATGTAATCCTCTTAGGAACACCATGTAGCCTCACAATCTCACTGATGAAAACTATAGCTATGTCAGAAGCCTGATACGTCATACGTACAGGAATAAAATGAGCCCTCCTCGTCAGAGTGTCGACTACCAAAAAAATTGAGTCGTGTCTCCTTGTCATCAGTTGCAATCCAACAATGAAATCCATCGAAATGACCTCCCATTTCGATTCTGGAATAACGTGTGGTTGTAGTAATCCTCTTGGAGGTCTATATTCAGCCTTCACCTACTAACATTCTAGACATCTGGCCACGTAGTTGACTATTTCTTCCTTCATTCCTTTCTTGAAGAATAATGGTTTAAGGTCTTCCCTCATCTTCATGACTCCCGGGTGTGCCATGTTCACTGCTCTGTGAGCCTCGTTTAGGATCAAACTCCTCGACTCGTCGTTCGGTGGTACGTAAACTTGATTGTTAAATCACAATAATCCATCGTCTTCCAACGTAAATCCTGCAAGTCTTGGTACCATCATGGTGTTATGTCCGATAAAATCCTTGACCTCTTTGTACTAGTCGTCGTCGCGCTGTAAAGTTAGAATCTTTTCATGTAGATTCGTCTAAACAGGGATCACCGAAAATATGCACGGTCTCCGACTCAACGCATCAGCCACTCTATTCATTGTTCCCTTTATGTAATTTATCTTGAAATCGTACTTGTTGAGCAATTCCGACCAATGTTGTTGCCACGCATTCAGGTCTCTTTCCATAAAGATGTGTTGTAGTCCAGAGTGGTCCATTTTTAGTTCAAACTTTCCTCCAATAAGGTAGTGTCTCCAAACTCTCAAGGCATATACAATGGCTAACAACTCCAAATCATGCATCGCATAGTTCTCCTCATGCCTTCTCAACTTCCTCAAGATGTAAGCAATCACTCGACCGTCTTGCATCAAGACTCCACCTAATACTTCATTGGATGCGTCAGTGCATACCAAGAAGTTTGCGTCCACGTCAGGGACCTAGTAATGGTGATTTCTTTAATAGCACATTGAGCCTCTGAAATGATTCCACGCATTTCTCAGTCCAAACAAACTTCTTGTTCGTCTTCTGCAATTCCGGAATTGGATTTGCTATCTTCGAAAATCCCTCAACGAACTGTTGATAGTATCCTGCTAAACCCATGAAGCTACACACTTCTAGGACATTCATCGGCACAGTCCATTCCATAATAGCCTCGACCTTTGTTGGATCCACGGTGATACCTTCGTCGGAGATGACATGCCCTAAGTAGTGAATCTTCGATTGATAAAATGAACATTTAGACAATTTCCCATACAATTTGTTCTCTCGCAAACAATGTATTACCAAGCTCAAGTGATCGTCATGCTCCTCCATTGTCCGAGAGTAAATCAAAATATCATCAATGAATACTTGAATGAACTTTTCCAATTACTCACGGAACACCTCGTTCATCAAACTCATAAATACCCCTGGGGAATTCGTTAGTCCAAATGGTTAAAAAGTAAACTTGTGATGTCCAAACCTCATCTTAAAGGCAGTCTTAGAGACTTCATCCTCCGTGATTCATAACTGGTGATACCCTGATCTCAAGTCAATCTTTGAAAACACCATCACACCCTTCATCTGATCAAACAGGTAATCAATCCTTGGCAACGAATATTGATTCTTGATCGTTGCCTTGTTCAATTGACGGTAGTCAATGCAGAGTCTCCACGACCCATCCTTATTTCATATGAAAATAACAGGTGCACCCCATGGTGACACACTTGGATGTATAATTCCTAGGTCCAACAACTCTTTCAATTGCATCCTCAACTCCTGTATCTCTGGGGTCAACATCCAATAAGGTGTTCTAGCTATCAATTCAGTCCCTGGTTTTAGGCCTATGGTAAACTCCAATTCCCTCTCTGGCAGCATCCTAGGTAACTCCTCTGGGAGGACATCTGCAAACTCTCTCACCACCGGAAGGTGTTCTAGACCTTCTTCTACTCCCTTTTCATTTAACTCAAGGATCACATAAATCTTACACCCCTTGCACATGCTCTTCCATAGCTGGAAGGAAGAGATGAACCTCAGGGAAACTCCCTAGTTCCAACCTACAATCACGCGTCTCTCTCCTTCATCATCGACCAAGCTCAACCGTTTCATATTACAGTTGAGTATCGCCTCATTCGATTCCCACCAGTCCATACCGATCATGACGGCATAAGATCCTAAGATCATGACGTACAGGCTGGCCCTGGTGACAAACTCTCCCAGGTTAAGGGTACAGCCTGTAACCTTCCCTCCAACCTTTTGTTTGGCTCTCAAAGCCATCTCTACAAAGCTAAACTCATCCTGTTCGACTGCCTTTGACTTAATTTTTTTTATAGTTGCACGTGAAATGGAACTCTCGGTAGCACCGAGATCTACCAAAATACTAAGGGTCTGGTCAAAGAGGGTACCTGACATATCGATCACAGTCAATTGGTGCTCTTTCTGGCGGTTATTCACTGCTTCAATATTCCGATGGGCCTTGCCCAACACTCCCACGGTAGTGGGTCCGGCTGATCCAGATGCTCTAGTCCTCTCCTCTGGGCAGTCACGCTACTAATGTGGATCCCCACCATCCAGCACACTTTTTTTGCTCCAATATTCTTGGTATCCGAGGTAGAAGTTGAATTCTAACATTAAGGCCCAACACAAACTTGTTGGCCTTAAGTTTCTTGGTAAATTGGTGTGGAGCATACCGAAGCAGCTCCAGAAATGGGCCTCGTACTCAAGCATCAGACGATCGCCCTATCGCAAGGAATTGAACTCATTAAGATGATGCTCAATGAATTATTGGGAAAGATACCTCTCCTGGAACCATTCCTCAAACATTTCCCATGACACGTCTTCGACGACCATGTTCAAATATGGCAAGAGCATCCTCCACCATAGAAGAGCACTCCCCTTCAGTTGAATACCACCATGCGGACCTTCATGTTTGAAGTATATTCATGAAGCGCAAAGAACATCATCATACTCTCACACCATGCCTCGGCAACTGTGTCATCCAGGGCACCAAAGAACTCGGGAAATTTGACCTTCATGAGTTCGCAGTGAATGCTAACAATATTGGTTGGGCGTGTTGTGGACCCTCCGGGTTACAGGCACCCTGGCCTTATCTTAGTACAAATGGTGAATCAAGGCCTTTGACAATATCTAGAAGGATTTTATCAGACCATCATTATCCCTTACAACCATCGAATCCAGCCCAAGGAATTTTTCTTCCCCTTGGGGGTTATACTCTGAGGGTGCGGGCACCTCTGGAGGCATCGCACCTCTTTCCATGCCAGCATGTCGTGAACCTCTGTGGCGTCCTCTAATTGAGATCACCACATGGATACGTTAAGGTTTTATTTAGCTCTAGGTTAAAACTCAAGGGTTTACTGTAGTGGAAATCTGGGCGATCCACAATCGCAGGGTTGAACCGGCTCTGATACCATATGTAACGACCCCAATCATTACGACTACAAGTGAAGAAAAAAATGCAATTTTTGTTTTATTTTTTTTTTAGGCAGGAAGGCAATGATGACAACAATTAAACCATACAACCTAACGGCGAACATCATGCACGTAGATCGGGCAACAAACCAAAACGACTCAACACATTATCACATCAAGCAACTCAGTGAAACAGGCGTAAATCAAGACAGATATAAACAACTACCCGCCCAACACAAACACGACAATGCCTACAAGCTAAATGACATCATCCACAATCTCGACACAACAGCCTCGATGACTAGTAACTAGAAACCTCTACAGTGCGCAAAACCAAGGCATGAAGGTGTTACCACCCAATCACCCACATCAACTACAACGAACAAATGCCCACAACGGAAATCATAGACTCTAGCCAAGTTATCATTCGCCTCTATCCATTAGGGTGCGCAATGATCCCCTCATCAGGAATCATGTCATCTCTAGGTGATAGGCGTGACAATAACCCTAATGCAACATAACCTATCTGGACCATAGACTCATGACAAATCCAATGCGCTAGTAGACAGAAATAACTGATAAGAGGACGATACCCACGCACCCAAGCAACAAGTCGACAAGACGCAAGAAGACATCACTCAAATTAAATTGTGCAAGCTATTAAATGAGTTCGCCAACAAATCATAAACCATTATTTGTTAAGCATGATGTCTAAGTTCGAAGGAGTGAACTATTATAAATGTTACTATTATCATAAGCATTATCATAACTGTGAATTAATATATCTAACAAAGATATCGTTGCCCCATAATAAAAATTCAGTCCATTAATAAATCAGGTGCTATTAATGGATTCTAACCATGTCCATTAATAGAATCATGAACATTAATGTCGTCGAACCACGTGCTATCTATCAACAAGAAATCAATCAATAGAGCCATGTACACTTGTTGTCCACAATCAAGTGATCGTTGTCCAATCATAAGTGGTTAACGATATAAAGGAAATAACAATAAATTTTTGTCTAAGTAAGGGATTAATAAAATAAATTGTTGTCTAGATAAAAAAATTTCATTCAAGTGTGTATTCGTTGTCTATTAGATAATTCAATAGTTGTCTTATATAAATGCTATTCATTGCAAATCCCAACACATAAGTAATTAGATTGTTGACTATACAATTGTTGTGTAACATTACTAACATCATTGTGTAAATATTACTAAAATATCTGAGTAATATATCATTGTGAATTACATTTCAAGGGAGATATTAGACTCTATAAAGATTTCAGTAATCGCTATTATAAAAATGAAATCGCTATCCTAAAATCGTTATAAACAAATATACTATTTAAACCTAATAAATTCATTGCCTATGAATACCCTAAGTGGTTGTCTGTGATTATAAGGTGTGATTTTTATCAAAATATGGTAATCGTTGTCATCAAAAGAAATGTTGTCTATCCAGTATAAAATTGTTGTCGAACATATATAAAAACTTGCAGTCTATTATATAAAATCGTTGTTGGTTATGTATAAACGTTGTTCAACTATCTATAATCATGTGCAAAATCATATTGATAATTACATTGTCCCACCTGTTGATATCTATTTTCACACTGTCCCATTCACATTTTCTTTCCAATTTATATATTAAATTCGCAGTATAACTCTAAGTATAATAAATTTGCTACCAGGGGAGATATGAATCGTTGACCCACATCAAGACGTTTTCAAAGTCCTAAAATGCAATCCAAGATGTATGTAACAGGCAGAGTACATAAATGGTAAAGATGGAACAATAGAGATGAATTTCCAGGGTGACTAAAGGCTAAGAAAGGTGGATCGTTGCCCAGCACACAATGAACACACGGGCATTCAAGTAAGAAAAATATTTGTTTTTGATCAAGTGAAAAAAAATCACAGGCATTCAATTCCAGGTTGTCTATTAAAATGCAGGTTGTCTATTAAAAATGTAGACGTTCAATTCCACATATAAAAATGCATACATTTAGTTCATTTACATTAAAATGCATACATTCAATTCCATAAAAACGTAGACAATACATAATTTACCATTCGAATTAGCTATATAAAATTTGCAGTCATTATATAAAAATTGGTGGCTGTGAAATCTAATGGCTACATCACTCGCAGTCAAAATGGAAATGGCTATACCCATTTCACAGGCAATAATAGGTGAATAAAAATGTTGTCTGAAGATTCAAATTGCAGTCACAATTAGGTACAAGGAACGTTGTCATTCAACCGTTTACAGTCAATAAATAAATTCAATTGCAGTCACAAATAGCTAAAACAACAATGTCATACAATGGGTAACTGTCAAATAAATGAATTTAATCACAGTCACAATAGTTTAAAAAGAATCATTGTCATTCAAGTGAAAAATGCTGAGATTTTTCCATTCAAGAGCTGGGAACTGTCATGAAAATTGCAGATAATAAAATACCCTTTGAAAACACAGAGGTGATATAAAAACATAGAGGGTATTGAGTTGATTGCGGAGAGAAAAGATAAACAAAACATAGAGGCATTCAATCACAAGACAATCATTCAACCAGGAACAATCAACGCAAAGATAAGAAAGGGGTAGATAGCTGGGCAAAATTATCCTTCGCTCATCATCCATGCACAGAAAAGAAGGGCATTAGAATCTATAGGTCTATGAAAACCGAAGTGACGACCATCGATTCAGATCCTAGCCAACTGCTCAGGCATGGACTAATGATCTAGGGATAAAGATGGAAGATAAAGAACAATCTCTTCATAGTAATCAATAAAACAAAACAAAATAGTCATATCAATCAGGGATCGGGTTGCAAACAAAATCAATTCAAATGAAGCGAGTGTAAAGATATGATGACTTTAAGTTCTCGATTAAAAATGTTGAGTAAAACACATTTATTTACACAATAGTAGCAGTAATGAAAGTGCAAGAAAAATATTAATATACCATTCAAAATAAACGCATGCATATCATATCCCAAGGCGACAGCTCTGATTCGTTGTCCCACGTGTGCTCCGTCCAGCTCTCACTTTCCGACCGATGTAACTTCACTAGTAACTCTCAACCAACGCTAGGGGTACTCTTCTTCCCCTTGAGCCCTTCGGGCCGCAAAGGGGTGATGCACACTATACCAGAGAACAACTAGCACCCAGCTTGCCTCGCAAGGTCGCGCTACCACTCATTACCCGAGCTGGGTATCCCAACTCCCATAAGATTAGTCAGTCAAGACAAAAATTCTATAGCGTAACGTTATGCATAAATATCCGATCCATACTCCTCTTCTTCCATCCTTTTTATAGAGGTTTTAAGTGATTTCTTTCCTAAATTCTCATTTAATTTCTTTTTCATTATTTTAATCATCATAAAACCTCCCCCGTACACATGTCATCCATCCCCCTAGTTGCACCAGAAATTAAATTCACTATTTATTTAATTATTCCTATTTCCCTCACCCACCAAAAATCATTCCTAAAAACGTTGCTTGGTGTCCCCATATTCTCTTACACATTTTAAATGACTTACATATTTACTAAATTCCTAGTTGAGTTCATAATTAGAAAGTTCTTAAAGGCAAGATTCCTTACTGAGTTAGTCATTCATATTTTTCCTTACATTTCCCTTTTTTTTATGTTTCCCCTTTTTCCCTTAGTTTGTTATTTCCTTTAAGTTTCCCTCTTTTCCCTTTTTATATAAAACTCAAATTAGCAAGTGTAGAAAAACCACCTTTTACCCCTTTTTCTTTTTAATTAACAAAATTTAATTAGCATATGAAAAAAACAATCATTTCCCTTTTAAAATTTTAATCCCCCAACGTAATTTGATTTTAATAAATTAATTGAATTTCTTACCCCCTTCTCGTCACATGTTTAATTGTGATTATTATTTTTGACCACAAGTATCACTAAGACCTAGATTTTTAATTTCATTAGGTTGGGCAACATTTTTATTAGAGAAAAATTGTTTTGATATCTTACTTGACACATCATTTGTTCTAAGGTTGTCTAGGTTTATTCACTTATCAATTAAAAACACAACATGCCCTTCAGGACACACTAAGTGCTCCAAGGGTGTCACTCGCCTCTTTTCGCTTTCATTGCGCGACATGCCCTTCAGGACGTAATACGTGCTCCAAGGGTGTCACTCACCTCTTGACTAACTTGGTAGACATCAATAACCCGGGGAGTCAATACTCCGTCAGGTGATATTGTGGGAGACTAAGGGCCTCTAAGGAATAAGGCACATGCCTTATTATGCACCCCTTAGAATCATCATGAGCAACTGCCGCAGTCTTCCCTCATGGCATCGTGGGTCTTCTCGAACTAGGTAATCGTTACCCTACAGTTCGAGCCACAATGGGAGTGCTAGTAGGCTGTGGTAGGGATGATGTCCACACCTCTCCCTCAAAGTCTCTGGTTGTCGTGTGTGACCCTTCTACTCCACATGTGAGTCTGGTTGGCAAGCTATCATCAGCCTGCATCATCAAAAAATCATGTCAGCAATAATAATCAATCATCATAACATCTAATTAGATGTACATATGTCATATCAAACACAATCAAACCCTAATAGTACACTCCCTGACTCAATCCAAAGTCCAAGGGATTTCATCGATGCCTCTGCATCCTCAAGGTCCAAATTCCTGCACACTCAAGAGAACCTAGTCAATATCACATGTCTATGTAAACATGCAAATTAACATATTATCATATCCATAATGCCTCATAATCATAATCAAATGGCCAATAGAATAATAATATGGATCACTTGCAAGCAAGTGTCCTCAAAGAATAAGTTTCCTCATCGCACGCAAGAGCGGGATGTTACACGTCACTCCATACTCCCCTTATTGGTTGTCACCCTAGCATTCTTCCTTTGTTGCATTTTTTGATCTATTGGTTGTGAAGCTCTGCATTTTAGGCTCTTGGAAGGAAGAAGGCTCGGCCAACTCATCATTTAAGTGTTTTTCCACATGTATGTTTATTTTTCTCTCCATCCATGAGGTATTCTCTATTGTATGAACAAATGATGGCTCAATGATGCTTGGATTCTGTGTGTTCTTGAGAATTTCAATTGTGTAGATGTGTGTTATAGATCTTTGTGATGACTGTAAAATGTTTGGGATTAAAAGAAAAATAATTGGGTATTTTAAGTTGTGCATTGTCTGGTTGCTCGATCAGTTTAATATCATGATGGGTCCTTGTGGAATAATAAGTGAATGGTGGTATACATGGCTCTGTGTTGATTATGAGGGTTTCATTCTTTGTATTACCATAAGTTATTTTGTTCCCTCACAGTCATGATTGTAACCCTTACCCATTCATAGAGGGATCGTCGAGAGTTGTTTTATTATTTCTTCAAACCCCAAGTCATGGTCGATGGATCATTCCTACTGTCTTCTCACCGAAGTATCCCAAGATCTAGTCTTGGGTGGCCCTAGCGTTAATACATGCATGTCTGGTTTTGGATTGATACAAGTTGTATCTGAGCATTTTGTCAAAAGGAGGTGTGTCCTCACTGGTGTTGTTGTCGAGTTGTTTGGCTCCTAAGTAATTGGATAGAGATGTTATATATTTGTTTTTTCTTTTAATGAATTCCATTGTTCAATTAAAATTCGCCTCTCCTCTRCAAGTGTTAAACGCACCATGTGTGTTGGCTCTTACTCTTCCTATATTTTCTCTCCTCGAGTGTTGATCATTGGTCTTGTCTATGACTTGGAGTAATAAGAAGATTGTGTGGCTCATTGTTGTGTCTTTTTCGAAAGGTATTTTTTTTTGTGGTTTATAAGTCTTGGAAGACCTCCATCTCTCTGTGTTATTGCTAAAATATTAACGTGCTCTTGTTGTCTCCCTGCATTTGATTTTGACAGAGCCTGATTTAAATTCCAACTATCTTTTATCCCTTCGGGCACCTTTTGGGTTGTCAAGTATTGGTTTATTAGTGAAGTGGTTATGGAGGTCTTTAAAAAAAAAAAAAACATGCTCTATCATCGAGTCTCTTTCTCGTCCTTCTATGATTGGTTGAATGAATACAAATGGAAATAGGCACTTTCATATAGTCGAGAGTGTCTTCTTCTCAGTATTTGGTTTCACTCACTATGTTTTTACCAGTGTGGTTTTGATTGTATATGGAGACATCTGTGTGGTTTTTGCCAAACCCGATCAAGGTTATGGCCATTTTTTTTAAAATGATGCATGTGTGTAATTGGTTATGTTCACTTCATATATTATATTGGATCACCATACATGTTACCAATGGTTTTAAAAGGAATTTATATACACAGTGATAAGGATCGGGGTTTATGTTTTGGTTGTATGTTGTTTCATTGCAAGATCTTGTCGATTGATATGATGAAGATTGTGTATAATCGAGCATGATTTGAAGTCTGTTCACGTTTTAAAAAAGAGACCTGTGTATATTTAAATTGGGCCCGATTGTTAAACAGTGAATGTTGATTGTTATCGCGATGCATTATGGACTATCAGGGATGGATGTCGAGCATATTGTTGTGCATTTTTTTTATTATTTAAAAATAAAAAAGGGAAAGAAAATAAAGAAAGGATCAACGCTTTGTTAAATAGGACTATTGAATGGAAAGGTTGTTTTGTTTATAAGTTATGATTGCACGGACTGTTATGAATTGAGAAATTCTAGGAAAGTTAATTATTGGAACAATAGACAATTTGGTATAAAATTGAGAAACAGTGGATGTTGGTGCTTTTTGGATTGATTCTAATACAGAGTTATGATTATGGATTATTTAATTTGTTTTATGAGCAGTATCCATTATCTTCCTTGTCATTCTCTCACTTTTTCGCACATTATGAATCCCCTCACAATCCCAAATTCGCTTTGCACGCAGTGTTCTTAAAATTAATTTAAAAGTAAATAGAAACCCTATATTACAGCAATTAAAAGATGACACAGAGATGGGTCACAGTTGATATATTTTGTTATTGCAACACAGTTGATTGTTTAATGATTTGTTGAGCAGTAATCATGTTCTTACTCCCTTTCATTGTATCACTTTTCCGCTCAATACAACCCCCTCATATATCCCAGAACCCTTATTCCCCCCCTTCTCATTAACAAGTATTAAATGATTTTTATGGATTGGATTGCATGGGTATGATGTGATTGTTGAGCCAAACTTTGATTCATATTAAAGAGATGTCATGTATGTTTTTTTTAATAATCTAGTTGATAATAAACACTACATACAGGATGAGCTTCTTCAGTAGATGAAGCCATGGCTGAAATAATAGGGGAAGAGAGAATTGGAACAGAGGCCCTAGAAGGCCAACATTTTCGATACATTTTGATGCAAATCCACAAGAATTAAACCATCTCTTCCACGATAGATTTTTCAATTGGATTGGACAAGGGGTAGTCCAACCTAGGCCAAAAAGGCCTCCCTTCCAACCCCAGCATGTCCCTGGTATCACTATCCCTCCTCATGTCTCATTACAACCTGAAGTCCCTGGAAATAACAGACGGCAAGAGATTGTTCACCCACCAGTCTCCCAACATCGTAGATGGCCCAATTTGTCTCAAACTGCTCCTCCTCCACTGGTTAACCCAAATGTCCAAATTGCCCTTGCACACTCACCAATATAGTCTTCCCACGCAAGCAAGAGACTCAAAATTGAAGCCCACCACATGCATGATAAAGGAAAAGTTGTTGTTTCCCCCTCCTCTTCCTCAAGTGATTCAACCAAATCAGTTTCATCTAGCATGCACTTGAGAGATGACTGCTCTCATGTTATCATTGAGATCAAGCTTAAAGGATCCACACAGCCTAAGGATAATTCAAAAAAGTCAAAGGGAAACAGTAGCAACAAAGGGAAAATTGCCTCCCAAAGTGGAAAATATGGGTTTTGAGTATATTTTATTATTGATTGTTGAAAACAGTTGACTGTTGAAGTTTTTGGACAACATACTATTTTTGGATATTGTGGATATTATATTTTTTGGATATGGTTTAAAATATCATTGATATTTAATTTTCAAAATATGATAATGATGATGGGAGCCACAAGGAGGGATGTGTTTGTTTGATTGACTAGTTATGTTTATTTTGTTAATAAACTAAAGGGAGTCACAAGGGGTCCCACCTACTAGTTATTATTTATTAAATACCCTTATTATTATTATATTTATTCTTCCCTTAAAATAAAAGTTAGTTGATTTTTAGTTAACTTAACTAAAATAGGTAGTTGAAATACTTCAACTAATTTTGATTGCTTAAGGGGAAAAAGAGAAGGAAGAAAAAAGGGAGAATAGAAGGAGAAAGCATACTAAGGTCTGCTCTTGAGTTTTATTGAGATAGTTCAGTTTTCATTAAAAGCCTAATTCTCTTTTATGACAGTAGGGTCCTATTGTAGACAACAAGATTCAAGGTTGAATTACATCATTCAGACACTTTTTTTCAGAGGTGTTGATATATCTTTGATAGTCTGTGTAGACTTGTCCATTTATGAATTAATTTTCATGACTGATAAAGGATATTGTGCAGAGTCGAGTGGGCAGCAATTTGTGGAAAGTTGATCCATCTTTTAAACTTCAGTTTTTTACTTTCTGTCAAAAGTCCTTTTGTATGGTTTTCATCGAGGACATCTAAGTTTGACTTTGGTCCAAACTCCCTCGGGGATTTTTGTAAAGAGAACGATTCTTTTGATTTCTTGGAATGAAATAAGCGATTGTTATTCTGTCTCATCTATGTTAATATGTGACCTAGTATTTTTGCTTTTGTCTCCACATTTACTTTTGCATCTGTTATATTTAGAAAATTATATAAAAATGTTGAATTTTACAGCAATCTTTTATTTATAAAAAAATCAGCCTAAGCCCTTGTAACTAATACTTGTGGATTAGGAGATAAATTTTGAGGCTATAAACATAGGGTGATATTCCTGTCTATATTTCCTTATCCAAGCAAGATCTAAAAATGCTTAAGATTATTTCATATTTTTTCCTCAACATTTATTTGGCGACCATACAGGGGAGATCTTCCATATCTCTCTCATTGATTTTTATGCTTGATTATCATTTAATATATCTACATTTCTGATATTAATTCTTTGACAGTTTCATTTCTTAATGACTACACCTATTGCAAGGCAGCCCAATATTGAGCCCAGTCTTCAAGATCAGACCAACATTGTTTTAAACTTGTTTAATACCATCTTAGATACCGTTAAGACTAGGGTTGAGCTTAATTGCTCATGGGTAGCAATTGAACAAGACATAAGTGCCCAAGAACGTTGGGAAGATAGGCAAAGACATCTTAGGAATCAACCATAGCTTTCTTTTTCCTACAGTTTTGATCTTCTTTTCATGTCCTTAGACCCTCGTATTTCTAGGAGAAGAAGAAGTTTATCACCGGAAATTAATCCTATTGATAAAATAGGAAGAAGGAATGTTGTGTTGTAAACCCAATAAAGTAATCTAAGTAGAACTTTGTCTGATTCATATAGTTCATATTTCTCTCCCTTACCTATCATCCACAAGATGGCATCTAGTGGTGGCTCCAGTGGCATTGGAGGTGCTTCTGCATCTCAATCTTCAGCTTCATCGGTGATTGGTAGCTTATATAGTCACCAAGTCCCTGTCCAATCTACCACAAACCTCGCCAAAGTCATTAAAAAGTATGGGCTTTTTCAGTTTGAAGAAGATGCTACAACTACCCCGTGGCATGTTTCCTCCCCACTTAACCTAGAACTTGCTACTCGTCCACTTCCTAAATTTAAAGAGCATATTCCTAGGTTTTTAGGGACTAACAATGTCACTATGAATGAACACTTGTTGGAATTTTCTAATGCTTGTCACATCATAGGAGCCAATGACAATGATATGTGTATGTGCTTATTTGTGAATTCCCTTGAAGGGAAGGTTGCGGCCGATTTCTTTGATCTCCCTGCTAATATTTTATCTACTTGGGAGGAGTTAGTCTATTGGTTCAAATCTACCTGTGGGAAATCCAAAATCCCATCCAAGCAGTTACGGGAGTACAATAACATTGCTTATAAGGATGGTGAGACTATCAAGTCCTTCATATGTGTTTCACTAAATTATACAACCAAATCCCTGAACTCATTCACCCTCAAAACCAAGATGCTTTCATGCATTATTATAATGTATTACCTTCCCCCTATCATCATAGGCTTGAGGAAAATGCCATTGATAACCTTGGTCCCACTCTGCACACTTGTTTAGACTATGAAGAACAACTTGAAATAACATGTCTTCCTAAGGAAGACTCAGTTAAATAGACAGACATGTTTTCCCTCTTACAGCTTGTACAAGACATGAATAATTGAAATATAGCATATGAATGGAAAGGAAATGTCCCCTCTCTTATCCCTGTAGCTTTGTCTTCTTCTGCACACCCCTTTAGAAATCCAAATGAAAATAATTTTCAGCCTAAAGCTATCATGCCTCGTAGTTGGTGTAACTTTTGCGAGGAACACCATGAGCAAAGTGCATGTGAGGTAAAGAAGAGTGCCATAGATAAAATCTTTGGTAAGAGACCTAAAACTACTATAGTTGTCCTAGACTTTGCATATCCAGAGGATTTCATGATCATAAATACTAGGAATAAATCCTATGCTCTTAAAAGAAAATATGATCCTCCCCGCACTTCTTCTATCCCAATCTCATCTTCACCAGTTGCTACTGTTCAGGTTCCTAAGGTTCCTGACAGTTAAGGAACTACCTCCCCTCTTCCCTATTCAAAATAAAACATTCTAAACCAGTTGGCCAACATCAAAGAAGATGCAACCCTCCTGGACATGGTTGTCATCCCTGAACAATAGAAGCATCTAAAACATTTCATGGAAGGAAAATATTCCATTGTGTCCAACCTCTCTGAACACATAGATGAAGAGGATTAATCTGTAAATAAAGTACGTGTACATAACTTTATACACCCTATAAAAAAAACCTCATTTTATATTTCTGTAAAGATTATGGATAAGATTGTCCATTGTTGCCTCATTAATGACGATTCAGGCCCAAGTGTAATGTCGAAGATTATTATGGAAGAGATAGGCTTGTCTTGTACAAATGAAAATGCCAGAAGCATGTTCTCTTATAATAGTCTACAATAAGTGACCATAGGTGAAATCAAATACGTGACCTTGGTTTTGTGCACGCACCCTGAAATAAGGACAACCCTTAATATTCAAGTAATTGATATGCCAGTGAGTAACTACTCGATCGTCTTAGGAAGAGAATGGAAATCTTTGACGGGTGGATACCTCTCACTCGATGGGACACACTTATCTGTTCCTTGGAATGGTAAAAACATCATAGTCCTAAGAGAGAGGAGAATTTAACCTTACATAGAATGTGTCTTGCAGCCTAATGTGAATTATGTTGAGGAAGACTTAGGAGTTTATTCCATCTTTGTCGATGAGGACAACACTACCTTGGAACAAATAGACTTATATGACGGGATGTGGCATATGCACTTTGATGGTTCATGCTCCAATGAAGGAAACAGAGTTGGTATTATCTTGTACTCTCCTGTGGGTAAAATTCATAACTTTTCCTATAGGTTAGAGTTTGCTTGCACAAACAATGTCACTGAATTTGAAGCATTATTGTTAGGCATTGAAAATGCCTATAATCTAGGTTGTGGTCACCTTAAAGTTTTTGGGGATTTCAAACTCGTTGTAAACCGTGTACGTAATATATACTCTCCTAGCAACAAGTTAATGAAATGCTACACCCATATTGTTTGTTACTATCTTCCAACATCACTCGTGTTAAAAGGGAATTGAACTCAATGGCTGATCAGTTAGCTTTTTTTGCAGCCTCTACTAAACAGCAACTTCTGCCACAAATACCTGATTGTACCTTTCAATATTTGTATCGTCCACACATCCATGACAATATAGAGTCATGGAAGGTGTTCCCTAGTGACGAGAGAATCTGTGATTTCATTCAAAATGAACCTTATAATCCTAAGGAAATTATATCAATGGAAGATAACAAGATTCCTAAAGGCTTGACTCCTCTATAAATTTCATTTGCATCGAGTGTTGTAGGAAACAAAGAGAAACATAAAGAAGAGGAGTCGAAAAGGAAAGTGGGTGAAACCATTTCCTTGAACATTGGAACACCCAAGTCTCCAAAGAATGTTAAAATAGGTGCCCAATGTTCTAATGAAGAGAAATTGAAGTTCGCCAAACTGCTTGGTGAATTTCAAGATGTTTTTTCTTGGTATTATGAGGATCTTAGTTTTTTTGATCATGTGCTTATACAGCATGTCATTCCTATCAAGGAGGGAATAAAACCAGTTAGGAAAAAACAAAGACCCATTAACCTTGCATTAGAAGCAACTATTCGAAAGGAGTTGGAAAAACTCTTGAAGGTTGGGATCATCTTGTCGGTTAAGTATTCTAAATGGGTTTCCAATCTGTTTCTCATTTGAAAAACAATTGGTCAAATCATATTATGCGTAGATTTCCACACATTGAATCAGGCAAGTATAAAAGACCACTTTCCTCTCCCTAATATGGAAATGATTTTGCAGCAAGTTGTAGGGTCACAGATGATGTCCTTACTTGATGGTTTTTATGGTTACAATCAAATCAAGGTAAAAAGAGCAGATAAATATAAAACCACTTTTATTACTCGTTGGGGAACTTTTTCATATGAACATATGCCTTTTGTCTTATCTAATGTAGGTGCCACTTTTTAAAGATCAATGCAAATAGTTTTTGATGATTTGATCAGCAAGATTATTCAGATCTATCTTGATGACTTAACCATGTACTCTAAAAACCGATCAGATCATTTTGGTCATATTAAAAGATATCTCATGCGATGCAGGAAATTCGGCATTTCTCTAAATCCTTATAAGTCTATTTTCAGTGTTACCAAGGGAAATATCCTTGGACACATTGTCTCTTATTCAGGAATAAGAATTGATCCTGAACGGATTGTTGCTATCCTAAATCTTCCTTCTCCCACTTCCAAAAAGGAGGTTCAAGCTTTTATGGGTGTTATTAACTTTGTCTGTAGGTTTGTTCTTGATTTTGTTGTAATGGTCAAGCTGATTCATAATCTGCTCAAGCAAGATCGTTCCTTTTCTTGGACAGATGATGTCGAAAATTCTTTTGTAGGGATCAAGAAAAAAATCAATTCTGCACTGGTTTTGGCGAAGCCGGATTTGGATAAAGAATTTATGATATATACTAATGCCACAGAGGAATCAGTTTATGTTATCCTCATCCAAGGTGATGACCAAGGTATCGAAAAACTAGTGGCTTACATGAGTCAAATCTTGTATGATGATGAGTTTAAATATTCTTTTATTGAAAAACATGCTTTCTCTCTTGTTAAAGCTGTTGAAAAAAATTTCCACTTCATCTTAGGTAAGCACACATTGGTAAAGGTCCCTTTACTCGCTATCAAGTTTTTTCTCTCACAAAATTATCTTTCAGGGAAGCTTACACATTGGCTTGCCAAGATCTAGGAGCATGATTTAACTATCGTGACTTCTAACACCATCAAGGGTTGTGACTTAGACCTTTACTTATCTCAGCATGCTGAAACTAGTGAAGAAATTGATGAGCATGATAGTTCTCTATCAACATTGTTCTACATTGATAATCAAATCCTTCCTGTGTCTGAACATCCTTGGTATAAAAATTTGGTTTACTATTTGAAAAATCAAAGATGTCCAGATAACTTAGACACTCATCAAAGAAGAAGGCTCTATCTCGAACCTAGTAGATACGTCATTATAGGAGATTTATTGTTTAGAATATCTTCTGATGGTATGTTGCTTCGTTGTGTAAACAATGAGGAAGCAAAGAAACTGTTGCAAGAAACTCATGGTTCTTCAAATTCTATTATTCATGTAGGAGGTCATTTTTTTTCTAAAACCATTGCTTTTAATATTATCAGAAAAGGATACTATTGGCCTTCAATCTTTCTTGATTCTTATGTTTTTTCGAGATCTTGTGACAAGTGCCAGAAATTTGCTGGGAAAGAATGTCTTTAGGCCATGTCGTTACAACCTGCCCTCTCAGACTTTCCTTTTTAAAAATAGGGTTTGGAATTTATTGATCCTATTAATCCTTTGTCTTTAGTAGGAAAATTCGTTATCTTGAAAGCCACAGAATATTTTACAAAATGGGTTGAAGTTGTCCTGCTTAAACATTCGACAGATGAGCAGGTAATATCTTTCCTTGAAAATAATATTTTTTCCATATTTGGTCTTCCTTTGGAAATTATTACAGACAATGGTCCCGCTTTTATTTCTTCTAAGCTGACCCAATTTTTAGCTAAGTTAGGGGTTAAAAATTTTACCTCATCAGCCTATTACCCCCAAGGAAATCAGCAAGTTGAGTCTACCAATAAGAATCTGGTAAGAATCATCAAAAGGCTCATCGAAGATAAGCCTCGTCAATGGCACACTCTCCTCACTTATGCCCTTTAGGAAGATCGAACTACCACCAAGGTGAGCATTGGTTGCACTCCTTTCCAGCTTGTTTATGTTCAAGAATCCATTCTTCCTACTGAGCTGGAACTTTCCTCCTTAAGTTTAATGCTACAGGTCGAAGAATTAAATTCTTCCGATGTTTCTAAAAGAATGAATTCACTCCTGGATTTAGAGGAGCAAAGGACATTTTCCTTGGGTAATATAAAGAGAAGACAACAGACTGTTAAAAAATATTTCAACAAGAGTGTCAAAGCTGTCAAATTTAAAGTCAATGAGAAGGTATTATTGTGGGATTCATCTCATGCTGATAGAGGAAGACATTCAAAGTTTCAAAAATTATGGTTGGTTCCTTTTAAGATCTCTTTTGTCCTGGGTGAAAATTCTTATATTCTAAATGACTTACAGGAGCGATTGTTTTCCTACAAAACTAATGGTTCCCACTTAAAACATTGTGTGGAACCAACTTGAAGAGTTTAACGTTGTTTTGATTGTTTTGTATTATAGTAGTTTTCATTTCTACTTTTACATTAGTAGTTTTCCATTTCTCCTTTCACACTAGTAGTTTTCCATTTCTATTATTTCATTTTATGTCATTTCATTTCTATTTTTTTCAATCTTGTTGTTTCATTATGTTATGACATTTCTAGCTTTTGTTCTTTTAAACTTCATTTTTTGTCAAAATAAAATGTTGGATCAGTTTTTCCACAGCGACACTTCTACAAAGTATTGTTGATCAATAACAATCAAGATTACATGGATGTCATGATGTTCCCTTTGAAGGCATCATTGAAATTGTTATATGCTTTCACTATTGTTTTATGATATAATTGGTTTTATCTCGCTTCTGATTTCTTTTTCTTCATCCATTTTGAGATCCAAAAGAGCAAGTTCATAAAAAATTTCTCCTTGAAGTCAAGAACAAATTTTAGTTGAATGATTATGCTTATAGGGATAAAACCCCTCATACTTAACACTTTCCATGAGTTATTCCCAAATTCCCGGGCATTTTAATATTAAATCCGCTCACTTCCCCTTCTTGCATTATCATTATGATTTTTATATTCTTGATATGATGTTACTAGTCTGCAAAACCAGACATTCTAAGTTCATAATCTATTGGAAATATATTTCCCTGTGGAGTCGCCAATTTGTTAACGATTAAAATCGTAACGATGAATTATGTTCGCAAAGTATTGCTAAAGCCCTATTATTTAACTATGCTAATAATATAATACTAGTAGGTGGGACCCCCTTGTAGACTAGGGGCGCAAGGATAGACA
This sequence comes from Picea glauca, assembly GCA_000966675.3. NCBI lineage: Eukaryota > Viridiplantae > Streptophyta > Pinopsida > Pinales > Pinaceae > Picea > Picea glauca. Next base: position 1,089,748 of record JZKD02S1279159.1, on the reverse strand, counting down.
TATTATACATGTTTTGTTGTTATTTTTTATGCTTCCTACACAGTCCTACATGGTTGACAATGCAGTCTTGGTTTCATTTTGACATGGTAACAGGTGGATGAAGCATTTTTGTGGAATGTTTTTTGAGATCCAAAACATTTTTAATGGTTATGAGAAGCATGTTATTTACAGTTGTTATAATTTAACCATGTCATTAATCAAAACAAAGGAAGAAAAACCTATGAAAAAAAATCCTAAAGGGAAAGGAGTTATATGTTGAGCTATGATAAAGGATTATATGCAAATGGAAAAGTTAAAACATATTAGTATTAGTCCTAACTATTATGTTATTGTTGGTTAGTGGGCTATTTGAATTTCATTATATTTGAATGGGGTGCATATAGCAATTCAATATGTGTTATGGCATATAATTATGGCAAGGGTTAATGTGTAAATGATATTGGGTGGCGCACTATGCAATGGATATCGTCGCAGATTTCAAATGGTTTGGCATTGAATACATGGTTTAATTGATTAGTGAATGTAATGCTTGTTGGGTTGTCTCGTACTTCAAATTGAATAGGCCAGGTGATGGAAGGGACGTGCATTTACTGAACATCACTCCATACTCCCCCTATCGGTCGTCACCCTAGCATAGTTCCTTTGTTGCATTTTTAGATCTGTTGGTTGTGAAGATCTGCATTTCAGGCTCTTGGAAGGAAGAAGACTCGTCCAACTCGCCATTTAAGAGTTTTTCCACAGTTATGTTTCTTTTTCTCTCCATGCATGAGGTATTCTCTGTTGTATGAAAAAATGATGGATCAATGATGTTTGGATTTTGTGTGTTCCTGAGAATTTCGATTATGTAGATGTGTGTTATAGCTCTCTGTGATGACTGTAAAATCTTTGGGATTGCAAGCAAAAGAATTAGGTATTTTAAGATGTGCATTGTCTGGTTGCTCGGTCAGTTTAATATCATGATGGGTCTTTGTGGAATAATAAGTGAATGGTGGTATACATGGTTGCGTGTTGTTGACGGAGGGTTTCTTTATGTGTATTACCATCAATTATTTTGTTCCCTCATAGTCATGATTGTAACCCTTACCCATTCGCAAATGGATTGCCAATAGTTGTTGTTTTATTTCTTCAAACCCTGAGTCATGTTCGACGACTCATTCTTACTGTCTTCTCACCGAAGTATCCCAATCTCCACTCTTGGGTGGCCTTAGCGTTAATACATGCAAGTTTGGTTTTTGATGCAGGAGCATCGCTCTAGTCAGCCATGCGCCAGCCAGCCATCCCACTCAGCGCATTCAAAGCACACATTCAAGGAAGAGAGGTGCCAGTCCTCTCAAATTTTGAATTTGATTTCAATGTAATTAATGTATGTAAGGCCATGGAGCTATAGAGCCATGCCTTTGAGCAGGCGTTAGTTAGGAGTTGCCTTAAATGGTTGTAAGGATGAATCTAGCTCCGATCTGGACTAGACATCCATTTAATTGTGAATTCAATGTAATTGAATGAGAGTAGGTGAGATGGAGGGAAGAGCTCGAAGATCCCCCTCATGTAAAAGATATTGGATCTTGTTTTTGAGTTAGTTGGTAGAGTCGAGAGATAGGATATCTCTGTGAGAGTTAGAGTAGAGGAGAGAAGGAGTCGAGACTCTGTCAAAGTCTGAGCTCAAAACCACAGTGTAAAAGAGGCATTTCTTGAATTAATACAAAGAGCAGTTTTTACTGCACTTGAATCTTTGTGTGTTTTATGCATTTCATGGATGTCTTTGTGTGTTCATTATATGTTGTAGATGTATGTTGTAGGTGTGCGTTTGTAGGGACAGAAAAAATTCATTGTCTATTGAGTTCTTTGATTCAGTTTGGGTTCTTTGAGGCTTCATGCCAAGAGGGTGTGGCAGAATGTTGCGGGTTCTAAAAGCCAGTGCATAGATGCACTAATGAATTCTGTGGAATTTGGGCAAGGACGTGCCAGGAGAGCGCACCAGCCGAGTCACTGGCTCAAGGAGGAAACTTCAAGGTTGTTGAACACCTTGGAGGAGGGACTGTGTAGAGGAGGACACAGCAGAAGACAGAATCACTGAGAGATTATGTAGAGCTCTGCCAAGAGGGCATCGAGCAGGTACAGATTGTGCACAAGAGAACTCTACTGTGAGTTCAAAGGGAAACCAGAATCACCGAGGATTCTGTAGAAACTCTGCCAGGAGGGCATCGAGTGGATGCATTGGATGCATTAGGAGAAGAACTCTATTTCGAGTTCGGAATGAAGACAGAATCACTGAGGATTCTGGAAAACTCTACCAAGAGGGCATTGAGTAGGTGCCAGTATGCACAAAGAGAACTCCTTTGATTTCTTGAACAGAGAAGCATCATGAGGAATACCTTCACAGGGTTACTGAACATCCTGCAAGGTCAGCAAGGAGTGCTTGAGCAAGAAGTTTCCAAAGGGCACTTCCATCCCTTCAAGGAGAGAAAGGGAATAGAGGACGAAGACCTGTGCAAGGAATGTACCAGGCCAACACCTGAGTCAAGGGTTGACAGACAGCCATCTAGAGGCTTGTAAAGCACAAGGAGTGTGCACAGGATAAATTTGGTTTCAAGTCTGAAGCGCAGAAGGCTGAGCATAGGAGTAGAGACCCTTTGAAGTCAGAGAAAATCACAGAGAAGCTTAGGAGATATAGCACCTTCGTGTGCAAAAACTCTGCAAGCCAGTGTAGAAGTCGGGAAACATTTCAAGGTTTCAGAGAGGACTAAACTTAGGAGGAAGAGTGCCTTTGCGCACATAGAAATAGTTGCAAGGAGTATAGGAAGTCGAGGAAAACCTTTCAAGGTTTCACAAGTCCCGAAAGATCAGGAGGGAAAGCGTCCTTCGAATACATACAAGAGCTGAGGAGACAGGCTTCACAGAGATGATTAAAGGTCGAGGCCTTTGATACTTGGGAAATATTCCAACTCGGGAAGAAGTTGAAGCTCACAAGGGAGGAGCTACAGTTGTCATCGGATCAGGCAGAGGATGAAATTTGGACCGTTGAACTTTCACATCCAGGCACCAGAACGAAAGTGCAGAGCAGGAGGAAGAGATCTGGGCCACTAGATCTTGCACGGATAACCAATAGCCATCGGATTTGTGGAGATTTGCACGAGATTTAACTCTCGTATGTGTAGAGGAGAAGGCCCATCAAAGTCCCGAAACAGCGGAATCCCATTGGGATTTCAGATTTCGGGGATCAGAGCATCAACAGGTCATGAAAATGCTGCATCGCGATCTCCCAATCTGCGAAGTCCCAAAATAATCGGGAGCGTCCATATCAAGGGATGTGTGGAAGAAATCTGAAATCTATCGGAGCTTCGGACATCAGAAGATGGAGAGGTAGGAGCTCGGGAGATAGGAAGTCTCGACTCATGAAGTCCTGAAGACATTGGGGCGGTCCATCTGCTGAGGATGCATGTCATGAGATCCTCGTATTTCAAGGATTCGGCATTAAAGAGTGGAATAGAGAAGTCTTTCGACCTCCCGACTTGCGAAGTCCCGAAGCGATCAGAACCGTCCATCTGTGGAGGACGCATGGCAGTGATCATGGATGCTACCGAAAAGTCGGACACCGGAAGTTCGAAGGACCAGTGATCAGTGCGTTGGGGTTGCAAGTCCCGAAACACCGAGAGTATCGGGACCTTCCAATAGGAGGACACATGGTGGCGATCGAGACATCGGGAAAATTCCCGAAAGGATTATTTCGTTACTTCGGGTACTGGAAGCTCGAAGGAGCAAGGGATTGCAACAGGGATTGCGAAGTCCCAAAGCGTGAAACCCTGAAGTGTTGAAGGGACACAGAAGGAAGCCAACATTTCAGCATATCGGGATTCGGGATATCAGAAGTCCTAGAGGCAAGGAATCTGGGCTCTTGGAGACGGAAACCCCAAAGTTGTGAAACGCGACATAGCGAGGTGTGGGGCTGGGGTCACACCTGGTATCGGGGATTTGGCATTTTGGGGATCCTGCAGGAAGCAGGATACATGACATCGGGAGTTCTAAAGTCATGAAACGCGACGCATCCTTTAATAGGAGAAAGTCGGGCTAGGGATTTCGGCATTTCAGGGATCGACACTTCGGTCGTCCCGAGGACTAAGGGCCAGGGCTCTTGGTATTGAAAACCCCAAAGCAGACTACGGTCACAGAAAAAAGTGGTCACATGGACCAAATATTAGCCAGGGGCTAATCTCCATGTTAAAGCCATTTCAGCGTTTCGGTAATTCAGAGATCGAAGGATCGAGGAGGTAGAGGCTCTCAACAGCAGGACTTAGAGAGTCTCGAAATCCGAAATTCCCTTTTCGAGAAAGGGTCATGGTCATGTTTGGTGGCTGCGTGGAGATGAAAGCTTGTGCATTGGTACAATTGCAAGGTGTAGGTAGAGTTTTCATATAAGGACCTATGGATCGGGTTCGTGAGGTCTCAAGAAAGGCCGAAAGAACCAATTGGGTTCTGCGGATCCGAAGGATAGAACTATCCTAAGACTAGGAGGTCGTGCAGAACCTACTAAGGCAGGGGGTGATGCATCATTTTTGGTATCATAGCTTGACTTTGTTTGTATATTGCAAGCAGAGGAAGCGAGAGGAGAAAGAGTACTATGATACACATCAGTTTGGTATTAGAGGAAAGCAGAGTATTGAGACTCTGTGGTGATTGTTGCAGGTGTGCAGGATTCAAATAGACAGTCAGGAGGATTGTAGGAGAGGTTGGAAGCTCTTAGTTGCAGATTTATAGAAGCAAGTTTGCCAGAAGGGTAGACAAGAGTAGGAAGATGGCTACTAAAGGCCATAGACACAATGGAAAGAAGATCCATCAACAGCCAAGCAAAGTTGAGATGGGTAAAGAGCTCGCCAAGATCAGAGTGAGGATGGAGGAACTTGAATTGCAGATGCAGTAGGATGAAATATCACATTGGGTCTATGAATGGCCAATGAGGATGAAGGAAAAATGGCCAGTCAAAGAATTGGTGGCCAGAAAATAGCGGAAGTTGTTGAGAGGATGGTTGAGGCATGTTGAACACCTCGACGAACCAGAGAAGGATATGGTTCAAGTGTGTGAACCAGAAGCTAGGAGAAATCTCAGTGATGAGGATGAATTGAGATCACTGGAAGATCTCAGAGACTGGCATGTGTGGAAAGACTGCCAAGAGGGCAGAACAGAAATTTCCAATTGCCAGGTGGCAATGAGATCAGATCGTTGTGGGGTCTCATAAACTGTCAGGAGGACAACAGGGAAATTTCATGTTTCCAGGAGGGAAATAAGATGAGATTTGAGGATTTCATAGGCTGCCAAGGGGGCAGCAGAAAAATCTCATATCGCCAGGAGGGAAATGGAGAGAGGATTTGCTTAGAGTTGAGTTCATATTAGTAAGGACAGCTGACAGAGGAGAAGGATCAGAAGGACATTCTGATCATTGGAGGAATTCAAATATTCCTACTAGGTAACCCAGTTGAGGTGAGAGTTTGTGTTGTTGATGTAGCAGCAATAGAAAGATAGCTAGCAGATACTGTCAAACAAGAGGAAGAATTGGAGCAGATATCAAAAAATTCCCAAGAAGAAGAAGAAAATGAGCATTTTGAGGAATGGCTCAAATTTTTCAGCCAAGAAGATGAAACACAGACGATTGCAGCATTGGAGATTGCAGCAGAAGAAGAAGAAGAAGCAGAAATCATGAGCTTTGTTGATCTGTATGAAGAAATTGAATCCATGGAGAGAAGGGTGAAGGTGCAGAGCATGCACATGCAACAGATCAGGTTGGAGACAGAGGGAGAATACCATCCCAAGGAGCGACTGGAGAAAGTTGGGAATATACCATCAAGAGAGATGACAGTCAAACTATCACAAGGAAAAGTTGAGCAGCAACTCAGTGATAAGACTGTGAAACTGAAATTTGCAGCATAGTGGACACTTAGTGCCATAGAGGATGAAGAAGATGGCATGGGAGATCATGATGATCTACCCATTTGCAGACAAGAAATGCAGCCGAGGAGACTGCAAGAATAGCGCCAGCCACAGGAGCAGTTGGACGAGGTGATCGATGACATCAAAGAGCTAATGATCAGATTAGCAGAGACTACCAGTAATGGGAATTTGAACAGAAGAGAGACAACAACAACAGCAGCAGAGCAGTGGAGCAAATGGACAGCTCCAAAGAGTTGTTTGGGATCCAAGTGGATTTTGACAGCCATGCTAGGGAGCTCATGAGAAGGAGCTCATGATTTTTTCATAGCAGAGGAGTATGATGCAGGAGCATCACTCCAGTCAGCCATGTGCCAGCTAGCCATCCCACTCAGTGCATTCAAAGCATGCATTCAAGGAAGAGAGGCACCAGACCTCTCACATTTTGAATTTGATTTCAATGTAATTAATGTATGTAAGGCCGTGGAGCCATAGAGCCATGCCTTTGAGCAAGCGTTAGTTAGGAGTTTCCTTAAATGGTTGTAAGTTTGAATCTAGCTTCGATCTAGACTAGACAGCCATTTAATTGTGAATTCAATGTAATTGAATGAGAGTAGGAGAGATGGAGGGAAGAGCTCGAAGAGCCCCCTCATGTAAAAGATATTGGATCTTGTTTTTGAGTTAGTTGGTAGAGTCAAGAGATAGGAAAGCTCTGCAAGAGTTAGAGTAGAGGAGAGAAGGAGTTGAGACTCTGTCAAAGTATGAGCTCAAAACCACAGTGTAAAAGAGGCATTTCTTGAATTAATACAAAGAGCAGTTTTTCCTACACTTGAATCTTTGTGTGTTTTATGCATTTCATGGATGTCTTTGTGTGTTTGTTATATGTTGTAGATGTATGTTGTAGGTGTATGTTTGTAGGGACAGACAAAATTCATTATCTGTTGGTTTCTTTGATTCAGGTTGGGTTCTTTGAGGCTTCATGCCAAGAGGGTGTGACAAAATGTTGCGAGTTCTGAAAGCCAGTGCATAGATGCACTAATGAAATCTATGGAATTTGGGAAAGGACGTGCCAGGAGGGCTCACCATATGATTCATTGGCTCAAGGAGGAAACTTCAAGGTTGTTGAACACCTTGGAGGAGGGACTGTGCAGAGGAGGACACCGCAGAAGACAGAATTACTGAGGGATTCTGTAGAGCTCTACCAGGAAGGCATCGAGCAGGTGCAGATTGTGCACAGGAGAACTCTACTATGAGTTCAAAGGGAAACCAGAATCATCGAGGATTCTTTAGAAACTCTGCCAGGAGGGCATCGAGCATATGCATTGGATGCATTACGAGAAGAACTATATTTTGAGTTCAGCAAGAAGACAGAATCATTGAGGATTATGGAAAACTCTACCAGGAAGGCATTAAGTAGGTGTCAATGTGCACAAAGAGAACTCCTTTGAGTTATTGAACAGAGAAGTGTTAGGAGGAAGACCTTCACAGGGTTACTGAACATCCTACTGGCTCAGCAAGGAGTGCTTGAGCAGGAAGTTTCCAGAGGGAACTTCCATCCATTCAAGGAGAGAAAGGGGACAGAGGACGAAGACCTGTGCAAGGAATGTACCAGGCCAACACCGGAGTCAAGGGTTGATAGACAGCCATCTAGAGGCTTGTTAAGCACAAGGAGTGTGCATAGGATAGATTTGGTTTCAAGTCTGAAACGCGGGAGGCCAAGCCCAGGAGCAAAGACCCTTTGAATTCGGAGAAGAGCACAGAGAAGCTCAAGAGAGATACAACTTTCATGTGCAGAAAATCTGCAAGCTAGTGCAGAAGTTGAGAAACCTTTCAAGGTTTCAGAGAGGACTAAGCTCAGGAGGAAAAGTGCCTTTGCGCACAGAGAAACAGCTGCAAGGAGTGCAGGAAGTCGAGGAAAACCTTTCAAGGTTTCACAAGTCGTGAAATCTTAGGAGGAAAAGCATCCTTCGAATATAGATGAGAGGTGAGGAGTCAGGCTTCGCAGAGCTAAGTAAAGGCTGAGGCCTTTGATACTTGGGAAATCTTCAAACTCGAGAAGAAGAAAAAGCTCACAAGGGAGGAGCTAAAGTTGTTGTCGGATCAGGCAGAGGATGAAATCTGGACCATTGAACTTTCACGTCCAGGCACCGGAAGGAAGCCGCAGCGTAGGAGGAAGAGATCTAGGCCACTAGATCTCGCGTGGATAACCAATAGCCATTCGATCTGTGGAGAGTTTCACAAGATTTAACTCTCGTATATGAAGAGGAGAAGGCCCATCAAAGTCCTAAAACAACGGAAGCCCATCGGGATTTCGGAGTTCGGGGATCAGAGCATCAAAAGGTCGTGGAATCACTGCATCGTGATCTCCCAATCTGCGAAGTCCCGAAAGAATTGGGAGCGTCCATCTCAAGGGACGCGTGGAAGAAATTCGGAAGCCATCAGAGCATCGAACATCAGGAGACAGAGAGGTAGGATTTCGGGAGATAGGAAGTCTTGACTCACAAAGTCTCGAAGACATTGGGGCCGTCCATCTGCGGAGGATGTGTGTCACGAGATCTTTGTATTTCAGAGATTCGGCATTGAAGAGGGGAACAGAGAAGTATTTTGACCTCCTGACTTGCGAAGTCCTGAAGTGATCAAAACCATCCATCTGTGGAGGATGCGTGGCAGTGAACGGGGAAGCTACTAGAAAGTCAGACACCGGGAGTTCGAAGGACCAGTGATCAGTACGTTGGGGTCGCAAGTCCCGAAACACCGAAAGTATCAGGACCGTCCAACAGGAGGACACATGGTGGCGATCGAGACATCGAGAAAATTCCCGAAAGGATTATTTCTATACTTCGGGTACTGGAAGCTCGAAGGAGAAAGGGATTGAAACAGGGATTGCGAACTCCTGAGGCGTGAAACCCCGAAGCATTGAAGGGATGCAGAAGGAAGCCTACATTTCGGCATATCGAGATTCGGGATATCGGAAGTCCTAGAGGTAAATAATCCGGGCTCTTGGAGACAGAAACCCCAAAGTTACGAAACGCAACATAGCGAGGAGTGGGGTTGCGGTCACACCTGGTATCGGGGATTCGACATTTTGGGGATCTTGCAGACAGGAAGCGGGATACATGACATTGAGAGTTCTGAAGTCGTGAAACATGACGCATCCTTTAGGAGGAGAAAGTCGGGCTAGGGATTTCAGCATTTCAGGGATCAGCACTTTGGTCGTCCTGAGGATTAAGGGCCAGGGCTCTTGGTATTGAAAACCTCGAAGCAAACTGCGGTCACGAAAAAAAGCGGTCACATGGACCAAATATTGGCCAGCGGCTAATCGCCATGGTAAATCCATTTCGATGTTTCGGTAATTCGGAGATCGAAGGATCGAGGAGGTAGAGGCTCTCAACAGCAAGACTCAGAGAGTCATGAAATCTGAAATTCCCTTTTTGGGAAAGGGTGGTGGTCGTGTTTGGTGGCCGTGTGGAGATGAAAGCTTGTGCATTGGTACAATTGTGAGGTTCAAGTAGAGTTTTCGTATAAGGACCTGTGGATCGGGTTCGAGAGGTCTCAAGGAAGGCCGAAAGAACCAATTGGGTTCTGCGGATCCAAAGGATAGAACGATCCTAAGACTGGGAGGTCGTGCAGAACCTGCCGAGGCAGGGGGTGCTGCATCATTTTTGGTATCATAGCTTGACTCTGTTTGTATATTGCAGGCAGAGGAAGCGAGAGGAGAAAGAGTACTCTGATACACATCATTTTGGTATCAAAGGAAAGCAGAGTATTAAGACTCTGTGGTGATTTTTGCAGGTGTGTGGGAGTCAAATAGACTGTCAGGAGGACTGTAGGAGAGGTTGGAAGCTCTCAATTGTAGAGTTACAGTAGCGAGTTTTCCAGAAGGGTAGACAAGAGTAGGAAGATGGCTATTGAAGGCCATAGACACGACGGAAAGAATATCCATCAGCAGCCAAGCAAAGCTGAGATGGATAAAGAGCTCGCCAATATCAGAGCGAGGATGGAGGAACTTGCATTACAGATGCAGCAGGATGCAAGATCACATTGGGTGTATGAATGGCCCATGATGATGAAGGAAAAATGGCCAGTCAAAGAATTGGTGGCCAGAAGACAGCGGAAGCTGTTGAGAGGATGGTTGAGGCATGTTGAACACCTCAACGAACCAGAGAAGGAGATGATTCAGGTGTGTGAACCAGAAGCTGGGAGAAATATCAGTGATGAGGAGGAACTGAGATCACTGGAAGATCTCGAAGACTACCATGTGTGCAAAGACTGCCAAGAGGGCAGAACAGAAATTTCCAATTGCCAGGTGGGCAATGAGATGAGATCATTGTGGGATCTCATAGACTGTTAGGAGGACAATAGGGAAATTTCATGTTTCCAGGAGGGAAATAAGATGAGATCTGAGGATCTCATAGGCTGCCAAGCGGGCAGCAGAGAAATCCCATATTGCCAGGAGGGAAAGGGAAAGCAGATGAGCTTAGAGCTGAGTTCATATCAGTAAGGACAGCTGACAGAGGAGAAGGATCAGAAGGACATTCTAATCATTGGAGGAATTCAAATATTTCTGCCAGGTAGCCCAGTTGAGGTGAGAGTTTGTGTTGTCGATGTAGCAGCAACATAAAGACAGCTAGCAAAGACTGTCAAAGAAGAGGAAGAATTGGAGTAGATATCAAAAACTTCCCAAGAAGAAGAATGAAATGAGCATTCCGAGGAATGGCTCAAATTTTTCAGCTAGGAAGCTGAAACAGAGACGACTGTAGCATTGGAGCTTGCAGCAGCAGAAGAAGAAGAAGTAGACAGCATGAGATTTGTTGATCTGTATGAAGAAATTGAAGCCCTGGAGAGAAGGGTGAAGGTGCAGATCATGCATAAGCAACAGATCAGGTTGGAGACAGAGGGAGAATACCAGCCCAAGGAGTGACTGGAGGAAGCTGGGAATATACCAATAGGAGATATGACAGTCAAACTATCACAGGGAAAAGTTGAGCAGTAGCTCAGTGATAAGACTATGAATCTGAACTTTTCAACAGAGTGGACACTTAGTGCCATAGAAAATGAAAAAGATGGCATGGGAGATCATAATGATCTACCCATTTGCAGAGAAGAAATGCAGTCGATGAGACTACAAGAACAGAGCCAGCCACAGGAGAAGTTAGACAAGGTGATCAATGACATCAGAGAGTTGATGATCATATCAGTAGAGACTACCAGCAATGGAAATTTGAATAGAAGAGAGATAGCAGCAGCAGCAAGGCAGCAACAGAAGCAGAGTTGTGGAGCAAATGGACAGCTCCAAAGAGTTGTTTGGGATCCAGGTGGATTTTTACAGCCATGCTGGGGATCTCATGAGAAGGAGCTCATGAATTTTTCATAGCAGAGGAGTATGATGCAGGAGAATCACTCTAGCCAACCATGCACCAGCCAGCCATCCCACTCAGCGCATTCAAAGCGCGCATTCAAGGAAGAGAGGCGCCAGTCCTCTCACATTTTGAATTTGATTTCAATGTAATTAATGTATGTAAGGCCGTGGAGCCATAGAGCCATGCCTTTGAGAAGACATTAGTTAGGAGTTGCCTTAAATGGTTGTAAGGATGAATCTAGCTCCGATCTGGACTAGACATCCATTTAATTGTGAATTCAATGTAATTGAATGAGAGTAGGTGAGATGGAGGGAAGAGCTCGAAGAGCCCCCTCATGTAAAAGATATTGGATCTTTTTTTTGAGTTAGTTGGTAGAGTCGAGAGATAGGAAATCTCTGCAAGAGTTAGAGTAGAGGAGAGAAGGAGCTGAGACTCTATCAAAGTCTGAGCTCAAAACCACAATGTAAAAGAGGCATTTCTTGAATTAATACAAAGAGCAGTTTTTCCTGCACTTGAATCTTTGTGTGTTTTATGCATTTCATGGATGTCTTTGTGTGTTTGTCATATGTTGTAGATGTATGCTATAGGTGTGTGTTTTCATGGACAAACAAAATTCATTGTCTGTTGGTTTCTTTGATTCAGTTTGGGTTCTTTGAGGCTTCATGCCAAGAGGGTGTGACAGAATGCTGCAGGTTCTGAAAGCTAGTGCATAGATGCACTAATGAATTCTGCAGAATTTGGGCAAGGACGTGCCAGGAGGGTGCACCATCTGAGTCACTGGCTCAAGGAGGAAAATTCAAGGTTGTTGAGCACCGTGGAGGAGGGACTTTGCAGAGGAGGACACAGCAGAAGACAGAATCACTGAGGGATTCTGTAGAGCTCTACCAGGAGGGCATCGAGCAGGTGCAGATTGTACACAGGAGAACTCTACTATGAGTTCAAAGGGAAACCAGAATCATCGAGGATTCTTTAGAAACTCTGCCAGGATGGCATCGAGCGGATGCATTGGATGCTTTAGGAGAAGAACTCTATTTTGAGTTCGGCAAGAAGACGGAATCACTGAGGATTCTGGAAAACTCTACCAGGAGGGCATTGAGTAGGTGCCAGTGTGCACAAAGAAAACTCCTTTGAGTTCTTGAATAGAGAAGTGTCAGGAGGAATACCTTCATAAGGTTACTGAACATCTTACACACTCAGCAAGGAGTGCTTGAGCAGAAATTTGCCAGAGGGAACTTTCATCCCTTCAAGGAGATAAAGGGGACAAAGGACGAAGACCTGTGCAAGGAATGTACCAGGCCAACACCTGAGTCAAGGGTTGATAGACAGCCATCTAGAGGCTTTTCAAGCACAAGGAGTGTGCACAGGATAGATTTGGTTTCAAGTCTGAAGCACGGGAGGTCGAGCCCAGTAACAAAGACCCTTTGAATTCGGAGTAGAGCACAGAGAATCTCAGGAGAGATGCAACCTTCATGTGCAGAAACTCCGCATGCCAGTGCAGAAGTCGGGAAACCTTTCAAGGTTTCAAAGAGGACTAAGCTCATGAGGAAGAGTGTCTTTACAGACATAGAAACAGCTACAAGGAGTGTAGGAAGTCAAGGAAAACCTTTCAAGTTTTCACAAGTCCGGAAAGCTCAGGAGGGAAAGCATACTTCGAATACAGATGAGAGCCTAGGAGTCAGACTTCGCAGAGCTGATTAAAGGCTGAGGCCTTTGATACTTGGGAAATCTTCCAACTCGAGAAGAAGCAAAAGCTCACAAGGGAGGAGCTACAACTTCCGTCGGATCAGGCAGAGGATGAAATTTGGACCATTGAACTTTCACGTCCAGGCGCCGGAAGGAAACTGCAGCGCAAGAGGAAGAGATATGGGCCGCTAGATCTCGTGTGGATAACCGATAGCCATCCGATCTGTGGAGAGTTGCACAAGATTTAACTCTCGTATGCACAGAGGAGAAGGCCCATCAAAGTCCTAAAATAGTGAAATCCCATCAGGATTTTGGAGTTCGAGGATCAGAGCATCAAAAGGTCATGGAATCACTGCATCGTGATCTCCCAATCTGTGAAGTCCCGAAAGAATCGGGAGCATCAATCTCAAGGGATGCGTGGAAGAAATTCAAAATCCATCAGAGCTTCGAACATCGGGAGACAAAGAGGTAGGATTTCGGGAGATAGGAAGTATCGACTCACAAAGTCCCAAAGACATCGGGGCCATCCATCTACGGAGGATGCATGTCACGAGATCCTCATATTTCAGGGATTCGACATTGAAGAGTGGAACTGAGAAGTCTTTCAACCTCCAAACTTGTGAAGTCTCGAAGGGATCAGAACCATCTATCTGTGGAGGACGCGTAGCAGTGATCGGGGAAACTATCGAAAATTCAGACACCAGGAGTTCGAAGGACCAGTGATCAGTGCATTGGGGTTGCAAGTCCCGAAACACCGAAAGTATCGGGACCGTCCAACAGGAGGACACATGGTGGCGATCGAGACATCGGGAAAATTCCTTAAAGGATTATTTATGTACTTCGAGTACCAGAAGCTCGAGGGAGCAAGGGATTACAATGGAGATCATGAAGTCCTGAAGCGCGAAACCCCGAAGCGTTGAAGGGACGTGGAAGGAAGCCGACATTTCGACATATCGGGATTCAGGATATCGGAAGTCTTGGAGGCAAGGAATCCGAGCTCTTGGAGATGGAAACCTTGAAGTTGCAAAATGCGACATAGCGAGTCGTGGGGCTGTGGTCACACCTGGTATCGTGGATTCGGCATTTCGGGGATCCTGCAGACAGGAAGCGGGATACTTGACATCAGGAGTTTCGAAGTCACGAAACGCGACGCATCCTTTAAGAGGAGAAAGTCGGGCCAAGGATTTTGGCATTTCGGGGATCGGCACTTTGGTCGTCCCGAGGACTAAGGGCTGGGACTCTTGGTATTGAAACCCCCAAAGCAGACTGTGGTCACGGAAAAAAGTGGTCACATGGACCAAATATTGGCTAGGGGCTAATCGTAGTGGTAAATCCATTTCGTCGTTTCGGTAATTCAGATATCAGAGGATCGAGGAGGTAGAGGCTCTCGACAGCAGGACTTAGAGAGTCCCAAAATCCAAAATTTCCTTTTTGGGAAAGGGTCGTGGTCATGTTTGGTGGCCACATGGAGATGAAAGCTTGTGCACTAGTACAATTGTGAGGTGCAGGTAGAGTTTTCATATAAGGACCTATGGATCGGGTTCGTGAGGTCTCAAGGAAGGCTGAAAGAACCATTTGGGTTCTGCGGATCCAAAGAATAGAATGATCCTAACACCGAGAGGTCATGCAGAACCTGCCAAGGTAGGGGGTGTTGCATTAGTTGTGGATTGATACAAGTTGTATCTAAGCATTCTTTCAAAAGGAGGAGTGTTTCCTCACTGGTGTTGTTTCAGGTTTTTCGGCTCCTAAGTAATTGGATAGAGATGTTATATCTCTATGTTTTCTTTTAATGACTTCCATTATTCAATAAAACTTCTCCTATCCTCTGCAAGTGCTAAACACACCATGTGCATTGGGTCTTACTCTACAAGTCTTTTCTCTCCTTGGGTGTTGATCATTGGTCATGTCTAGGAATTGGAGTAATAAGAACACTGTGTGGCTCACTATCGTGTCTTTTTCGAAAGGTATTTTTGCATGTGGTTGATAAGTCTCGAAAGACCTACATCTCTATGTGTTATTGTTAAAAGATGAACGTGCTCTTGTTGTCTCCATGAATTTCATTTTGACAGATCCCGATTTAAATTCCAACTGTATTTTCTCTCTTTGGGAACCTTCTGGGTTGTCAAGTATTGGTTTATTAGTGAAGTGGTTATGGAGGTCTTTAAAAATAAAAATAAAAAAGCTCTATCGTTGAGTCTTTGTCTCGTACTTCTATGATTGGTTGAACAAATACAAATGGAAACAGGCACTTGCATACAGTCGAGAGTTGTCTTCTTCTCATTATGGTTTCACTCACTGTGTTTTTACCAGTGTGGTTTTGATTGTATATGGAGACACATGTGTGGTTTTTGCTAAACCCGATCAAGGTTATGGCCAGTTTTAAAAAGAAATGATGCATGTGTGTAATTGGTTATGTTCGCTTCATATATTATATTGGATCACCATATAGGTTACCAATGGTTTTAGAAGGAAGTTATATCCACAATGATAAGGCTCTAGGTTTATGTTTTGGTTGTTTGTTGTTTCATTGCAAGATCTTGTTGATTGATATGATGAAGACTATGTATAATCGGGCAAGCCTTGAATTTTGTTCATGTTTTAAAAAGGAGACATGTGTATATTTAAATTGGGCCCGATTGTTAAACAGTGAATCTTGATTGTTATCATGGTGCATTATGAACTATCAGGGATGGATGTCGAGCATATTGTTGTGCAATTTTTTTATTATTTAAAAAAAAAGGGAAAGAAAAGAAAGAAAGGATCAACGCTTTGTTAAAGAAGACTATTGAATGAAAAGGTTGTTTTTTTTATAAGGTATGATTGCACAGACTGTTATGAATTGAGAAATTCTAGGAAATTTAATTATTGGAACAACAGACAGTTTGGTATAAAGTTGAGAAACAATAGATGTTGGCTCTTTTTTGATTGATTTTAATACAGAGTTATGATTATTGATTATTTAATTTGTTTTATGAATAGTATCCATTATCTTCTCTCACTTTTTCACACATTACGAATCCCCTCAAAATCCCAGATTCACTTTGCACGCCATGTTCTTAAAATTAAATTAAAATTAAATAGAAACCCTGTATTACAACAATTAAAAGATGACACAGAGATGGGTCATAGTTGATATATTTTGTTATTGCAACACAATTGATTGTTTAATGATTTGTTGAGCAGTAATCATGTTCTTAATCCCTTTCATTTTATCAATTTTCTGCTCAATACAACCCCCTCAGATATCCCAGAACCCTTATGCACCCCCTTCTCATTGACAAATATTAAATGATTTTTATGGATTGGATTGCATGGGTCAGATGTGATTGTTGAGCCAAACTTTGTTTCATATTAAAGAGATGTCATGTATGGTTTGTTTAAGAAGATATTTGCTAATAAACGTTGTATATAGGATGAGCTTCTTCAGCAAAGGAAGCCATGGCCAAAATAACAGGGGAAGAGGGAATTGGAACAGAGGCCCTAGAAGGCCAAGATTTTCGATACATTTTGATGCAGATCCACAAGAGCTAAACCAGCTCTTCCAAGTTGGATTTTTCAATTGGATTGGACAAGGGGTAGTCCAACCTAGGCCAGAAAGGCCTCCCTTCCAACCCCAGCATGTCCCTGGCATCCTTGTCCCTCCTCATGTCTCATTACAACCTGAAGTCCATGAAAATTACGGATGGAAAGAGATTGTTCACCTAGTAGTCTCCCAACATTGTGGCTGGCCCAATTTGTCTCTACCTTCTCCTCCTCCACCGGTTAACCCAAATTTCCAAATTTCCCCTGCACACTCACCAATACAGTCTTCCCACGCAAGAAAGAGACTCAAAATCGAAGCCCACCACATGCATGATAAAAGAAAAGTTGGTGTTGCCCCCTCCTCTTCCTCAAGTGATTCAACCAAATTCGTTTCATCCCGCATGCACTTGAGAGATGACTGCTCTCATGTTATCAGAGAGATCAAGCCTAAAGTCTCCACACATCCTAAGGCTAATTCAGAAAAGTCAAAGGGAGACAACAACAACAAAGGGAAAATTGCCTCCCAAAGTGGCAAATATGGGTTTTGAGTATATTTTATTATTGATTGTTGAGAACAGTTGACTGCTGAAGTTTTTGGACAGCATACTATTTTTGGATATTCTGGATAATATATTTTTGGATATGGTTTAAAATAACATTGATATTTAATTTTCAAAATATGAGAATGATGATGGGAGCCACAAGGAGGGATGTGTTTGTTTGATTGACTAGTTATGTTTATTTTGTTAAAAAACTAAAGGGAGTCACAAGGGGTCCCACCTACTAGTTATTATTTATTAAAGACCCTTATTATTATTATATTAATTCTTCCCTTGAACTAAAAGTTAGTTGAGTTTTAGTTAACTTAACTAAAATAGGTAGTTGAACTACTTCAACTAATTTTGATTGCTTAAAGTCAAAAAGAGAAGGAAGAACAAGGGGAGAATAGAAGGAGAAAGCATACTAAGGTCTTCTCTTGAGTTTTATTGAGATAGTTCAGTTTTCATTCATTCTTTAGTTCATTAAAAGCCTAATTCTCTCTTATGACAATAGGTTCCTATTGTAGACAGTAAGATTCAAGGATGAATTACATCATTCAGACACTTGTTTTTAGAGGTGTTGATCCATCTTTGATAGTCTGTGTAGACTTGTCTGTTTATGAGTTAATTTTCACGGTTGATAAAGGATATTGTGCAAAGTTGAGTGAGCAGCAATTTGTGGCAAGTTCATCCATCTTTTAAAGTTCATTTTTTTACTTTCTGTCAGAAGTCCTTTTGTATGGTTTTCATCGGGGACATCTAAGTTTGACTTTGGTCCAAACTCCCTCAGGGATTTTTGTAAAGAGAACGATTCTTTTGATTTCTTGGAATGAAATAAGCGATTTATATTCTGTCTCATCTGTGTTAATATGTGACCTGGTATTTTTTCTTTTGTCTCCACATTTACTTTTGCATATGTTATATTCAGAAAATTATATAAAAATGTTGAATTTTACAGCAAACTTTTATTTATAAAAAAATCAGCCTAATCCCTTGTAACTAATACTTGTGGATTAGGAAATAAATTTTGAGGCTATAAACATAGGGTGATATTCTCGTCTATATTTCCTTAGCCAAGAAAGATCTGAAAATGCTTTAGTAAGATTATTTCATATCTTTTCTTCAACAAATCCTTTCTGCAATATTCACCTCCACTATCTGCAATAAATTTCTTTTGTGAATTATCTGCATCCCCTTCGCACTCATGTTTCCAAGCCTATGATGCCACAGTGTTGTATCCACTCCTGTAGAAGCTAAAGAGATAGAAGAGACAGTATTACCAGTACATAAATACAATGTACCTACCTTCTCTCCTTTTTTTATCACCAATGATCCTTTGGTGACCTTCCATACCTTATCTGTAAATATGGATATACAACCTTCACTTTCCAATTGCCCTGTTGAAATTAGATTTTTCCTTAGATCTGGAACATGTCTTACCTCTTTCAAAAACCATTAATTTCCACTCCTTTGCTTTATTTTTAGCTTTCCCATTCCAACAATTTTGCATGGTGCATCATCACGCAAATGAACATGTCCAAAATCACCTTGAACATAATCTAGAAAATGTTTCTTATGGGGTGTGGCATGAAATAAAGCCCCTGAATATACTACCCAAGACTCAGAAACATTATCTACATAAAGAATCAAAGCATCGTGTAACACATCACCTGTTACATTTGCTTCCTGATTTTTCTCTTGTTGTCCATCTATTTGTTTCTTTGGAGATCTGAAGTCTTTCTTCAGATGTCCTTTCTTCCCACAATTCCATCACTCTATCTTTTTTAATCTGGATTTGGATCTGTCCTTACTATAATTATCGTGGTTCTCTGAGCCTTTCCTCTATCTTTTTTTCTTCCCTTGTTATCCATGTTTAATGAATTAGTTGATGTCTCACCTATGTTTTTCTGTCGCATTTCCTTACTAAGGATAACACCAACAAAATCATCAAATTTTAAAGTATTTGAACTAGAGATAGAGTTACTTACATCCATGAACAAGCCATTCCATCTTTCTAGCAATGAGCACAAGATTAGAAGATCCCTGACCTCATCATCAAAATCCACTTTTACAGAACTTAGTTGATTAGTAACCGTATTAAATTCATTTAAATGATCTGCAACAGACCCACCTTCTGAAATCTTCATATTAAATAATCTCTTCATTAGAAATACCTTATTGGACGCCGAGGGTTTTTCATACAGTTTAGCCAATGTGTCCATCATCTCCTTCATTGTCTTTTCTTTCGAAATATTGAAAGCCATCGACGATGTCAGGCTCAGTCATATTGTTCCTAGTGCCTTTCTGTCAAGAACCTCTCATTATTTGTCCTTCATGTCCATCAGCTTCTTTGCTATTCCACCCAATGGTAGGAATAGATCCTTCTGGTATAAATAATCTTCCATCTATATCTTCCATAATTGGTAATTTTGGCTGTTAAATTTCTCGACCCTAAACTTTTCATCTTCCGCCATTGCTTCCACTTGAACCAAGAACCCTCTTTTCCTACGAGTTACCTTTCACTTTGATACTAGTTGTTAGAAAAATAGGATTGCAAAGAAATAAAATAAAACAAATGCAGAAATAAAACAGAGAAGATACACAATACAATAGAGACACAGATATACGTGGTTCACCCAGTGTGGGATATGTCCACCAAATAAATTGTCAGGTCCTTCCTTTATTATTATCCAGCAATTGAAGGGATACAGTCTACAAAAAATATGTTGTAACTTCACCTTATTTCTCTCACAATCTCCTATCTCATAATACAATATTCACAATGATACATAGCCACAATACATTTCCCTCGTAAAAGAGGGTTTCCTTCTAGGGTAAAAAACCCTAACATAACTTCTATCGTAATATTTGCGACCTTATAATGAATGGTCCATATTTACTATGAAATTACAATATACATTTACAAGGAATTTTTTCCTTTGGGGGATTCTCCCCCGAACCCCCTCCGAGGGCCCGCTTTCCCCCAAACCCCGCAGGTGGGGTAACCCCCCCTGAACTCCCCCATGTGGAGGAGTGTACATTCTTCTGGGGTGTAAAGTCTTCATGGGGTATAAACACAGTTGAAACAAAAACCTCTGAATCAAGAAGATAATGAGGCTCCACAACCAACATCTTGGGGATATCTTCCTCCTTAATCCGTAATTGATAATATCCCAATCTCAAGTCAATCTTTGAAAACATCGTCGCTCCCTTCATCTGGCCAAACAAATCATTTATTCTTGGCAATGGATACTAGTTCTTGATTGTCACTTTGTTCAATTGATGACATTCAACACAAAGTCACCATGATCCATCCTTCTTTCTCATGAAAATAACTAGTGCACCCCAGCGAGACACACTTGGACGTATAAGCCCAAAGTCCAACAATTCCTTCAATTGCATTTTCAACTAATGTAATTCAGGAATTGACATCTGATATGGTGTTCTCACTATCAGTTCAGTTCTTGGTTTCAATTCTATCTTAAACTCCAACTCTCTCTCTGGCGGTAAACCCGGTAACTCTTCTCAAAAAACGTCTGCAAATTTGGATACTACAGGAAGGTTTTATAATCCTTCTTCCTCACCCTTTTCGTTTAGTGCTAAGATTGCATATAGATTGCATCCCTTACGCATACTCTTCTATATTTGTAGGGAAGAAATAAACCTCAAGGACACTCCCTAGTTTCTTCCTACAATCACTCTGTTCTTCCCCAAATCATCTGTAAAACTTAATCATTTTTTCTTACAGTTAAGTATCACATCATGTGATTCTATATAGTCCATACCAATCACTATGTCATAAGATCCTAAGATCATGCCATAAATATCTACCTTCATTACAAAATATCTCAAGTTACTGCTACAGTCTATAAACTTTCCTCCAACTTTCTGTTTGGCACCCGATGCCATTTCTACGTATCTAAACTCGTCCTACTTGACTTCCTTTACCGTAATTCTCTTTAGTGACTCACAATAAATAAATCTGTTTGTAGCACTTGGATCTATCAAGATACTAAAATTTTGTTCAGTGATTGTACCTAACATCTCGAGCCCAGTGGACTGGTGCTCAGCCTAGCGGGTGTTTTTTATCGGGCATATCGGTAAGTGCAGACACAAAAAGATCTTCCTAGTTTCACCCTGAAACTAGAACAAAACAAGACAAAATATAAAATTTTCCCCAAGTTTTAGTTATCAAGCATACTAGCTAACAAGAGATAAATGACAAACCTTTTAAATGTTGTTTGTCCTCGCTCCGTTCTAAGGATTATGGGATTTTTAACCTATAAAAAGGCACAATCCAACGAAGTGAAAGAAACAACATATACTCAAAAAAACATATGTATGTGATCAAGGAGTCATACAATAAAATAAGACCAATTTTATGGGAAAGAAATATATCATTATATTAAAGATATGAAAAGGAGAATACAACCAATGCCTTGATGTTGTAAGGTCCCTTCCAACATTTCTTTGCTTCCCACACACTTCTGCTCCAAGGATTCTGAGATCAACAATCTATCTTGACAAAGCAAAGCTCAAAGCCAACATACAAGCTCTAAAAACTCCAAGCTACAAAACACAAGCTAACTTTCCCCATGAGAACTCCCCCCCTTTTATAAGTTGAAAAGGATAGAGTGAGGATGTTAGGATGATCCCATGAGATCAGGGATGTGACTCAGATCCAAACCGATCGGAGGCCACCTCACCCTCGAAGCTCATCTTCTAGAAATTTCAATAAATTCCTCGTTTTCCTACGTACGAAAATTCATCGCACCCTTAAAACTAAACAAACTGCGACGTCATCACAGGCTACTGTGGTGCAACCTACGACGATCCTAGATTGTCACACCCTTAACACTAAGCAAGTTGCGATTGATTCA
This sequence comes from Picea glauca, assembly GCA_000966675.3. Lineage (NCBI taxonomy): Eukaryota > Viridiplantae > Streptophyta > Pinopsida > Pinales > Pinaceae > Picea > Picea glauca. The sequence continues at coordinate 1,067,848 of JZKD02S1279159.1, read as the reverse complement.
ACTTTATGAGGTTTCTACAAAGGCAAAGATAACTTCATTTCTCAGTAAAAGTTCATCATCATTCTTTCCTCGGGAATTCAGACCATTGATCCTTCTAAATACAAAGGATAGGTTTACATCATTAACACTCATAGGGTGATGAAAATAATGTGTTATAGAGATCCCCCCAAAGTATGAAGTTAAAACAAAGTGATAGCTGAAATACTGTGTCGAGTGTGTGTATGCAACAAGGAACACGTCGGTCGGAAAACTGCCAAAAAACAAGGAAATACAATACAATAATATATCATGACTGAGGTAGGCATTCCCATACTCAGAATAAAAATGACTAAAAAGCATAAATGTCAACATGCAAAGATCCATGTCAAGTAAGACAATTCATGGCCACCAAGCATACACTATGGATCCATGCCATTATGAATCAAATCTGAACATAGCCACCAAAAATACACTGTGGATATATGTGTCAAAGAATCAAATTTGAACATTTCCACGAGACATACATTGTGGATCTATGCAATAGTATAATCTAAATATACTCCGACGCAACCTGAATCTATCATAAAATATCCAGGGTCTTCATCTCCACCACTCTATAGTACGAATCTAACCATGCGAACACATGTGCTGAAGTCTAACATGGTAGAAACCACTTGATTATCGGTAATTAGTGTATACCATTAACAAGTGCAATGGAAATCACCATTAATGTCAATGACTCCCAAGGTACACCATTACAATCTAATGGGTGCGAATTAATGAGTTGAAGTCGAACACTCGATGGAATCTCCCAATCAGGGGTCAATAATGAAACCCATTGTCGAAAGTGAGGAAACCTGCCATTGAGGCATACAAGTTCCAAGGTACCAATTAGTTTCTAATTCTAATTCCTAGATAATTGTTTGAAGTCAATAGGAAAAGACTCACCATAGGAGCGCCTTAATGTATCCCCCATAAATTGCACAAAATGAGTAACTAGATTTGAAGTAGGTTGGAGTAACAAGTGATTTAGGACTGACTCAGGGATGGACGATGCAATAGAAGGCTTAAGGACTACAAAAATGGTCGACGCAATAGAAGGATTTCCGGGTTGAACTTCTTTTTGAACATATTGACGAAACGACAACTGTCTTGGAAACATTGACTCAACAACAGGGATCGCATACCAAATTTTAATATTATAAAGGAATTTGATCAAGAGACAAGCATATTTTCCAACCTAGACACAAAGCGAGTGAAAGGGTTTCATGTTCAAAATCAAATCTTCCATAAAATACAAGTTTAGATAAATTTCTTGATCTAAAAATGAAGAAGACTTGAAAAACTTGAATAATTATTGCAAGTGAAATGTTATGTGTTTAAAGAAACAGGATCAATTTGCAACACATAAATTAAGGATTACTTATGC
>JZKD02S1279159.1:1029704-1058757 GCA_000966675.3 Picea glauca | reverse complement strand
CTGTATTTTTACAGTCTCTGTACATTTCTTTGATTAATAGAAATCATGTATTATTGTATATATGTGTTTATGGTTGCATCTCTGATACATTTATGTTATATTATTGAATATCTGCAATATCTCTGTGCATTTCTTTATTATATATCCGCTCTCATTTCGTGCCGAAAATAATCCGGATCAATTGGGCCACGTGTCTCCTTATTATTCGCCATAAACCGGACACGTGTCAACACGCTACTCGCCAACAATCGACCAATAATAATGTTCCATGTCATCCACCTACCATGTCACCGTATGGATGGTACGGCCCTGCCACATCACCATACGGACTGTACAGACAGGTACAGTCATCATCCCAAAAATTTTACCTGTTTGCCTTGGCAAACAGATCGCGATATCTTCTCCATACGGACTTCGTTTGAGAAAGTAAATATACTGCCGGAATCAGGAATACGAGACGGACGCAATGGCATTGTTTTCATCGCATTCTAAGAACTTTGAAAATTGAGCAAAATTTGATCCCCTGATCATTTCTTTCCCAATTTTCCCCAACCATTTTTGGTGAGTACCTCTTTATTTTTACACAAGCTTGAGGAGGATAACATATGCTTTAACTGTAATCTCATCCTTCGGATTATTCCCTCAGAGTATGTTTAGCGAACCCTAGGAAGGAGTGGTTTGGTCCCATATGGGCCTTTCGATGTTTGTTTTATGAGTCCAAAGAAATAAAACTCAGGGGTTTTTCATGTTTAGAGAGTCTCAAAAACACTCAAAGAAAACTCCAAAATGTCCTTTTTCGTAAAGTAGTCTGATGAGATCAAAAAATAGATAAAGTACCACTCAAAAGACGTTTTCTTCAAACACTTTAATGAGCGTGAAAAGAACAAGATCGGTCGACAATATTTTCATGTTTAGAGAGTCTGAAAAGAGCTTAAAGGGAACTCTAGGGGGTTCCTTTTTCGTATAACCTTTACGAGTCTGAAAAAGTAATAAACGTTTACTCGGTTACTTTCTCATTGATTTATGAGCATGAGAAAGAAAAAATACTAAGCTCGGGATTGTTTTCATTTTTACACAAGATTAAAACAAAACAAAACTATTCTTGGGATAGATTTTATTTTTACACAAGCTTAAAAATAAACAAAACTATGCTTGGACCTGGTTTCATTTTTACACAAGCTCAAACCAGAGGAAACTATGTTTGAGGTGGGTGGTTTCATTTTTAAACAAGCTTGAACCAAAGTAAAAACTATGCTTGCGACTTCCCAATGCATGGTTCACGAATTCGCATGGTTGGTACTTAGCCCCCAGCTTAAGAAGATAGCGGCTCAACTTCAACATGAAGTCCAAAGGTTTGAATAATTTCCCCCCAAGCTTCATCTCATCCAACAACACAAGTGGATGAACTGAAGCTTCAAATAATAGACGAAGGAATTGACTCCAACAAAGAGGGGGGGAAATCTATTTCATTTTTTAACGAGCTTGACACGGGAAAAGAACTATGCTCGAGAATCCAGGTTCAATCCCAAGACCTCTGTTTCATTTTTTAACGAGCTCGACACAAAAATAGGAACTATGCTCATAACCTCTGTTTCATTTTCTAATGAGGTTTCCACAGAGATGCAAAAACTATCCTCGTAACCTCTATTTCATTTTTTAACGAGGTTTCCACAGAGACGCAAAACTATCCTCACAGCTGGTTTCATTTTTTAACAATCTTGAAATCAGAAAACCATGCTCAAAAGACTCTTCTTGATCATGGCTTCCAAGAGGACAATGCTTCGTAAGGACACCATGTCGAGGGACAAAACTCAGTCATGGATTCCAAGAGATCTTCATTTGATGGAAGAAACACACTTTGGAAGGAACACATGTCGAGGGTCATGATAGGGGTAAGGAGATCAGGCTCTAAAATCCCTATCGAAGAGATCACCATGTAACCTATTGTATCTAAGTCATAAGAGACTGAGCTTATAGCGAGAGGCTCATCTTCATCGGTAGGTGAAGGCATGGGGGACCACACCACATAATTGACCTGTGGTGGGGGCGATATCGTCTGCATATACAAACCGTTTAGGGAGGTCATTGAGTCAGCACCAATTTATGAAAGTTGATCAATAGTCACAATTCTGCCATTGTGAGGGAAATATATCACATGAAAAAGAGTGGACACAATAGATTTCATAGCATATACATAATCTCGCCTAAGGAGTAAATTGAAATCCAAGGGGTCTTGGACTACCATGATGTCAATAACGACAGTTTTCCTTCCCAAAGTTACAAGAAACTAAGGAAGGACTCCTAAAGGGTGACTAGTTCTTATGTTAAAAGTTAACAGATTCTGGGTAACCGTTGCAAGATGACGATAACCCAAAGCTTGCCAAGCAATAGAGGACAAAATACTGACGGACGCACCTTCATCTATCAGCATCCCAGGAACGTCCCAACCACAAACCTATACGGTAATATTGAAAGGAATGTTGGAGGGAAGATGAGGTCCAGTTAGCGCACCCCAATCAAAAAGGATGACCTCATTTCTTGGAGGAGGTTCCACAAGAGAAGGAGGAATTCCCCCTAGCATGGTAGATTATGTATCAACGAGAAAAATGTGGGAAGTATCAGGTTTACTCTCTAGAAGGAGAGTAGGATCGACCGATGATGATATCAGATCGACCACTTGAGTTGCATTCTCCAAGGGGAGAATGGGGTCAACAGATGGAAACGGATCAACTGCTTGGGTTTCACTCTCTAATGGGAGAGTGGGATCGACCGAGGATGGGACTGAATCGGCCACTTTGTCAACTGGTGCAACTAAGGATGTAACCAAATTGACTACATGATCAACCAGACTGACCGAAGAAGGGACCGGATTGATCATTCCATCAATACAGGTGGTTCAAGAGTAAGCTTGTAATAAGCATTTGGAAGTTGAGGTTGGGAAACAAACATATCTTCCAGTAATTTTGAGGCTTTGTCCATACGAGGGAAAAGGTGATTTTGATGACACCCTCCACATAACATACACGGTAACTTGACTCTACTTTTCTTCTTCCCAACGGTATCCTGACTAGTTGACGGGAGGTCATCAACATGTTTTTCAAAGGCTAACGACATGGGTTGGCGAGGGTGTGTAGACCATGCTTCTATAACCTTGGATAGACCAGGGAAATCCTTAAGAAGATGAATACCCTTACAAATCCTGCAAGGGTACTTGGGATTACAGGTTGTTTGGGTGACCTTGGCATCATCAACACTCCCAGCATGATTATCAATAACTGGTTTTTTTCCAACATGTCCGAAAGTTGTTGGAAGTTTGGACCCTTGCTTATTTTTCTTCTTCTTAATCTTCATTTTTTTCTTCTTCTTATCCACCAGGTTACTAGCTTCAGATCTTTCACTTGGCAAAGAATATGAAATGGAATAAGATCATGCAAGTGAAGAAGGTGAAGAAGATCTTACTGGTGAAGAAGGTGAAGGATCAACATGAGGTTTATGTTCTTGGGGGGAGTGCTTACAACTGAAGCACTAGTTGCATTTGGGATTACCTGAGTGGAAAACAACCATACTGGTAATCCAATTGTGAGACCTGGAAGACTCAAAGTAGCGATGTGAGGAGTACCATCATTTCCGTAAGAAGGAAAAACAAAAGGCTCCCCTAGAGGAGGGGTTTCTTCATTGCTCATTCTGGGAACTGAAGCCATAAAATAATAGATCCAGCCTAGAGTTTTCTAGGGAAAATAAACAACACACACTAAAAATATAGTAAGCAAGCAAGCAAACAAAACCTTCTCACGGTGAAAACACTAGTTGGTGATGAAATCCAACGTCGTGGGAACAATGTAAGAAGGGGTTGAGATAGAGCGGGTGGAAAAGTTACATTGACGACCTGCTTAACAGACTTACACCCTGGTGCAAGCCCCCACACATAATCATGGGTATACCCTCCAAGGATCCCGAGTGAGTTTGGCCAATGTCAATTCCAGGTACCGTGAAGACTTGCCCCTGCACAGTCACCTCGTGTAAATAACCTAAAGAGATAGGCTATTAATGTTACCAATTACAACAATGATGCCTGGGGAAGTAGTCGACAGTTCGATCCATGTGCAAGGGCAGGGTATCTAAGCCTGAAATCTACTGGAGAAGGTCCCCACAGGATTTTCTTCTCAAGTGACCCCCAATAATATGCGCAATCTCTACACCAAGACCAACAAAGCAAGGTGAGTAACTTTGTTGTCCCTAATGCAACATCGTGATTGACCCTTGTGTTAGAAGGGCTTCCCAAGACAAAATGTAGAAAGTGGATTTAAACTCTCCCTATCACAAGATACTTTGTTTGTTTACAGCTCTGGAAAGTTATCTTTCACACCTATTCCAAAGCCCTACACCCTAAGCTAATGTAGGTTTGCTACCAGAAAATATAAAAATGTCTAATAAATTTTAGTTTAACGCTTGATTTTTAAGGTTGGTTTTTACTCAAGAAGAAAATGGTGTGGAATAAATGGTGTTTTGACCGACTCTAAACAATGCAAATATTTCACTTCGATGAAAGTGATATTACGAGAAGGAGAAAACGTTTATCATTCCCAGATGCACACTGTCCAAAAATTTTATTAAACTCATCAATATCAATATCTTCAAGAAATTATCCAAAGAGATTGTACACCAATACACGATTCTTGGCCCCAACCGGCCATGACAAGGAAACTGTTTTAAGAATTCAAGACCAAAAATGCCGAAAACCATGAAATTTCACTAGTTCAAATGCAAGGATGCCCCCAAGCTATTATAAAGCAAGAAATTAATTTTTTTTTGTTTCAAAGATAGCTAAACGCAATCGAGAATCTCTGAAAAACAAAGCAACCCAAACAAATTTTCTCTTTTAACATAAACTATTCAGAAAAAGAAGTGTTCTTTCACTAAACAGTTCTAAAGAAAAACAATGTTTTGTAACTGAAAGATACTCAAAGCAACAGATCAAATCTTTCAAAAGGAAACAAGCTAAAACAAAGCAAAGATGGCTAAAAACATAATCAAAGTTATCAAGCAGAATGTTATCAGACCTAACAAACTGCCCCAAACACTTATCATAGATCTGGGTAAGGAAAACCACCAAAAGCTAAAAAACTTCACAATCATCGTGGGCTACCAAACAACATAGAGCGACGATCTTAGATCATCGTAGGCCAGAGAATAGTAAAGCGCGACGACATCTAACTGTGTCTAAATGTAGGATGTGTCGATCCTATATTGTCACATTGTCTCTCAAAGAATGATGCGACAATCAAAGGAAAAAAGGAAAAAATAAAAATCATGAAAGTTTTCCAGTGAAATTAAATAGTCAGAGAGTTCATATGGATCTCTCAGTGACTCAGAAAATAGCACCTAGGCAATCAAAGAAAGAAAGCAAGACAAACTAGGAAAACAATATGTTCCCCAGTATGGTCATCAATTTTGTTATCAGACATATCGGTAAGTGCGGACACAAACAAATCTCCCTAGTTTCACCATGAAACTATAACAAAACAAGACAGAATATAAAACTTTCCCTAAGTTTTAATTATCAAGCATACTCGCTAACAAGAGATAAATGACATACCTTTTAAATGTTGTTTTTCCTCGCTAGTGTCATCCTCGCTCTATTCTAATTCTTATGGGATGTTGAACCTGTAAAAATACACAAGCCAATGAAGTGGAAGAAACAACGTATACTCAAAAAAACCTATGTGTGTGATCAAGGAATCATATAATAAAATACGACCAATTTTATGGGAAAGAAATGTATCATTGTATTAAAGATATGAAAAGGAGAATACAACCAATGCCTTGATGTTGTAAGGTCCCTTCCAACAGTTCCTTGCTTCCCACACACTTCTACTCCAAGGATTTTGATATCAACAATATATCTTGACAAAGCAAAGCTCAAAGACAACATACAAGCTCCAAAACCTCCAGCTACAAAACTCAAGCTAATTTTCCAAGCTAACTTTCCCCATGAGAAATCCCCTCCTTTTATAAGCTGAAAAGGATAGGGTGAGGTAGTTAGGATGATCCCATGAGATCAGGGATATGACTTAGATCCAAACTGATCGGAGGCCACCTCACTCTCTAAGCTTCTCTTCTATAAATTTCGATAAATTCCTCTTTTTCCTACGTACAAAAAATCACCACACCCTTAAAACTAAGCAAAATGCAACGTCGTCGCAGGATACTGTGGTGCAACCTGCAACGATCCTAGATCGTTGCACCCTTAACACTGAGCAAGGTGTGATGATCCCACTTTATGAGGTTTTTACAAAGGCAAAGATAACTTCATTTCTCAGGAAAAGTTCATCTTCGTTCTTTTCTCATGAATTCACGCCATTGATCCTTCTAAAGAGAAAGGATAGGTTTACATCATTAAAGTTCATAGGGGTTACGAAAATAATGTGTAAAATTGTTAAGTTCTACATGTGTCATGTGGGACTTTCCAAAATCTCCAACTGCAGTGAGTCCCGATGATTCGACCACTATGGCCTTCTCAATTGGAAAATCTCACTGGTAATGTGGCTCTCCACATGTCCAGCATCAAGTCTTCGGTCCAGTGCCCCTGGTCCCCGAAGTAGAAATTGTTGGTCTAACAGTCTGTGATCCTATTTTGTTATGTTGAACAGGCCTAAATTGTTTCTATTGTTGCATACGACGTTGTTTTTATTGTGGTTCTTTGTAAGGAGTCCTCTGCTGAGGAGTTTGTTGTCTCGGTGTCAAGAACATAGGCCCTATGGGCGTATCTCGTTTCCCAAATGTATGTTTTGTTGGTGTTTGATGTTGCTACACTCACGGTGTCACCTGCGCAGTCGGTCTAGAAGGAGCCATATCCTCACCCCCACTGTTCAGTTCTTCATAAGCTAAGAGGGATTTATGAATTGCATCGTGCAACATCTAAGGCATTAGGATCCTCACCTTCGCATGAATGTTGAATTTAAGGCCAAACAAAAACTTGTTGACCTTTAAATTCTATGTGTTTAGACGTGGATCATACCTAAGTAAATCCATGAATCTATCCTCATACCACCCTCCTAAGGCATTGAACTCATTAAGTTGTCACTCAATGACTTCCTTGAAAAAATACTTCTCTCGGAATCGTTCCTTGAATAGCTCCCGTGGAACGTCTTCAACGACCATGTTTAGCTGAGGTAGGAGTGTCTTCCACCAAAGTATAGAACTCCCTTTCAGTTGGAAGACTGCCATGAGTACCTCCATGTTGGATGTGTAATCACGAAGTGCAAACCACATCACCATGTTCTCCAACCATGCATTGGTGGCTAATCCATCTGTGGCACCCCAGAACTCGGGAAACTTCACTTTATCGAGTTCTTTTTGTATGTTACTACTACCAGCAAGTGTGTGTTGTGAACCCTCATTGGGCACAGATGGTATGCCCTCATCTCATTCCAAGTGTTTGATCAATGCCTCTAACATCCTCTGGAAGGATCTCATCATACCTACCACATCTCCCACAACAACCTTCTCCTACTCATTCATCTTCTCTTCTCCCTGGGGGTTAGACCCCTCTGGCATGGATCCTATCGGAGATGTCACACCTCTTCCTCCAACACCACGTCATCTACTTCCCATGTGTCCTCTAACCATGATCACCTGCATGGACAATTTCAAAAATAATTAATGATATGTTTTTAATCATTTAGTTAACATAATGGAAGGCATAACGGTCCAATGTCACAAGGTTGAAACCACTTTGATACCATATGTAATGACCCCTCTGTTACGATGTCAATGTATTGATCAGTACGCTAGAGGTAAAAAAAAAATTGAAACATCATTAGAACAAGTGTTACACAACAATAACATACACCAATATTTATACATTCTATTATTTCTGCATCATTACACAATAAGAATCATTTATAACATCATCATACTAATAGATTAGTCATATCACCTCAAGTTAACAATATGTCCATGCACCCAACCTGCCTTGCAAAGTTAGCACCTCCAAGACACATAATCAACGCTCAAGTCCAAGATTCATCTGATTTATTTTGACCATTTAAGGTCTCAGGACGGGCGACTGTTCTGAGGAACATGGAAGTATTTATTCCCATAACCAAACTAATCTAGACTCAAAACTAAATATATGGTAAGGTACTTAATCATAACACAATTTAGCTCATTCAATGACCCATTATTCTAGACAGAAGTTTTCCTTCCCTTAAGAATTAAAAACAACATCATTTATTTATCATCTATATAATGTGCCTTCTCTTTAAGAATATTGCAATATCTTATATTCAACATTTAACAAATTTTCTTCCCTTAAGAATACAAGTAAACGAGTAATTATTCATTATCTAGACAAATGTAACACAAGAATTACATGGTAACTTATAATGATACCATAACAATCCTAACTTACATTCTAATTAGGAATGTACATTATACTAAATTTCCTTAATTACTAGCTCAAGCTTTATTTATAAAAGCATTTAAATATAAGGTTTCTTTTGAAACGAGAAGGAGTCTACCCTCTCTAGTTGTAAGTATTAATCATCGTTAAACAAAATTTCATTAGTATTCACAATGGTGTTTATTAAGTACAAACAATATAGGTCTAACAACCATTGTATAGCATCACGATATTGACAGCTACACGGTGTTGATTCCCTCTAGTGGGTTCGGGAACAAATCGGATAAAGAGATGTTTTTTTTCTTTTTTTGTAAGTTAGAGTAATGTATTGATTCCTTTCAAAAAACGTACAGCTATCTAGGATGCAAATAGCCACGTGGTCGCAGTGCCTAAGAGGGAAACCACTGCGCCAGATGTCCAAAAAATAGTATGGCCACATTTCCAAAATATAGTATGGCCCTGGTGCCCAGTTTGGAAACCACCATCGCCAGAGACAATCTACTGAAATAAACTATACTACTCGGTCACGCAGGGCCAAGGCACATAATTACAGTGCAAAGAGAAGCCAAGAAAAAACAATGCAGACCCTAAAAACCTAGACCAAGACGCAGTCCTACGAAAACATGCTTCGTCGATGCTTTGCCTTTCCCACGTTCCACGATGGTTTGTTGAAGATCTTGCATGAACATCATCATGGCGTCCACTCTTCTCCAGTGGTATGCTTCCTTGTTCTGTGCGTCGAGCATTTCCATTTTGTTAGCCTCCAAGTCTTTTTTCAGCAATTTGATTTCCTCCAAGTCCTTTTTCATAGTGCTTAGGTTATTCAGGAGTTTAGTTTGGTCCACACACCTAGCACAAGAGGGGTTGGGGTGAGTGGAGAGCGGATGGGAAGAGGAGGATCTCAAGGGGGAGGTGGGATGGGGGGTGGTGAACGGGAAATGAGTAGGGGAGGGTGGGTAAAAGAGACGCAGAGGGGGGGAAGGAGGGGGAGGCGCATAACCGAGCGAGTTCCCATGTAGATCGAATCACTCAACCCTACAGTCATAGGGGTTCGAGAGGGGGGAGAGGTCGCAAGGTGTCTGGTCGCAGTGTGGCTGGTTCAGGGCGGGCATGAAGATAGGTGCCAGAGGAGGAGCCTCTTCGGGGGGAGGAACTGCAACAGGGGGGGGGACTGCTAGGCAAGCTTCAGGGATCGAGGCTGCTGGGAGTGCATCTGAGGGAGGGACTGTTGGGATTATTGCGAGGAACTCTTCAAGAGGATTGACGGGTTCATCAGAAGCGTCTGAGGCAAGCGGTTTCCTTCCACGGGCCAATTCAGATAAAGAGATGTTAACTGATGTTCTCTTTTTATATATAAATTAGATTTTAACTTATAGTCAAGATTACGCATTCCAGAAACAAATTTGTTTCCTCAAAAAAACATTTTTTTCTTAACAAAGTTTTCTTAACATAATCGAAGGCGATCTAAATTACCAAGGATGAGAATTAGTTAACTCGATATTAATTGATGATAAGGTGAGCTTGACGAGTTAGTGACTAAGACGACCACCCACATATGCGTAAGCTCGGATGAATCGGCTTAACTTGGCAAGGATCTATTAGTGATCGCAAGAGATACAATTGTAATAATTAATTCCAACAGAATCAAGTGCAATGGGCGGAAGTAAAACGATATCAAGCACTATCACTTCCCACGCCAAAATTAATGAAGGGATTTTGATTTTTTATGAAACCGATTGGGGTCTATACTGAAAAAAAAAAAAAATTAAACAGAGAGACTATCTCAACTGGAGTGAACAAGGATTTGGTACCCCGTACCCTTTTCGTTTACTGACTATACAGTTTTCCACCGGTGTAGGAGGAGAATAGTGTTAAATAATTTTGAATTATGAATTTGATACCACATCATTACATTGTTAAATTTCCCAGAGGAAAGTTATTAAACGGCGATCGTGGTGACTTCAAGTTCAAGTTTTCAATGAATACAACTATTCTAGAATTTCAAAACTTCGGATGGTAAATTCGTTTTGTAATGACTCTAATCGTCAATTGAAAAGACAACAATCTCAAGGAGATCTTAACGTCAGGGGATGGAATTAAAGTTGCAACATTCATATATATAACTAACACCGAGATATAATTAAATATGCAGCGATCCTAATTTCTAGCTATAGAGTCAACATTTAAATTTTCCAGCGACCAACAATTTTTAAAAGAGAAGGATCTACAATTTAAATCTTCATTATCCCAACAATTTCAAAATTGAATTACCAGTTGCTTGGGCGCAACTATAAGATCCTATCTTAGAATACAATATTCTCAATGATACATAGCCGCAATACATTTCCCTCATAAAAGAGGGTTTCCTTCTAGGGAAAAAAACCCTAACATAACTTCTATCATCAGATTTGCGACCTTATAATGAATGGTCCATATTTACTATGAAATTACAATATACATTTACAAGGAATTTTTTCCTTTGGGGGCCCGCTTGCCCCCAAACCCCGTAGGTGGGGTAACCCCCCCTGAACTCCCCCGCGTGGAGGATTGTACATTCTTCTGGGGTGTAAATTCTTCATGGGGTATAAACATGGCTGAAACAAAAACCTTTGAATCAAGAAGATAATCAGGCTCCACAGCCAACATTTTGGGGATATCTTCCTCCTTATTCCGTAATTGATAATATCCAATCTCAAGTCAATATTCGAAAACACCGTCGCTCCCTTCATCTGGCCAAATAAATCATTTATTCTTGGCAATGGATATTGGTTCTTGATTTTCACTTTGTTCAATTGATGATATACAAAGTCGCCATGATCCATCCTTCTTTCTCATGAAAATAACTAATGCACCCCAGCAAGACACACTTGGACGTATAAGCCCCAAGTCCAACAATTCCTTCAATTGCATTTTCAACTACTGCAATTCAGGCGTTGACATCTGATATGGTGTTCTCACTATCAGTTTAGTTCCTGGTTTCAATTGTATCGTAAACTCCAACTCTCTCTCTAGCAGTAAACGTGGTAACTCTTCTCGAAAAACATCTGCAAATTTTGATACTACAGGAAGGTTTTCTAATCATTCCTCCTCACCCTTTTCGTTTAGCGCTAATATTGCATATAGATTGCATCCCTTACACATATTCTTCTGTATTTGTAGGGAAGAAATAAACCTCAAGGACACTCCCTAGTTTCTTCCTACAATCACTTTGTTCTTCCCCAAATCATCTGTAAAACTTAACCGTTTCGTCTTACAGTTAAGTATCACATCATGTGATTCTATCTAGTCCATACCAATCACTATGTCATAAGATCCTAAGATCATGACAAAAATATCTACCTTCATTAAAAAATATATCAAGTTACTGCTACAGTCTATAACCTTTCCTCCAACTTTTTGTTTGGCACCCGATGCCATTTCTACGTATATAAACTCGTCCTACTTGACTTCCTTTACCGTAATTATCTTTAGTGATGCACAATAAATAAATCTCTTTGTAGCACCTAGATCTATCAAGATACTAAAATTTTGGTTGGTGATTGTACCTAACATATCAAGCCCAGTGGACTAGTGCTCAGCGTGGTGGGTGTTTTTTATCGGACATATCGGTAAGTGCAGACACAAAAAAACCTCCCTAGTTTCACCCTGAAACTAGAACAAAACAAGACAGAAAATAAAACTTTCGCCAAGTTTTAGTTATCAAGCATACTAGCTAACAAGAGATAAATGACAAACCTTTTAAATGTTGTTTGTCCTCGCTCCATTCTAAGGATTATGGGATTTTGAACCTGTAAAAAGACACAATCCAACGAAGTGAAAGCAACAATGTATACGCAAAAAAACCTATGTATGTGATCAAGGAGTCATACAATAAAATAAGACCAATTTTATGGGAAAAAAATATATCATTGTATTAAAGATATGAAAAGGAGAATACAACCAATGCCTTGATGTTGTAAGGTCCCTTCCAATAGTTCCTTTCTTCCCACACTCTTCTACTCCAAGGACTCTAAGATCAACAATCTATCTTGAGAAAGCAAAGCTCAAAGCCAACATACAAGCTCCAAAACACAAGCTAACTTTCCCCATGAGAACTCCCCTCCTTTTATAAGGTTAAAAGGATAGGGTGAGGAGGTTAGGATGATCCCATGAGATCAGGGATGCAACTCAGATCCAAACCGATCGGAGGCCACCTCACCCTCGAAGCTCATCTTCTAGAACTTTCAATAAATTCCTCTTTTTCCTATGTACGAAAAATCATCGCACCCTTAAAACTAAGCAAATTGCGACGTCATCGCAGGCTACTATGGTGCAACCTGTGAGGGTCCTAGATCATCACACCCTTAACATTAAGCAAGTTGCGATGATACCACTTTATGAGATTTTTACAAAGGAAAACATAACTTTATTTCTCAGGAAAAGTTCATCTTCATTCTTTCCTCAAGAATTCAGGCCATTAATCCTTCTACATACAAAGGATAGGTTTACATCATTAACACTCATAGGGTGATGAAAATAATGTGTAATAGAGATCCCCCCAAAGTATGAAGTTAAAACAAAGTGATAGTTGAAATACTTTGTCGAGTGTGTGTATGCAACAAGGAACACGTCGGTCGGAAACCTGCCAACAAACAAGGAAATACAGTACAATAATATATCATCATTGAGGTAGGCATTCCCATACTCAGAATAAAAATGACTCAAAGAATAAATGTTGACATGCAAAGATCCATGTCAAGTAAGACATTTCATGGCCACCAAGCATACACTGTGGATCCATGCCATTATGAATCAAATTTGAACATAGCCACCAAAAATACATTGTGGATATATGTGTCAAAGACTCAAATTTGAACATAGCCACGAGACATACATTGTGGATCTATGCAACAGTACAATCTGAATATACTCCAATGCAACTTGAATCTATCATAAAATATCCAGGGTCTTCATCTCCACCACTCTATAGTACGAATCTAACCATGCAAACACGTGTGTTGAAGTCTAACATGGTACAAACCACTTGATTACCGGTAATTAGTGTATACCATTAACAAGTGCGAGGGAAATCACCATTAATTTCAATGACTCCCAAGGTACACCAGTACAATATAATGGGTGTGAATTAATGAGTTGATGTCGAACACTCGATGGAACCTCCCAATCAGGGGTCAATAATGAAACCCATTGTCGAAAGCGAGGAAACCTACCATTGAGGCATGCAAGTTCCAAGGTACCAATTAGTTTCTAAGTCTAATTCCTGGATAATTATTTGAAGTCAACAGGAAAAGACTCACCATAGGAGCGCCTTAATGTATCCCCCATAAATGGCACAAAACGAGTAACTAGATTTGAAGTAGATCGGAGTAACAAGTGATTTAGGACTGACTCAGGGATGGATGACGCAATAGAAGGCTTAAGGACTACAGAAATGGATGACACGATAGAAGGATTTCCGGGTTGAACTTATTTTTGAACATATTGACAACACGACAACTGTCTTGGAAACATTGACTCAACAACAGGGATCACATACCAAATTTTAATCTTATAAAGGAATTTGATCAAGAGACAAGCATATTTTCCAACCTAGACACAAAGCAAGTGAAATGGTTTCATGTTCAAAAGCGACTCTTCCATAAAATGCAGGTTTAGATAAATTTCTTTCCCAATTTTCCCCCACCATTTTTGGCGAGTACCTCTTTATTTTTACACAAGCTTGAGGAGGATAACATATGATTTAACTATAAGCTCATCCTTCGGATGAGTCCCTCAGAGTATGTTTAACGAACCCTAGGAAGGAGTGGTTCGGTCCCATATGGGCCTTTCGATGTTTGTTTTATGAGTCCAAAGAAATAAAACTCAGGGGTTTTTCATGTTTAGAGAGTCTGAAAAACACTTAAAGAAAACTCCAAAATGTCATTTTTCGTAAAGTAGTCTGAAGAGATCGAAAAATAGATAAACTACTGCTCAAAAGACGTTTTCTTCAAATACTTTAATGAGCGTGAAAAGAACAAGATCGCTCGACAATATTTTCATGTTTAGAGAGTCTAAAAAGAGCTTAAGGGGAACTCTAGGGGGTTCATTTTTCGTATAACCTTTATGAATCCAAAAAAGTGATAAACTTTTACTCGGTTACTTTCTCATTGATTTACGAGCATGAGAAAGAACAAATACTAAGCTTGGGATTGTTTTCATTTTTACACAAGATTAAAACAAAACAAAACTATTCTTGGGGTAGATTTTATTTTTACACGAGCTTAAAACTAAACAAAACTATGCTTGGACCTAGTTTCATTTTAACACAAGCTCGAACCAGAGGAAACTATTCTTGAGGTGGGTGGTTTCATTTTTAAACAAGCTTGAACCAAAGTACAAACTATGCTTGCAACTTCCCAATGCATGGTTCACGAATTCGCATGGTTGGTACTTAGCCCCCAGCTTAAGAAGCTAGCAGCTCAACTTCAACATGAAGTCCAGAGGTTGGAAGCATTTCCCCCCAAGCTTCATCTCATCCAACAACACAAGCGGATGAAGTGAAGCTTCAAATAATAGACGAAGGAATTGACTCCAACAGAGAGGGGGGGAAATCTATTTCATTTTTTAACGAGCTTGACACGGGAAAAGAACTATGCTCGAGAATCCAGTTTCAATCCCCAAACCTCTGTTTCATTTTTTAATGAGCTTGACACAGAAACAGGAACTATGCTCAAAACCTATGTTTCATTTTCTAACGAGGTTTCCACAGAGACACAAAAACTATCCTCGTAACCTCTGTTTCATTTTTTATTGAGGTTTTCATAGAGACGCAAAACTATCCTCACAGCTGGTTTCATTTTTTAACGAGCTTGAAATCAGAAAACCATGCTCAAAAGACTCTTCTTGATCATGGCTTCCAAGAGAACAATTCTCCGTAAGGACACCATGTCGAGGGACAAAATGCGGTCATGGATTCCAAGAGATCTTCATTTGACGAAAGAAACACACTCTGGAAGGAACACATGTTGAGGGTCATGATAGGGGTAAGGAGATCAGGCTCTAAAATCCCTATCGAAGAGATCACCATGTAAACTATTGTATCTAAGTCATAAGAGACTGAGCTTACAGCGAGAGGCTCATCTTCATCAGCAAGTGAAGGCATGGGGGACCACTCCACATAATTGACCTGTGGTGGGAGCAATATCGTCTGCATATACGAACCGTTTAGGGAGGTCATTGAGTCAGGACCAATGAATGAAAGTTGATCAATATTCACAATTCTTCCATTGTGAGGGAAATATATCACACGAAAAAAAGTGGACACAATAGCTTTCATGGCATAGACATAATCTCACCTAAGGAGTAAATCGAAATCCAAGGGGTCTTGGACTACCATGATGTCAATAATGACAGTTTTCCTTCCCAAAGTTACAGGAAATTGAGGAAGGACTACTAAAGGGTGACTGGTTCTTATGTTAAAATCTAACAAATTCTGGGTAACCGTTGCAAGATGACGATAACCCAAAGCTTGCCAAGCAATAGAGGACAAAATACTGACAGACGCACCTTCATCTATCAGCATCCCAGGAACGTCCCGACCACAAACATGTACGGTAATCTTGAAATGAATGTGAGAGGGAAGATGAGGTCCAGTTAGCGCACCCCAATCAAAAAGGATAACCTCATTTCTTGGAGGAGGTTCCACAAGAGAAGCGGGAATGCCACCTAGCACGGTAGATTATGTATCAAAGAGAAAAATGTGGGAAGTATCAGGTTTACTCTCTAGCAGGAGAGTAGGATCGACCGATAACGATATCGGATCGACCACTTACATTGCATTCTCCAAGGGGAGAATGGGGTCAACGAATGGAAACGGATCGACCTCTTGAGTTTCACTCTCTAACAGGAGAGTGGGATCGACCGAGGATGGGACCGGATTGACCACTTTGTCAACTGGTGAAACTAAAGACGTGACCAGATTGAATACACGATCAATCGGACTGACCGAATAAGGGACCGGATTGATCATTCCATCAATGCAGGTGGTTCAAGAGTAAGCTTGCAATAAGAAGTTGGAAGTTGAGGTTGGGAAATAGACATATCTTCTAGTAATTTTGAGGCTTTGTTCATACAAGGGAAAAGGTGATTTTGATGACACCCTCCACATAACATACATGGGAACTTGACTCTACTTTTCTTCTTCCCAACGGTATCCTGACTAGTTGACGAGAGGTCATCAACATGTTTTTCAGAGGCTAACGACATGGGTTGGTGAGGGTGTGTAGATCATGCTTCTATAACCTTGGATAGACCAGGGAAATCCTTAAGAAGATGAATACCCTTACAAATCCTGCAAGGGTACTTGGGATTACAGGTTGTTTGGGTGATCTTGGCATCATCAACACTCCCAGCATGATTATCAGTAACTGGTTGTTTTCCAACATGTCCAGAAGTTGTTGGAAGTTTGGACCCTTGCTTATTTTTCTTCTTCTTAATCTTCCTTTTCTTCTTCTTCTTATCCACTAGGTTACTAGCTTCAGAGCTTTCACTCGACGAAGAAGATGAAACGGAATAAGATTGTGCAAGTGAAGAAAGAAAAGAATATCTTACTGGTGAAGAAGGTGAAGTATCAACATGAGGTTAATGTTCTTGGGGGGATTGCTTACAACCAAAGCACTAGTTGCATTTGGGATTACCTGAGTGGAAAACAACAATACCGATAATCCAATTGTGAGACCTAGAAGACTCAAAGTAGCGATGTGAGGAGGACCAACATTTCCGTAAGAAGGAAAAACAAAAGGCTCCCCTGGAGGAGGGGTTGCTTCATTGGTCATTCTGGGAACTGACACCATAAAATAACAAATCCAAACTAGAGTTTGCTAGGGAAACTAAACAACACACGCTAAAAATCTAGTAAGCAAGAAAGCAAAAAAAACCTTCTCATAGTGAGCACACTAGTAGGTGATGAAATCCAACGTCGTGGAAACAATGTAAGAAGGGGTTGAGATAGAGCGGGTGGAAAAGTTACATTGACGACCTTCTTAACAAACTTACGCCATGGTGCAAGCTCCCACACATAATCATGGGTATACCCTCCAAGGAGCCCGAGTGAGTTTGGCCAACATCAATTCCAGGTACCGTGAAGACTTTCCCCTCCACAGTCACCTCGTGTAAAGACCCTAAAGAGATAGGCTATTAATGTTACCAATTATGATAATGATGCCTGGGGAAGTAGTTGATAGTCTGATCCACATGCAAGGGCAGGGTATCTAAGCTTGAAATCTACTGGAGAAGGTCCCCATAGGATTTTCTTCTCAAGTGACCCCCAATAATACGTGCAATCTCTACACCAAGACCAACAAAGAAAGGTGAGTAACTTTGTCGATGATTTCATACAGGTTGGGAGATGTGGATGGGATGTGTGTTGCTTCATTATTGATAGAGATCCCATTTACGACGTTGAAGGTAGCTCTCAAGAAAAAAGGTTTTAGTGGTTGTCTTCAGAGGGCTGGTCTTCATGCACATATGATTTAGCTGATTGGAAACCCGATGATGATATGGTTACAAACTTATTCCATCTGATTGAAGATAACGTGTTGCAATGTGATCATGATGATTCTCAACCATCCCTTGAGAATTGTGATGAGTATCCTTTCGATGACTTGAGATTTTTCTATGAATATTTCTATCCACTCTCATGCTCATATATTGATTGACACCAGGTCATGGCCAATATAGAAGAATCTGGGGCCCATGCTACCAAACGAACATATTTTGAGAATTTTGGCAGGAATTTGCAGGTAAAGAATTGATGTTTTCTAGGACTAGGGGATGAGTTTTTATCTATACCTAAGGATATGCCTTGTCCCTTTTCCTCTTGTTTGGAAAATCATTAGTTCTTATTGGGATCCTTTACCTCCTCTCAACATTCAAGGAGCAATGACATTTCAAGAAAAGATGAAGAACAAGCCCTTGCAGATGACGAGATCATTGAAGAAAATCCTAATGATTTGTTGACACTCGATCTTGATGATATGTGTCACTGATTAAATTCCTTTTGTGCCACAATCATAGATAAATATGGTTTCATTGATGAAGAAGACTTCCACGAAACACATCATGTTGAAGATCCACCTTAAGATTCCCTGACTTATGTTCTTCCTACACATGAAGACAAAGAGATGGTCAATTTCAGTCTTATAGATGATCCATCATCTACTTACAATATTCCCATTCAGATATGGATCGATCAGGCTCGTGGATGTTCTTTCCAACATGATTTCCTCCCTCCCACCCATCTCCATGAGTTTCATTTCATGATTGATTATATCTTTATTTATGCTCATGATCATTACGTGCTCAACTTATCTTTGTTGTATTACATGATTAAGAACACAGGGAGATAATTTGATGAGATGATGAGTTGGTTTCATTGGTTGTGTGACTTCACCTGACATTTTAGGACCTAATCTTCATGTCCCCAGGGCCCCAGGTAAGTAGGTTAGTCATTTTAATTTACTGTATATTGAATATTGTTTGCTCATGATAGTTTAGATGCATTTCATATTTCATTTTTCTCTACTTTCATATTGATTTCATGCTTAGTTTATAAATTTTGAAAAAATGCCAAAAATTTCTTTTCTAGATAAGTTTCATTTTTTGTTTTGATTTATATGGACGAAGGGTGATAGAACTACCCTATATTTTTCAGTTTTTTGTTTCAGCGTAGGAACAGGTCCACCAGTAGATGATGCGGTTCTCATGCACTCCATGGTGAGCACATGTCCCCAAGTAGGAGCCATATGTTATCCCCAACTCCTAGGGATAAATAAGGAGATGATGTCTCGAGGCCTTCAGGTTGAAGACATGGAGTACCGAGAGACGAATTGACCAAAAATGTCCACTTGCACAGACAAAAACCCACCTCGTCACCATAACTCCAGGTTCATCATGATGGTATCCACCACATCAGCTAGCTTTCGAAAGAAATTGAGTCTTTATCCATGAGGTACAAGCCAGGTATTATGGTGAGTGTCATTTCAATATTTTAGGATTTTGAGTTTGTTGCATCTATTAGTTCTTTTGATTATGTAGCATTTGCTTGGACATTATGCTCTTTGCCCTGTTTCACTTTGGTGGTTGACATTGCGCCCTAGCAAGTGGGTCACTCTAAGGGATATGATTTCTACTAGGAGGTTCTATTGATGAGTCATTGTACCATTCCTGACCATACTTTCCACTTTCTAAACTTCATCCCCTCTTCTCCTTACCTTTTGTATTTTTCGGGTGTACTGATCCAAGAAGGGGTTGTCCCTCATTTCATGGGAATAAGGGGTTGAAGGCCCAGAGGATAATATCTAGAAAAATATAAAATCCAATCGTTAACCTTCTATATGCTCACCCAGAGATCTCGAGCATATTAAAATGTCTCTCATAAGAAACCATCGAGACCCGTAAAAGAATAACTAATAATAAAATTCCAACTAGGGAGGAGCATGTGTGGGCACTGTTTTTATTACTTAAGTAGAAGCCCCACACATGTTTTCAACTTGGGGAAGCATGATGTGACCAGGGTAGAGTCAATATGGGCACAATTTTTCATGCTTAGGTAGAATCCCCACCTTGGCTTCAAACTGGAAACATCCTAAAAGAATAAAAGGCAACAAATGGGCTTGGAAAAAGGTTGCATTGAAAATGAAGGTGCAACACACCCTCTAAAAAGGAACCCATAAATGAGACACTACAACCCCTTGTATGTTATGAAACCCATGCCCAAAAGTCTTCCCCCATCCATGACACCTCATCCACATGACTTAGAAGGAAGTCCCCTCGGGAAACACCCCTAAACTTGAGGTACGATTCACCCAATAGGTCATTTTGTCAACCCTCCCATACTTAAACTTGGTAAATTGCATAGGGTCTTTGAGAATTGGTTTATTTTGATGAGGTGGTTTGGATGTACATGCTTATATGACTCTTTTATTGATTTTATTTACTCATCATGGTGCATTTGACTTGAGATCCTTGGAGGGCGTATCCATTTGTCTTTGCAGGACCTAGCTGGTGGACAGTTTTGGAGGAACAAGCCCAGCCTGGGATTCCATGGGGTTTGAATCCCATAGGTTGGATACCAGGGCCCACATGTTGGATGATGAAGACATGCCTTTGGATGCCTAGAAGACATCATGGAGGACCCAACCTAGCCCCTACCACCCAAACGATTTTCCTAAGAAGGCAAAAATGTCACTCTTGATGGCTTGACATCATAGTAGGGCTAGGGTTTGGTGGTGGTTGAGGACACTTGGCACGTTTTGAAGGAAGGAAGCCATAGATCATGGAGGAGAGGCTTGGATTGAAGACACGTGGAATTTAGAGGCCTAGATCACCCATATCCTACTCCAACGACTTGCAAAAGTGCCAAAACGTCACCCTATAAGGGTGACGTCTTACTTAGGGTTTTACTTTATGTGTAAGACATGAATTAAAAAGGTATTATTTTATGTAAATGGGAAATATTAGGGATGTTGACCCCTTATCTTTTGTTTTACCCTAACATTTTGGACAAACTATGTTTAGAATAATTTGTATAAATAGAGATCATTTGTATCTCATTTGTATCATAACTCTCCCTCTTGTGAGAAGTATCCTAGCTGAATCTTGTGCCCTCTTTGGGAAATATCTATCTCTTGTGCTCTTGTTATGGTTTCTTTTTGTTGTTGGTGGAATAAGTAGTACAATACCTCTCTTGGAGATATTTACTTGCATTTGTGGTGGATTATCTTGGTAAAATAAGGTTTAACTTGTTGTTGCTTGGACTAGGTAAATAATCTACCTTATTGTTGTTTCATTTCTTGGTTACAAGTGTGTTTTGCTATAATTTATTAGGGAGTATAAGGTCTTACAACCCCACCATATCCTTTATTTTTGTCTTGAAATAATTTGTTGCTTAATTTTTTACTAGGAGAAGTAAAAGGGTTTACACCCTCCTAGTACTTCCTAGTTAACCTTGCTTTCCTTAAGGAGTAAACAGGTTTACACCCCCAAGGAGATAGCATTGTTAGCTCTTTATTTGTTTGAATGAATAAGCCAATAGCTAAAGGCACTAAATCTAATTTCATTGGAGAAATAAAATCTTGCATTGGTTAACGTGAAAACTCAAGTTTTTGAGATTGTCTAAATTGGAATCAATTCTATGCTTTATGTGCTTGGTTGAGCCACTATGGCACCTCATTTTTCTAAATAATTCTTGCTTATGTTATAATATTTCATCTACAACCATTAGGGCTGTCGAAACCCTTATCTTAATCTTTTAATAACTCACAAACCAACTGTCAAAAGTTGCTAAAAGTTTGCCCCTATCCTCTACTAGTCTAAATGCACTTTTTGGGTGGATTGTTGACAGGTTTTGGTGGTTGATCTCCTTGATGTAACAAATTTTTTGATACATCCATAAGGATTCAATTATATCTCTGTAATAATAATCTCTTACAGACTTGTTTTATTGCTAAAGTCTTATGCATTAATACTTAAGTTAAACTAATCATTGCTAGCTTGTCTCTTGCAATCTTAACTAGGCTTTTGGCAACTTTATTTGCAGCTCTTATTATCATTTCATTTCTGATATATATTACTGTTTGTTGCTGAAATTAGGGACAACAAGCTTAATTTATTTGTCCAACATATTATTGGGCTTGTATCTTTCCTTTCCTTGTGTCTCAGGTAGGTACAATCACTCTTTGGTAGGTCCTCTATACAATGGCACATATTCTACCATCTGTGAGAGTCTTTTCAAGCCCTTCTTACCTTCCATCATTGACCTATAGGGGGAATCTTCATCATCTCTTCATCTTCCACTTCATTTCCCCAGGGTCACTGGGATTCCCCCTTTGAGGTGATTACTTCATCTCTAAAGTGACGGGAATACATATCTAAGGTGATAATGGATAGGTGTTCTCTTATTTGTCTCCATATTTTGGTTTGGGTTGATATTTTCCCAACCTATAATTTGTGCTATAACAATATCATCACAAAAATAGAAGAGGATACTATCAAAAAACTTGAATAGAAAATTTGCAAGAAGGTCGAGGAATCTTTAAACACTAATGAGGTAAAATCATAAATGCATCTAGAATTGAGGAAGGACATAATAATTGGATAGATGGGGTTACATTGTAGCTTCAAAAGGAGAAAAAAGTCAAAATTCAATAAGGTTATCATAAGATACTTGAAGAATTTGAACTCCATTTAGAGGATGTACATGTCAAATATGATGGTATCATCTCCAAGGCTAGACAAAGAGGATAGAGGATGCATTGTTTTTGAAAAGAAGACAAATGAAATGGGTGTGAAGAATGAAGAAAAATCATTACATGTGAAACAATATCGACACCCTCATTACCAAGAAAGTTTTCAAGAAAGACAAGAAGATCGATATCGACATTACCAATGAAGAAGATGGAATAATCAACAATGTTTGTTGAATAGAGCATTGCAAAACCATTATTCAATAGGATATTATTATAGACCAACAAATACAAAAAATTGAAGAAGTCACAACAACAACACATGGAATCAAATGAAAGAAAATGATGTAACAACTAGCTATCAAGGATTAAGACAAAAAATAATTTAGTTTGTATGGATTGATAATTATCGGTGGCAACAAGAAAGTAGGAATACAAGGAAATCCTATTACTTGTTTCATCACATGTAACATCCTTAATTGCAAAGTTTTGAGGACAAAGATTTTTGAATGAGGGTACTATGATATGACCAGAGGGGGGAATATATGAGGTTAAATGTATATGTAATGTAGGAGATGCAAAAAATTCAAGTTGAATTAAAGGAATAAAAAAAAAAGTTTTCAAATTGCAAAAGGACAATGAAGAGATAAGAAAATATATTATAAAGAAATATGACAAGTTCGTCAAGATGCAATTCCTTAATGAATCACTCATTAAGCTGGATAAGAACTTAAAGAAAGAAAATAGTGTTATATTTCGAAGTGCACCAAGACTCGATGCACACACACCTTAGGTCTGGTCTATGTTCTCAATAGAATACACAAACTTACACAATTTGAACTGTAAACATAAACACACTTAGATTCCTAACTACTTAGCACATTGGAAAGTAAACCAACAATTGAATCATACACAAGTACACATGAATTTAATGCCCAAAATCACTCGTTCTTAATCCATAACACATGGGCTCCTGTACCAGGGACAATGGCACAATTTTACATAAAGTAAAATACCAAAAATCACTTACAAGACATTGTTGAAACCCTCTTGGTTTCCGTGTCCAAGTCAGTTGTCTAGAGGCCGAGGTTTAGGGAATTCATTTTCCCCTCAAACCCTCTTGTTCCTCTACAACTCCTTGCATAAGAATGAGGTTGGGTCCTTCCAACCCTCCAATATCCCTGTAATATGTTGTCCTAATACCTACTGTTATGTTGATTGTAACAACTCCAATTTTTTTTGTAACAACCTTCTAATCAGCCCCAAAATATCCACTACAGACTAGTTGTAACATCCCATAGCAATTGTCCCAAGGATGCCCTAATTTTTTTTTGTATTAGGCTCCTATACTTGTTGTACCAATAGCCCGTACCTATTGTACCAGCCTGTAACAACCTTCAATATTTCCCAGAAATGCCTAGAACTATTCTAGTAGGCCTTGACCTCCCTAGGGAATCCCCACAAACCTCCAAAGCAAGGTGGCTTCCCTCAACTAATCCCACATTCCTCGGTCTGCTACATGGGGCTTACAAAACCCTTAACTCTCCATGAGGTCTGCTAGCAAGAGGGGATACAACCTTATTTTCTTGCCCTCAGACTAAGGTAACCCTTACATAGGCCTTTTGGCCTCAACAAACTGTGGCTTGTACTTTCCTTGATTGCAGCCCTTACACGACTTCTCCTTCCTGTAATTACACAGAAAAATCCCCCAAAAAAACAACATGCTCTCTCCCTTAGATGACTTCACTAGGGTCTCATACTCGACCCCTTTCCAAGTTGTCTACCACATAAATACTTCAACCATAGGCCTACTCGGTTTGTTCCATGAGTCTAAGGCCTACTTGGCCTTCTTACTTCCGAAGAACCTACCCAAAAACTTACAGAATTTCAAATTTGTGGCTCCATATGATCCTCTCCATGGCTGGTTGAGGTCACCAAGGACTCTCACAAAAAATGAGAATGTCACTCACACCTAATGTCCTTTTTATGCACTTCAAAAGGGTGAGTAAAATCCCTTAATGTAACTCAACATTAAATTAGACTATTTTATTCTTCTGTGGGTGTGAAGCTCCAACACAAGCCCACAAATCCCATCATCAAGCCAATAAATCCCCAAGCTTCATTCCAAGGGGTTTTTTTCCAAATGAAAAAGTGCAATCAGGTGTCAATGAATATTCTCACATGCCTGACACCAAGGCCATGTGAGAATACCTACCTGAAGCTACAAAAAATCAACAAATAGTAGCAAAGGAAAGTAGGAAAATGACGAGTCAAGGGAATAATTGAAAACGAAAGATGAAGAAATCAAAATGTTACATAAGCATAATCACTAACTTAATGATGTTAATAAGGTAAAATTATATCTATAGGTGTCTAAATTTAAAAACAGGGATCAAGATATTATCACAATAATAGAAGAGGATATTATAAAAAAACTTGAAAAGAAAATTTGCAAGAAGGTCGAGGAATCTTTAAACACTGATGAGGTAAAATCATAAATTCATATAGAATTGAGGAAGAACATAAGAATTTGATAGATGGGGTTACATTGTAGCTTCAAAAGGAGAAATAATTCAATATTCAAGAAGGTCATAATAATATACTTGAATAAGTTGAACTCCATGTAGAGGATGTACATGTCAAATATGATGGTATTATTTCCAAGGCCAAACAAAGAAGATAGATGATGCATTTTTTCTGAAAAGAAGACAAATGAAATGGGTGTGCAGAATGAAGGAAAACCATTACATGTGAAACCATATCGACACCCTCATTACCAAGAAATTTTTCAATAAAGACAAGAAGATCGATATCGACATTACCAGGGAAGAAGATGGAATACTAAAAAATGTTTATGGAATAGAGCATTGCAAAACCATTATTCAACATGATATTATTACAAATTGAATAAGTAAAAAATAAACATGGAATCAAACGAAATAAAATTATGTAACAACTAGTTATCAAGGATTAAGACAAAAAAATTTCAGTCTAGATGGATTGATCATTATCGGTGGCAACAAGAAAGTAGGAATATAAGGAAATCCTATTACTTGTTTCATCACATGTAACACCCTTAATTCCAAATTTTTGAGGACAAAGATTTTTGAATGAGGGTACTATGATATGACACTAAGGGGGAGATATATGGGGTCAAATGTATATGATATGACCCCAAATGGGGCATATATGTAGTCAAATGTATATGTAATGTGGTAAATGTATATGTATTGGTGGTCGGCCTAATAAAGGGGCCACATGTGCAATGTGTGAATATGTATATATAGAGATCATGTAGTCATTATTAAGAGAAAATGTGATTTGTATGTATGAATGTATTGGGATATTTGGAGGAGGTTATCCTATTTTTAAGGAGTTATTGTGTAGCTCATCTCTCTTATCTATATTAGAGTTGTTCTCCATGTTCACATTTGGTGTACATGGTGTTTAATTTGGTTTCTTATGATACTTTAAGGTTTTAATGCATAAAAGATGTCAAGAAAATGAGACATGCTATGCAACCTCCAGACAATCATGCATTGGATCGGTAGCATGAGTATATGGAAAAATTGCAGTCTATGCTCCACTCCTCGATGGGACTCAATTTGGTAGTAAAAATAAACGAGGTCATGATAGGGACTTGAAAACCCCTTCACTACAACATTTAATGCAAACTTATACCCCTTGGGGTGTTGATAGGACCTCCTTGCACACTCTTTGAAGCCGTGTTAAATGTTTGGATAGACAACACACTAATTTAATTAACTTTTTTCCAAGCTCTAGACTCAATTCCACATCACTGACTACGAAGAGGTACTTATTGTCTAGTTTAATTCCAGTTTACTAATTTCCTTGTGACATGGGCCTGTCTTGTTTACAAACACTACTCTTGATGAGGGTTTTCAATGTGCCCTAGCCATGGTAAAGAAAAATTGCATCAAGCACCCTTCTGACCCTTTTTCCCAACTTCCTAGATTTTGATCCTCTCTTGGCGTCTCCTCATCTTCCCCACACAATGGAAAAATTTTCACTTTCCACCACACACCCACACATGACTCAACATAATTTTGTACCTTGAAATACTAACGAGAGGCTCCCTTTATGAATATTCTCTCATTAATGTTGACAACCCTTTCGCTTCACATGCCCATCTAGCTTTAATGGGCACCTTTACACTAGCAACAAAATTCTCCCTCATTCCTCGAAATTGCAACTTGATTAAACATTAAATGGACCAACTTGTTATTGATAATGGGTATGAATGCATTTTGACCTCCTAATCCTTGGGTTTTTAGCTTCATCTTTTCACTACACCTCACCCTCAACCCTACCACATTAGTTGGGTGAATGCTCAAGGCACTCCTCTTTTAATAACTCAGTGTTGTACACCACCTTTTTCATCAACCCCTACATTGACATAGTGGATTGCTATGTGGATCCTTTGGATTATGTTGACCTTATCTCAAGGAACCCCTACTAAATTTCTTTCCATGTCCTTCATGATGGGATACATAATACATATAATTTAGATATGCTTGGTACCACATATTACTTTTTCTCAATTCCTCCCTCACCTTGTTAGTGATCCCATCTCATAAACACAACTACTATACCCCAAGTGAGGTCTTAGCCACTATTTAATATGACGTGGTTCATCCAGTCAACACTGATAATGAATACAATCTTCCCTCGCCTAACCTTCTGAACCTATTGATTTCCATCCCCACATCATGTCCTTTACTTGCATAGACATTTAACACTTGTGAAGACATGATGATTGACACAAAACCAATATTCCATTTACCTCTTTCTCCCCCACCTAGTGGCAAAAGGTTTGGATCTAATTTGGATAAGTAATGGGTAGAGATTTCATCATCCCATAGGGCCAACACAACACTCTAGCCTATGAGTTCTTTCACTCACCAATGCTCTACATATTTGTTCTCCACCATGTTCTCTTTCTATCATTGCCCCAACTTTGGGCCATCTCCAAAAAACCAAGGAATCACCACATGAGGAAGATGAATCTTTACTCTCTTTCATTGCACACCCACTTATAGTGCTTCTCTTTTGAAATCACCCTTGATTGATTTATACGATTTTGTTTGGGTTACCTTATTTTTCCCTTGCTCTACTTTTGTGGCACCACTGATATTGATTTTCTCTCTTGTTGCAATGGACACCATTATTCAAGCACCATATTATTAATAAGTCTCCATGGGAAGAGGTTCTAGGGTTAATCTTTAGCTTTTTTAGCATCATATATGGGAAACACTTCATGGGATTTGGCATTGGGCTCCGTACATCCTCTTCCTGTTCCAATGGTTTCTTATGTTCTATTAGAATATGGATTTATATTGTACCCACCATTGGTTCACTATTCTCTATCCAATTAGAAAATATGGAATCTTGCACCAAGAACCCACCATTTACCTCTTTGAGTACTAAAGAGCACCATAAATGATGTTGCTCGCCCCTTATTTGTATTTGAGAGGACCAGGTATCTTTAGTGCTTTCCACTAACACAGAATAGTATTGGTGAGGTCTCATGGTCCATCCAGTGGTTGAAAACACATATGAAGACTTTGTAGTTGGATTTCCATGTTTCACTAGCCCGCTATGCAACCAATGCCACTACCACACATCTTTGAGTTATTTGTTAGATTTGTTTCCCACTTTGGGGTCAAACTTACATGATGCTCTTAGTGACTTCATTTTCACACATCACAATGGTTATTTTCAGTATCAATATAGATATTAACTTGATGAGAACCCTCCATAGTTCTCATTTCTTATAGGTTACATTTACTCGTCGTTTTTATCTCTGTTTCAAAAAGTGGTGCTATTGATAACATTTTTTTCTTTCTTTATTCCAAGGTTAAAATTAGCACCTTTTTCACCCATGGTATTAACAAACTCATAATGTTTCCAGCAAAAACTTTAAAATCAACTTCCGAATAAAAAAATGGCAACAACAATAACACTTTTTTTTCAGGGTAAAAAATACAACTTCTTTGAAAGGATGACCTTAACAACCTATACCATTGCAACACAAATCTTAAAATCAACCCTAGAATTGAAAATAGGCTCTCCTAGTAGAACCCCACCCATTTTTTGAGGTCACAACTACAACTTCTTTGAGATCCATGCCTTTGACCACACATATTCTTACAACCAAAATTTTAAAAATCAATCCATGGATCAAAAAGAGGTGCTACCATAACACCTCTCCTATTTTTTTCGAGTTTAAAATTACAACATTTTTTAAACATTGACATAAAATAGAGAAAAAAAGAAAAAAGGGGGAAAATTGTTTATTTTTAAAATACAAAATTAATCATTTAAAAAGAATATGTTCAAAGTTAAAAAAAGGAAAAAAAAAAACATTTTTTTTTAAATACAATTAAAAAATAGAGAGAGAGAGAGA
>JZKD02S1279159.1:1007616-1022332 GCA_000966675.3 Picea glauca | reverse complement strand
TATATATATATATATATATATATATATATATTCAAAATCGTCTCAACTGTACATTTTTTACAAAATGATACATTGTTCCCAATATAAAATATGACAAGTTCCCAAACATGGAAAAATGACATATGGTTCCCTAGATACAAAATTTTACTCATTGGTAACTCATTGACCACTACCATCCTTGCAACTATCAGGTGCATCCCAAAACTTGATCTTTCTTCTTTTACTCGAAGAAGGACCTCGAGTCATTTTGCAGTTGGGCGTGGTTTGTCTCTCCAAAGACTAGGCAAAGAAACAACATTCTTATAAGTTTTTTTCCACAATGAATTAATAGACTTACAAAATGATACTTTATAATTCAAGCTAAGAAAACTCACCATATACGATACTGACAATCGTGAGGGTGTTTCCCTCCTCCATGACCTTAATCTCTCAGTGATGCCACCTTGTAGTAGTTACAAGAATCAAGGAATTAAATTTAAACAAAAATGCATAAAATCAAATTCTATTCGTGATACATAAAAATTCATAAAAAAATGATCTTACCGCAAATAACTCGGGCAATGATGGATTGTCACTAGCAGGTGGAGCACTAGGCTATACAAGCTGCTCTGAGGCAACATATGTTGTGGCATGGACTATGTTAACTAAATCAAATGATGGATGGGGGGATGCATGAGAGTGTAGTTGTGTAGCCTTAGTGGCTGAAACAGTCTGGTCTGCAACAACTGGTGGGTGGAATACATATGCAACCACTGTGGATGGATGAGATGGAAAAGGTGGCGGTGGTGGGAGGTGTATGGGTGCAACCACTATTTATGGATGGGATGGAAAAGGTGGTGGGGGTGGGTGGAGTATGGGTGAAATCAATGTGGATGAATGGAATGGAAATGGTGGTGGGGGTGGGCAGCGATAAACCCCCATGGGTTGTACGAGCAATGATAAAACCATTGGGGTGGAAAGTTGTATCCCAAGAGCTGCGACAGGGTGTCCAAGGACTGAACTTTCCCTATAG
This sequence comes from Picea glauca, assembly GCA_000966675.3. Taxonomy (NCBI): domain Eukaryota; kingdom Viridiplantae; phylum Streptophyta; class Pinopsida; order Pinales; family Pinaceae; genus Picea; species Picea glauca. The sequence continues at coordinate 1,021,320 of JZKD02S1279159.1, read as the reverse complement.
TCGGGGATAAATGATGGGGGTTGTTGATGTTTTGGTAGTTGAGAGAGAGAGAGAGAGAKAGAGAGAGAGAGTTGCAATGAAATCGTAATACACATTTTGGGAGTGTTAAATTTGATTATGAATACTATGAGGGGGGGGAGATAGTGGGGGGGAGGGGTAGAGTGTTAGAGGCGGCCCTATCTACCTTTGGGCCCCTACCTTTACTTGAATACTAACCCCCTATATGCCTAAGTAACTACCTCCATTTGGGACCTAACCATGATATATATATATATATATATATATATGACATATGGTTCCCTAGATACAAAATGTTACTCATTGGTAACTCATTGACCACTACCACCCTTGCAACTATCAGGTGCATCCCAAAACTTGATCTTTCTTCTCTTACTTGAAGCAGGACCTCGAGTCATTTTGCACATGGGCGTGGTCTGTCTCTCCAAAGACTAGACAAAGAAACAACATTCTTATAAGTTTTTTTCCACAATGAATTAATAGACTTACAAAATGATACTTTATAATTCAAGCTAATAAAAATCACCATATATGATACTGACAATCGTGAGGGTGTTTCCCTCCTCCACGACCCTAATCTCTCAGCGATTCCACCCTGTAGTAGTTACAATAATCAAAGAATTAAATTTAAATAAAAATGCATAAAATCAAATTCTATTCATGATACATAAAAATTCATCAACAAATGATCTTACCGTGAATAACTCGGGCAATGATGGATTGTCACTAGCAGGTGGAGCACTAGGCTATATAAGCTACTCTAAGGCAACATATGTTGTGGCATGGACTATGATACTAAATCAAATGATGGATGGGGGGATGCATGAGAGTGTAGTGGTGTGGCCTTAGTGGCTGAAATGGTTTGGTATGCAACAACTGTTGGGTGGCATACATATGCAACCACTGTGGATGGATGGGATGGAAAAGGTGATGGTGGTGGGAGGTGTATGGGTGCAACCACTATTTATGGATGGGATGGAAAAGGTAGTGGGGGTGGATGGAGTATGGGTAAAACTAATGTGGATGAATGGAATGGAAATGGTGGTGGGGGTGGGCGGAGATAAACCCCCATGGGTTGTATGAGCAATGGTAAAACCATTGGAGTGGAAAGTTGTATCCCAAGAGCTGCAACAGGGTGGCCAAGTACTGAAATTGCCCTGTAGTCAGGGATAAATGATGGGGGTTGTTGATGTTTTGGTAGTTGCAGGAGGTATTAAACTCTAGGACAACCTTTGTGCTTAGAGTAGAATATTATGGAAGAAAGAGAACCATTAAACAAATGTGGAAATACCCTAGAAGAGAAGTCGGCCCCACTTGAAAATTCACCTGACAGAGTAGTATAAATAGAGGTAGGCGCTAGCTCATTTGACACACACTCTCACTCACTCTGTAATGAAGGGTGCAAGTCTATAAGGAGCAACAATTTAGTGAAGGAAAGAAGGAGGGGAAAGTCTAAGGAAGGTGACGTAGCAACTGCAGTGGTGAAGTCTCTCCTTGCTCAATCTTTCTGGTATCTCTCTCTTGTGCGCTTCTCTTGGTAAAGGTATGCTCTATTGGTATTGTTTTGCTATTGCAACCGTGTTGGTATTTCTAGATAACTTTTTTGCTTCGTGTATGGAATCTATCTAAGAAAAGGTTACTATGCTTGGGGGTGGTATGTGTAAGTGCCTATGGTTGGGTGACAATGGTGTAACACTGTTTATGGTAAAATGAGCATACCAATTTTTTAAAAATGGTATCAGAGCTGGTTTCCTTCAAGATAGTATAACCATTGGAAGGAATATCGTTAGTTTCCCCTACTTTCAATATCTTTGAGCACTCACAAAGCCACCAAGAAGGCCATCTAGGGAGGGCACATCTTTCCCCCAGATCAGATCTCCAAATTCAAAAGTTGGAAAATTAGGGTTTCCTCATAAAACCCTAGTTCAAGACATTTGGGCATTTAAAGGATGAATTTGGAGCATATCCTTGAAGAAAGGAGGTCACCTTGGAATAACACACTCACTAGTAAGTTAGAAACTCATTCTTGCAAAATTTTGATTTTTTTCATATTTTCTAGATCCAGGGGAAGAATGACTCCCAACACTAAGATTGATGAGAAGTTTGAGGGTGCTGATAAATTTTGAGCATGGAAATATAGAGTAATTCTCATTCTATAAGAGAATGATCTAGAAGGATTCATTGAAAAAAACGTTCAAGAGCGAGAGGGAGATGAGGCTAAAGCAAAGTACAAAAATAACCTGGTTAAAGAAAAGAGGATTATTGCATCAAGGATCACTTGATCCCTCATGTCTCATCATTAAAGACTCCAAAACAGATGTTTGATGCTTTATCCCGATTCTATGAAGGAAATAATATCAACGAGAAGATGATATTGACACAACTCAAGAATGTGAAGATGCATAATTCAAAAACTATTCAATCCTACTTCACAAGGGTAATCAAATCAAAGAACAACTTGAAGCCATTGTAGACACAGTTGAAGAATATGAGCTAGTAATGAATACATTGAATGGTTTCCCAAAGTCTTGGGAATCATTTATTCAGGGAATCTATTCCAGAAGAAAACTAACAAAGTTTAGCAGGCTATGTGAAGATTCCACTCAAGAAGAAGCTAGATTGTTAGCAAGAGAAGAAAAGTTGAGTGATGATGAAAATCAAGCAGTAGAAGCACATACAAGAAATGGAAAGAGCAGAAAAGAGGTTCATTCTCACAAGAAGTTTCAAAAGTCACAAAAGACACAAAAGAATCGAAAGGATTATTCAAGTTACAAATGCTTCAATTGCTAGAAGATGGGACACATTGCTATAAAATTTCCTCACATAAAATATCAGATCAAAAAAGGTATAAAATACATCATGCTCATTCTGAAGAAGACGATGAACTTGTTTAGAAAGAAAAAAAGAGAATACGATTCAAGTGAAGAATATGTATTGATATCATCTCTCATAGGGACAATCACTCATGGAAGTGACACATGGCTTATTGATAGTGGTGCTTCTAAGCACATGACTAGTTACAAGGATTCTCTTTCAAAACTAGTTCAGAAGGATTCACCTCATAAGGTGAAGCTCAATGATGACTATTATTATCCCATTAACAGGGTAGGAGAAGCCTCCTACATGTTGGATTCCCGAAATCCTATGAAGATGAAAGATGTTTTGTATGTACCTGGTTTGAAGAAGAATCTCCTTTCTATCTCAACATTGGATGAGAAAGGATTCATAGTTGCTTTCATTGATGGTGAAGTTCTTATATGGTCAAGAGGAAAGTATATTGATGATGCTATTGTGATTGGTGTTCAAGAAGGAGGTATATACAAATTAAAGGGACACTCAGATTCAACATTAGTTCACCATATAGTAAATCCGAGTGAGATATGGCATAGAAGATGTAACATCCCGCTCCATTGAGCACACTTTTATTGACATATTATTTGAGGACACTTCCGTGCAAGTGATTCGGTTATGGTTTATTATGATTTCGTTCGATTATGGGTTATATACGATGATGTATTGTGAATTATTGTTAATTTGATATATATGTATTGACAGATGCTATTGACGAGTTTCCCGAGTGTGCAAGACACATGACAGGTTATGGATGCTAATGGAATCAATGAACTTCCTTGGACTCCAGATTGAGTCAGGGAGTGAATTGTATTTGTTTGGGTATTTCATTTTACACACATGTGATATATGATTGATATCAATATGATTTATGTATATGTATTATTGACATTGTTTATGTCAATGGATGTAGGCTTGACGATTCTTTCTAATCTGACTCGCATAAGGAGTAAAGGGGTCATGCAAAGAAACCTGACATTGAGGGAGACAGGTGGTAGCATCCCTGTCATAGCCTAATAGCACTCCTATCGTGGTATGAACTGTACGTTAACAATTACCTAGTTGAAGAGGTCCATGATGTCGTGAGGATGAACATAGACAGTCGCTCACGAATATTTCTAAGGGGTGCACAATAAGGCAGAGTACTTATTCCTTAGAAGCGCCCAGTCTCTCAGAAGGTCGAATGAATGGGTTGTTGACTCCAAGGGTCGGAAAAAATTCCAAAACCAGTCTAAGGCGAGTGACACCCTTGGAGCATGGAGGTGCTTCTTGAAGGGCACATCGTGTAATTAAAACTTGAGTCAATAAATCTAGGTGCCTAGAAAACATTGAAATGATTGGACTTTGTTAGAATAAAATAAATAAGTAAACGATAAATTATTAATTATAAAGCCTAACAAAAGTCTAAGCCTAAGTCTAAGTCTAAATTTAAATAAATGACTAAATGAATTATGACATAAGTTAAAATATTTGAGAATATAATCAAAATCTAGGAAAAAGGGGAATAAAATTTAAAGGTTGGATAAAATGCACATGTGTGCATGAAATTAGTAAAAAAAGATTTTAAAAATAGAAGAATTAATAATATGAGAGAATAGGTGTATACATAGAATAGTATATTGAGTCAAGCTACCACTAGTCTATCTAGAAGAAGACTCCTAATCCAACTCTAACTAAGATCTAGTTAGGAGACACTCATTAAATGAGAATTTGGGGAACAAAGGGACAACTAAGAGAGAAAATAGGAACACATTGGGGAATGTGAGGGAAATTGGCTTTCTAAATAAAATAAAAATGGTAATTACTTGTGCAACTTGGGGAGAGTGTGACAAGTGTGTGGGTGAATAATCATAATTAATTTAATCTAAAAAATTAATTATTTGTGCATGAGGACATGTGTCAATGAATAAGTTTATATAAAACAAATGGTGTAGAAGGGAAATAGATCTCAATTATTTTTGGTAATGTTATGCTGCCAAAATTTTGTAAACTGTGTTTTACTTGTGAGAGTTGGGATACCAAGCTTGTAAAAAGAGTGAAAGCTCTTCCTTGCGAGGCAAGCCTTGGAGCTATTGTTTGTTGGTTTCTTGTGTGTGGCCCCTTTTTAGCTCAGGGGGCTAAGGGGGAAGAAGAGTACCCCTAACATTGGCTGGGAGGTACTGGTGAAGTTTGGTGATTAGCAGGCGAGAGAGCAAGAGGAGCGCAAGTCTTTGAAAGAAATCGCCAACTCTCCGTCTTCTTGGTTCGAGTATTTTATTTTTGAAAATTTTATTGTAGTAAAAGTAAATTGTAAATTAGAGTTTTAAATCATTGATCAACTATTTGTAACTATGGATTAAATAGGTATATTTGCTGAAGAGTTATGATGTAATCTAGAGATCAATTTTTATAGTCGCTACAATATTAATAGGCAATTTTGGAATACAGAGTTTGGGTGTTCGTTGTAGATCTATGGTGTGTACCAAAATTTCAATTTTAGATTATCGCCGCAATTTAAACTACAACCAGAACTTGATTATTATTTTTCACGATCAATTATTGTGAATTCGAGTTATATATTATTCAGTCTCTAAAATAATTATGTGCAAACCCGAATTTGAAATCGGTGTGATGGGTAAAACTTAGATCGCATTTCCGGAAATAAAAGTTCATACAGCCCTGTAGGTTTATTGCATTTCGAAATTTGAAAATCATTGGGTCTTGTAATAACATTTTTCAATTTGGAAGTTTTTAAAATTATGTATTGACATTGTAATATTTATTAAATACAAATTGAAATATGGATGGTTGCAGTAAAATATTTTTCTTTCCGAGAAGTTGAAAATCTTATAGTTGCGTCCAAGCAACTGGTAATTCGATTTTGAAATTGTTGGGTTAATGAAGATTTAAATTGTAGATCCTTTTCTTTTAAAAATTGTTGGTCGCTGGAAAATTTAAATGTTGACTCTGTAGCTAGAAATTGGGATCGCTGCATATTTAATTATATCTCGGTGTTAGTTATATATATGACCGTTGCAACTTTAATTCCATCCCTTGACGTTAAGATCTCCTTGAGATTGTTGACGTTAAGATCTCCTTGAGATTGTTGTCTTTTCAATTGACGATTAGAGTCGTTACAAAACGAATTTACCATGCGAAGTTTTGATATTCTAGAATAGCTGTATTCATTGAAAACTTGAACTTGAAGTCACCACGATCGCCATTTAATAACTTTCCTCTGGGAAATTTAACACTGTAATGCTGTGGTATCAAATTCATAATTCAAAATTATTTAACACTATTCTCCTCCTACACCGGTAGAAAACTGTACAGTCAGTTTTTTCTTGGCTTCTCTCTGCACTGTAATTATGTGCCTTGGCCCTGCGCGACCTAGTAGTATAGTTTATTTTCAGTAGATTGTCTCTTGGGGATGGTGGTTTTCAAACTGGGCACCAGGGCCATACTATTTTTTGGACATGTGGCCATACTATTTTTTGGACATCTGGCGCAGTGGTTTCCCTCTTGGGTACTGCGACCACGTAGCTATTTGCTTCCTAGATAGCTGTACGTTTTTTTTNAAAGAAATCAATACATTACTCTAACTTACAAAAAAAAAAAAAAAATATCTCTTTATCCAATTTGTTCCCGAACCCACCGGAGGGAATCGACACCGTGTAGCTGTCAATATCGTGATGCTATACAAAGGTTGTTAGACCTATATTGTTTGTACTTAATAAACACCATTGTGAATACTTAACAAAATTTTGTTTAACGACGATTAATACTTACAACTAGAGAAGGTAGACTCCTTCTCGTTTCAAAAGAAACCTTATATTAGAATGCTTTTATAAATAAAGCTTGAGCTAGTAATTAAGGAAATTTAGTATAATGTACATTCCTAATTAGAATGTAAGTTAGGATTGCTATGGTATCATTATAAGTTACTATGTAATTCTTGTGTTACATTTGTCTAGATAATGAATGATTACTCGTTTACTTGTATTTTTAAGGGAAGAAAATTTGTTAAATGTTGAATATAAGATATTGCAATATTTTTAAAGAGAAGGCACATTATATAGATGATAAATAAATGATGTTGTTTTTAATTCTTAAGGGAAGGAAAACTTCTATCTAGAATAATGGGTCATTGAATGAGCTAAATTGTGTTATGATTAAGTACCTTACCATATATTTAGTTTTGAGACTGGATTAGTTTGGTTACGGGAATAAATACTTCCATGTTCCTCAGAACAGTCGTCCGTCCTGAGACATTAAATGGTCAAAATAAATCAGATGAATCTTGGACTTGAGCATTGATTATGTGTGTTGGAGGCCCTAACCTTGCAGGGCAGGTTGGGTGCATGGACATATTGTTAACTTGAGGTGATATGACTAATCTATTAGTATGATGATGTTGTAAATAATTCTTGTTGTGTAATGATGCAGAAATAATAGAATGTATAAATATTGGTGTATGTTATTGTTGTGTAACACTTGTTCTAATGATGTTTCAATTTTTTTTTTACCTCTAGTGTACTGATCACTACATTGACATCGTAACAGAGGGGTCATTACATATGGTATCAGAGTGGTTTCAACCTTGCGACATTGGACCGTTACGCCTTCCACTGTGTTAACTAAATGATTAAAAACGTATCGTTAATTATTTTTGAAATTGTCCATGCAGATGATCATGGTTAGAGGACGCATGGGAAGTAGATGACGTGGTGTTGGAGGAAGAGGTGTGACACCTCCGATAGTATCCACGCCAAAGGGGTCTAACCTCCAGGGAGAAGAGAAGATGAATGAGCAGGAGTAGGTTGTTGTGGGAGATGTGGTAGGTATGATGAAATCCTTCCAGAGGATTTTAGAGGCATTGATCAACCACTTGGAACGAGATGAGGGAAGACCATCTGTGCCCAATGAGGGTACACAAAACGCACCTGCTCGTAGTAGTAACATACACAAAGAACTCGATAAAGTGAAGTTTCCCGAGTTATAGGGTGCCACAAATGGATTAGCCACCAATGCGTGGTTGGAGAACATGGCGATGTGGTTCGCACTTTGTGATTACACCTCCAACATGGAGATCTGCATGATAGTCTTCCAACTGAAAGGGAGTTCTCTACTTTGGTGGAAAACACTCCTACCTCATCTAAACATGGTCATTGAAGACTTGCCATGGGAGCTATTCGAGGAACTGTTCCGAGAGAAGTATTTTTTCAAGGAATTCATTGAGAGACAACTTAATGAGTTCAATGCCTTAGGAGGGTGGTCGTACAGTGCCGAAGTATGAGGATAGATTCATGGATTTACTTAGGTATGCTCCACATCTAAACACATAGAATTTAAAGGTCATCAAGTTTGTGTTCGGCCTTAAATTCAACATTAGTGCGAAGGTGAGGATCCTAATGCCTCAGATGTTGCATGATGCAATTCATAAAGCCCTCATAGCTTATGAAGAACTGAACAGTGGGGGTGAGGACATGACTCCTTCTAGACCGACTGGGAAGGTGACACCGGGAGTGTAGCAACATCAAACACCAAAAAAACATACATATGGAAAATGAGATACGCCCATAGGACCTATGTTCTCGACACCGAGACAACAAACTCCTTAGCAGAGGACTCCTTACAAAGGACCACAATAAAAACAACGTCGTATGCAACAATAGCAACAATTTAGGCTTGTTCAACATAACAAAATAGGATCACAGATTGTTAGACCAACAATTTCTACTTTGGGGACCGGGGGCACTGGACCGAAGACTGGATGCTGGACATGTGGAGAGCCACATTACCAGTGAGATTTTCCAATTGAGAAGGCCATAGTGGTCGAATCATCGGGACTCATTACAGTTGGAGATTTTGGAAAGTCCCACATGACACATGTAGAACCGAACAATGTTACACATTATTTTTGTAACCCCTATGACCTTTAATGATGTAAACCTATCCTTTGTCTTTAGAAGGATCAATGGCGTGAATTCTTGAGGAAAGAATGAAGATGAACTTTTCCTGAGAAATGAAGTTATCTTTGCCTTTGTAAAAACCTCATAAAGTGGGATAGGCGCACCTTGATCAGTGTTAAGGGTGCGACGATCTAGGATCTTTGCAAGTTGCACCGCAGTGTCCTGCGACGATGTCTCATTTTTCTTAGTTTTAAGGGTGCGACGATTTTTTGTACGTAGGAAAAAGAGGAATTTATTGAAAGTTTTAGAAGAGAAGCTTCGAGAGTGAGGTGGCCTCTGATTGGTTTGGATCTGAGTCACATCCCTGATCTCGTGGGATCATCCTAACTTCCTCATCCTATCATTTTCAGCTTATAAAAGGAGGGGATTTCTCATGGGGAAAGTTAGCTTGAGTTTTGTAGCTGGAGGTGTTGGAGCTTATATGTTGGCTTTGAGCTTTTCTTTGTCAAGATATATTGTTGATATCAGAATCCTTGGAGCAGAAGTGTGTGGGAAGCAAGGAACTGTTGGAAGGGACCTTACAATATCAAGGCATTGGTTGTATTCTCCTTTTCATATCTTTAATACAATGATATATTTCTTTCCCATAAAATTGGTCTTATTTTATTGTATGATTCCTTGATCACACACATAGGTTTTTTTGAGTATACGTTGTTGCTTTCACTTCATTGGCTTGTGTCTTTTTACAGGTTAAACATCCCATAAGAATTAGAATAGAGCGAGGATGACACTAGCAAGAACAAACGACATTTAAAAGGTATCTCATTTATCTCTTGTTAGCGAGTATGCTTGATAATTAAAACTTAGGGAAAGTTTCATATTCTGTCTTGTTTTGTTCTAGTTTCATGGTGAAACTAGGGAGATCTGTTTGTGTCTGCACTTACCGATATGTCTGATAACAAAATTGACGACCATACTGGGGAACATATTGTTTTCCTAGTTTGTCTTGCTTTCTTTCTTTGATTGCCTAGGTTTTATTTTCTGAGTCACTGGGAGATCCATATGAACTCTCTGACTATTTAATTTCACTGTAAAACCTTCATGATTTTTATTTTTTCCTTTTTTCCTTTGATCGTCACATCGTTCTTTGAGAGACAATGTGACAATATAGGATTGACACATCCCACCTTTAGACACAGTTAGATGTCGTTGCACTTTACTGTTCTCTGGCCTATGACGATCTAAGATCATCGCTCTGTGCTGGCTGGTAGCTCGCGATGATTGTGAAGTTTTTTAGCTTTTGGTGATTTTCCTTACCCAGATCTATGATAAGTGTTTGGAGCAGTTTGTTAGGTCTAATAACAGTCTGCTTGAAAACTTTGATTATGTTTTTAGCCATCTTTTCATTGTTTTAACTTGTTTCCTTTTGAAAGATTTGATTTGTTGCTTTGAGTATCTTTCAGTTACAAAACATTATTTTTCTTTAGAACTGTTTAGTGAAAGAACACTTCTTTTTCTGAATAGTTTATGTTAAAAGAGAACATTTGTTTGGGTTTCTTTGTTTTTCAGAGATTCACTATTGCGTTTAGCTATCTTTGAAACAAAAAAAAATTAATTTCTTGCTTTATAATAGCTTGGGGGCATCCTTGCATTTGAACTAGTGAAATTGCATGGTTTTTGGCATTTTTGGTCTTGAATTATTAAAACAATTTCCCCCTCATGGCCGACGGGGGCCAAGAATCATGTATTGGTGTACAGTCTCTTTGGATCATTTCTTGAAGATATTGATATTGATGAGTTTAATAAAATTTTGGGACAGTGTGCATCTGGGAATGATAAACGTTTTCTCCTTCTCATAATATAGCTTTCATCGAAGTGAAATATTTTCATTGTTTAGAGTAAGTCAAAACACCATTTATTCCATGCCATTTTCTTCTTGAGTAAAAACCAACCTTAAAAATCAAGTGCTAAACTAAAATTTATTAGACATTTTTATATTTTCTGGTAGCAAACCTACATTAGCTTAGGGTGTAGGGATTTGGAATAGGTGTGAAAGATAACTTTCCAGAGCTATAAACAAACAAAGTATCTTGTGATAGGGAGAGTTTAAATCCACTTGCTACATTTTGTCCTAGGAAGCCCTTCTAACACAAGGGTCAATCACGATGTTGCATTAGGGTTGTTCCTTGAATTCATCTACATCATAGGATTTTATTACCTCTTCACAAGAATGCATAACTTCATTTTCTTCAGAAGGGAAAGCAGATAACAATGCCGCATTCAGTCCTTCTACAAGAGAAACTTCATTGAGATCCTTTTGGAAGATTTCTTCATTTTTGTCATCATGGAATAAAGCATCATTAATGTTTTCAAAAGGATTATAACTTTCCATGTTCCCATTTTGATGTACAAAAGGAACAAAAGATTGAATATCTTCATCAAAGGGGTGGCCAAATGCAAGCACTTCATCTACAAAAGGATCTTCTTTGTCTTGGAAACTTTATTCATGGATCTTCTTTTCAACCAAGTCTTCGTCATCCTCAAAGAATTCACCATCGTGATCCTGATCTCTAACAAGTTTCCAGACTTCTTCGGACATCAAGAATGATCGATCCTGAGTTGGGAAACCTTCCTGGTAGTCGTACCTTTATGTCACAGTGTTACACACTGACTTTACTCCGAAATAGGAAATGGAAACCTCCCATGCCATGTTCAGGGAAGGATTCCTCTTATAATTATGAAGGATATCATTGTACTATTTCTTTCTTTGCACAGAAAAATTGACCAGGAATTCCTTATCATGGCAGTGTTCAAGTAGTTTTTCACAAAACTCGTTGTATTCCTGTATGTTTTCCTTGAGGCACTCGAAAATTTCCTCATTACTATCATCATCAATCTCCTCTTCATCAACTTTGCTTTCATCGTATTTTAGAAGAAGTGTTTCTTTCAAACCTTCAATAAATTATAAAATAAACGAACATCCCTGGAGAATTTCCTCAAGGTCTTGAAAAATGTGTTCAATATTTTTAGGGCCCCAATGCTTGAGGAAGTCTCGGATAAGGATTATTGAAGAAAAAATACTTTTAGGACTACAAAAATATATGATCCAATCTCTTTTCCTTTATTCAAGAGATAAGAGAAACAATTTTACAATCACATCTTCTTGTTCTATTTTGCAATGTATGATGAATTCAACGAACTCAATGACATGTGTAGCTGTTGAGGATGGATCACCATCGAATTTAGGGACATGAATCAACTGTTTCATTGGGAATTTGTTTGGATGCCAATCAACAAATTGAACATCCAAGGCCTTTTATGCCTCATGAAATCTCCACAGATACACCTTTCCATTACTTGGGTAAACACTTCAATGAATTTGTCATATGAGATCAAGGTTCATCAAAGGGTGGAAAGGTAATATCAAGGAAAGGTGGGTTCTAGGAAGGTGCAGTCGCCAGATGATATTTAGGACAAGCTTATCAAGGGTGGAAGGGGAACGTCCTCTAGGTGGAGTCGTCAGGAAAGCTAGGGAAACGATTTGGGATATCTTTCCAAAGTGTCGTTAGGGTTCGGAAGAGGATTCAAAATCCTCCCTAAAAATGACACCAAAATGTTATCGCACAAGTTCCAGGTTGGGAAAATCCCAACCCAAACCACAATATGGAGAAAAATAAGGGAACACCTACCCACTGTCACCTTAGATAGGTATTCTTGTCACTTTAGAGATGAAGGAATCACCTCAAGGGGGGAATCTCGGTGACCCTGGGGAAATGAAGTGGAAGATGAAGAGATGCAGAAGAGTCCCCCTAAAGGTCAATGATGGAAGGTAAGAATCGATTTAAAAGAGTCTTGTAGATGATAGAATATGTTCCACTGTATAGTGGACCTGCCAAGGAGTGATTGTACCTTCTCGAGACATAACGAAAGCAAAGATACAAGCCCAATAATTTGTTGTACAAGAAATTTAAGCTTGATTTCCCTAATTTCAGAAACAAACGGTAATATATATCAGCAATGAAATAATAATAAGTGCTGCAAATAAATTTGTTAAAAGTCTAGTTAATATTGCAAGAAACAAACTAGCAATGACTAGTTTAACTCAAGTATCAATGCATAAGACTTTAGCAATGAAACAAGGTTATAAGAGATTAGTATTACAGAGATATAATTGCATCCTTACGGATGTAGCAAACAATTGTTTAAAAAAAAAAAAAGATCAACCACCAAAACTTTCCAACAATCCACTCAAAAAGTGTGTTGAGACTAGTAGAGGATAGGGGCAAAATGTTAGCAACTTTTGATGGTTGGTTTGTGAGTTATTAAGAGATTAAGATTAGGGTTTCTTCAACCCTAATGGTTGTAGATGAAATATTTTAACAGCAACAAGAAGTACTTAGAAAAATGAGACACCCTAGTGGCTCAACCAAGCACATAAAGCATAGAATTGATTCCAATTTAGACAATCTCAAAATCTCAAGTTTTCACGTTAACCAATGCAAGATTTTATTTATCCAGTGCAATTAGATTTAGTTCCTTTATTTCTTGGGTTATTGAATAAACAAATAAAGAGCTAACAATTCTATCTCCTTGGGGGTGTAAAATCTTTTACTCCCCAAGGCAAGCAAGGTTAACTAGGAAGTATTTGGAAGGTGTAAACCCCTTTACTTCTCCTAGTAAAACCTTAAGCAACAAATTATTTCAAGAGAAAAATGATGGATATGGTGGGGTTGTAAACCCTTATACTCCCCAAGAAATTCTAGCAACCCACACTTGTAACCAAGCAATGAAACAAAAATAAGGTAGATTCCTTATCTAGTCTGTGAAAGACACAAGGGTTTCTTAATGAACAGCTTCACTCTGAATCCATAATAAGATATGTAATAATAATTGATTGTAAAAATGATGATATTACAAAGATAGGGCCTACCTATATATATATATA
>JZKD02S1279159.1:997203-1007566 GCA_000966675.3 Picea glauca | reverse complement strand
TATATATATATATATATATATATATATATATATATATATATATATATATATATATATATATGCCCTTTATGGTTTTTATGAAGACTCGTGACCTTTTATTACATTAATGTTTTATTTTACTTTATTTATTATTTTAATGTCTTTATATTACATTATTTATTTATTGTAACATTGCCCTTCCCTTAAATTTTCCATTGTCCTCCAAGAAATGGTAAGAAAGGATGTAAATGGAAAAATTTCTCTGACTCCCATGATCTGTCTTCTTCTGATAGATTTTTTCGTTTAATCAAATATTCCTTGATTATTCGAGAACCTAATCTCTTTTCTCTTTTCCCTGGTGGCAATAATGGCTTCGGGCTCTAAATTATTCTTCCTTCCTAATCCAATGTAGGAAGCATAGTTTGTGCATTTTGTTGTTTCCCCAAGTCTCTCTTTAGACATGATACATGAAAAACGTTGTGGATACAACTTTTATCTGGTAAATCCAATTGGTAAGCTACGTGACTAATTTTTCTATTTATTTGATATGGTCCATAAAACTTTGGAGCCAATTTATTCTTCCCATGTTGTTTAAGGGATAACTATTTGTAAGGTTGAAGTCTCACAAATACCCATTCTCCTACTTTGAACTATCTTTCTGTTCGGTTTTGATCAGCTTGTTGCTTCATTCGATTCCTTGCAATTGTTAAGTTTTCTTTGAGTAACTGAACAATTTTCTGACTTTCGTCTAAATGGTATTTTACTAACACAAATTTTATGTGGCTAGTGGCCAACTCCTTCCAAGATGGAGGTTCATAACCATAAAGAGCTTGGAATGGTGTCATTTTAGCTGATGTGTGATAAGTGGAATTATACCACCACTCAGCAAGGTGCAACCATTGAAACCACTTATTTTGTTTATCGAAGATAAAACAACAAAGATAAGTTTTTAAACACTTATTGACAACTTTTGTTTGACCATATGTTTTAGGGTGGTAACCTGAGTTCATATTAAGAGAGGGTCCAATCTGTTTGCAAAATTCTCTCCAAAAAATCCCTTTAAATTGTTGATTATAGAGCAAGTCTTCGGGTTTTTTGCATACTCGGTTCACTTTTCATCCAAACATTATGGAATGGATATTGATATTGAAAAAACTTGTGTTTCTTCATCTTTTCATGATAGGGCATCATCCGTGATGTTGTCTTTTTCTCTCTTATGTAGAATTTCCATATCAAGCGTGGCAATTTTCTTTATCCACTTTTTGTTGACAATGTTTTTTGTTGTAAAAAGTATTGGAGACTGTTATGATATGTGTGTATCAAGAACTTACTTCCCAATAAATATTGGTGCCATTTTGTTAATGCATGCACGATAGAAATCATTTCCTTGTTGTAAGTGGATTGTAAGCATTTTGTTTTATTTAATTTCCTACTCTCAAATGTTGTTGGGTGCCCATCTTGCAACAATATCGCTCCAATTCCAAAACTTGAGGCATCACACTCGATGATGAAAGGCTTGGAGAAGTCAGGTGTTGCTAATATAGGGGTTGTGAACATAATGTTTTTTAAGTTTTCAAAACATTTTTGTGCTTCCAAATTCCATTGGAAAGAGTTTTTCTCAAAAAGATTTGTTAGGGGGTGGTTAAATGAGCATAATTCTTGATGAATCTTCGATGGTATCCTGCCAATCCTAAAAATCATCTTAACTTGGATATGTTTTTGGTTTAGACCATTCTATGATTTTCCTGATTTTCTTGGGCTCTACCTTGACTCCTTTTTTGGATATGATGTGACCAAGGTACTCTACTTCCTCCTTGCCAAATGTACATTTTGACATTTTGGCATATAATTGATTTTCTTCCAGAAGAGATAACACTTGTCCCAAATGCCTCATATTCTCCTCCCATGTTTTAATGTACACTAAGATATCATCGAAGAAAACTAAGACATGTTTTCGCAAGTATGGGTGAAATAATTCATTCATTGTCGCTTGAAAGGTGGTGGGGGCATTAGTTAGCCCAAAAGGCATCATCTTGAATTTGTAGTGTCCTTCGTGTGTCTGGAAGGCAGTCTTGGTTACATCTTCTATTTTGACTCTAATCTGATAGT
Organism: Picea glauca; assembly: GCA_000966675.3. Classification (NCBI taxonomy): domain Eukaryota; kingdom Viridiplantae; phylum Streptophyta; class Pinopsida; order Pinales; family Pinaceae; genus Picea; species Picea glauca. Next base: position 1,005,478 of record JZKD02S1279159.1, on the reverse strand, counting down.
ACCCAAATCTTAAATCATTTTTTGAAAAATATCTTGCTCCATGAAGTTCATCCAACATTTTGTCAATAAATGGGATGGGAAATTTGTTTTTAATTGTTATTTTGTTTAGCCCTTGGTAATCTATGCATAATCTGAAAGATCCATCTTTCTTTCGAACTAACATTATTGGAGTTGCATATGGACTTCTACTTTTCGTGATGACACCACATTTTAATAGGTCTTGGACTAATATTTCTATCTTTGTTTTGTGGTGATGGGGATATCTGTATGGTCTAACCTTGACTGGGCTTGATCCTAGTTTAACTTCAAATTATATGTTCAATTCTTCTGTGAGGCGGTAACTCCATGGGAAGGTCTTGAAATACCTTCTTGTGTTTTTGAATTGGATCTTGGATGTTTGATGTTATGGAGTCATCATGTTCTGATTCTTGTATTTCTATGTTGTGGCATTGGATGAAGTATGTGGTTGCTCCTTTTCGGATCATTTTTCCATTTGTTGTGATGACACAACCTGTGTTTGTGGAGATTGAAAACCATATAATTTATAACTTTGCCCTTGCCACTTGAATTGGATGAAATGTTCCTAGTGATTGACTAAGTATGTGCCCAAGGTTTGTAACCATTGGACTCCTAAAACCACATCTACTCCTCCCAGAGGGACGGTGTAGAGTTATGATTCCAAATTGAAATCTTGAATTTGGAGTTTCACCTTATGGCATTTTCCGACATTTCCAATTTTTTTGTCCTTTGCAACCATTACTTTCATGTCTGGGACTGGATATACAAATAATTTGAGTTTCCTTGCAATCTTGATATCGAGGAAATTGTGGGTACTTCTAGTGTCAATTAGTACAGTGACATTATCATTTTTGATATGTACTTTTAATTTAAGATTTTGTGGTTGGGTAATGTTTGTGATGGTTGTGAGCGATATTCTTGGTGTGTTGTCTTCTATGAGATCTAAAGTGTCATTTTGGAAATTTTCCATTTCTTCATTTATTGATTCTGCTGAGTCTAATTCATCATCTTTTTCCGCTTCACAAGTGTACAATTGTTCTGAGTTATCTTCGATCTGGCACCTATGTCTTGGGTCCCATTTCTCTTCACATCATACATTTTCCTTCTTTTATCCTTTGGGATTCTAAACTTCTTGTTTTATCTTCATGTAGATTGGGTGGTATGTATTTTTCATTTCCTATAGTCTAAGGTACACTCCTGGAGTAAGCCTTGCCGAATCCTAATTGGCCTTCTAGTTTTTCTTTTGCGTCTTTTGCCTTGCGCATTTCTATTTCTACCGTAGTAACCTCCTATAATATTAAGTTGTCTTAGATATGTGGTTTGAGACCACCTATGTAAGACTGGAGTAATTGATCATCAGATAGTCCAAATACTCAGATGGCGAGAGATTCCCATTGATGTGTAAATTCATCTATGTTTCCTTTTTGTTGTAATCTGGTGAGTTTTGAAAAAAAAAAAAAAATCCGAGATGCCCTCGAATCTTTTAAAAAAATCATTTTTAAAAGAATTCCAATTATATGATTGAATTCTTCCTTTCCACCATAGATACCAATTGTATGTAGTTCCTTTGAGGTACATGGATGTGTATTTGACCTTGTCTTCATCCGTTGTCATGTTATATATGTGGAAATATTCTTCAGTTTTGTTAAACCAGGCTATGCATTAATTATCACCTCTATTGTATTTTGGGAGTTTTATTTTGGCTTTGGGTGGGTATAACATTAAGGTTTGGTATTGTGATATAGGTTGGGTGTTTGGTATTGAATCGTGGAAGAATGGTGGTAGATTAGATGTGCTTGAACCATTGGGTTGTGGATGGGTGGGTTGGTGGTGCCTCTGATTTTTTATAAGTTTTAAGAGCTCATTATGTTGTTCTTCCTGATGTTGCGTTATAACGGTCAGGTTTTTCTTCAAATCATTTGTTATTTCTCTTTTCAATTTAATCAATCCTTGTAAATTCACCCGAAGCTCTTGAAAAATATCATCTTTAATATCTTCTTTTAGATTGTCTATGCCTTGTCGTAACTCAGTCCCAACTTCCGCGGTAATTTTTTCTTTAAGGTTAAGCATTAGATATTTTTTGAGTGCCTCGTTGTTGAGTCTTATTTATTCTCGTAACTCATCATGAATTTTTTGTAGCGACTTTTTGAGTGATTTTCTAATGATTTTACATTCCTCGTCTATTTTTCCACTTGAGTTTTTAATTCCGACATCCTTCTGGTGTTTGTGGTGAGTATTTCTCTGCAATTTTGACCTTGCTTGGAAGATCCCCTTTTTTTTTTTTATTTTAATTAAATAATTGTATGTAATTTAAAAAATATATATATATATATATATATATATATATATATATATATATATATATATATATATATATATATATATATATATATATATATATATAATTACATAATTAATGGTTCTAATGGGGGGTACGACTATTTAGGATATGTTTTATGGGGGTGCGACTTTAGAGTATGGGAGTGTTGAGTCGGCAGTGTGGGGGAGGCTACGGGGAGTGCAAGGAAGGATGTGTGCAGAGCTACGAAAGAGTTGAGGGTGCGGAAGAGAGCGGAGCGGGTGGGAACAGGTTGTGAGGGAGTGGAGAGAGGTCGCGAGGGAGTGGGGGATGCAGGGAGGGTTACGGGGAAGTGGGGACTAGACACGAGGGAGAATAGGGTATGCGAGGAGTCGGGACAGGCCGCGAGGGAGAATGAGGGTTGTGGGTGAGGGAAAAGGAAAGGAGGGTGAAAACATGGAGAGTGTGGGAAATGAGTGTGAACGGGGGAGAAACCTTGCTCTGATACCAATGTGAAAGACACAAGGGTTTCTTAATGAACAGCTTCACTCTGAATCCATAATAAGATATGTAATAATAATTGATTGTAAAAATGATGATATTACAAATATAAGGCATGCATATATATATAATTAAATTGTCAACCCGGGGTAAGTAAACTTAGAGTTGTAGCAATATATATGCCAAGGTAGAAGGATTGGAGGTAGTATAGTCTAACTAAGGAAGTGGCTATCTAAGGACTAATCTATTCAAGCAAAAACTATTAATGAGCAAACCCTACCAAGAAACTAAAACTATGTACCCTAAGTAACCTTTTAACAAAGGATCGATGGATAGTCTTAAGAAGGCAAACCAAAACCCTACTTAAAGCAAACTAACTTAATCGTGACAATAAGAAAAAGAAAATTATCTACCTAATAAGCACTAACAATAGCAAACTACTTTAATTAACCTATTCAAATTCAATAAGCAGTTATCCTATAAAAGAAAAATAGACAACCAAGCAACTACCTTATTAAAGCAAGTAAACAAGCAAGCAAGCAACTAGCTAACCTATGATAACTTCTACAGCAAGTAAACTAATTAATATTACTCAATAAGCAACTAATTAAGCTAAGAAACAAGTGAACTCTATTCTTAAATTAAACTTCACAACTACTTCTAATTTATGAAAGGAAATCTACTGAATTAAAAGCATTATGATAATAAAAGTAATTAACAACTAATCTTTAACCTATGATAAGCAAACTACTCCTTAATCTACCAAAGCAAAAAGACTATCTATCCTACAAAAGCAAGGAAACTATCTTCTAATCTATGAAAGCAAGAAAACTCAAATATAGTGTTGATGGTTATGTCTCCGGTGTCTTATAATATCACGATGGCATTTAACAATTAACGATAATTCAAGAGGGATAAACTCGATATTGACTTCGATAGAAAAGTGAAAAGTGTGAATTAGGCAATCCAGTGAAAACTTAGCCATTATAGAAACAATATCAACTATCATGCATATCCATGTGATTATTCAATCATGCATTAATCATCAACAGTATAACGACACTATTCTAGTAAATTCAATTGCATTATATATTAATTAAGAAAACTCATACTAAACTAAACTCAATAACCAACTTTGAATTGAAATTGCAACTTAGATCTAAGAAAGAAATTGCATAAAGTAAACTAAAGTAGTCCTATTTTAACAATCCAAATTGCAAAAGAGGAAATGTTCATAAAACAGAAATTAAATACTATTTCAGCATATGACAACAAAGCAAATGAGCAAACTAAATGAAAAATTAAATAAGCAAAGCTAAGTAGCAACTAGATAGACAAACTGGAATTGAAAACTAAAGACTAATAACTATCCATCCACCGAAGCCCTGTCAAATAAATCATGAATTAAAAACTTTGTTTTAAACTCTATTCTTAAACTCTATTTCAGCATAAAAGAAAATCTAATGTATCATCTAGTTATACACAGGGTTAGTATCTAAGCTTGCAATTTTATCTCCTATCAACTAACAGATCATTGCATATTATCAATAGCCTCCATAATAACCTGCAAAATTGAACTAAACTAATTAAATTATAAACAACAATTTATACAGTAAAGAAGCATAATAAAAAAACTCATGTAGAGGAAATGAATAAAATGACAACTACACTATTTAATTCACAAGCAAGATAACTAATTGGATATTCACCTAGACTGTTGGTGGGCCCCCCAGCAAGTCGTGGCTACTCTTTAAAGGCAAACCACAAGCTCAACAATACGAATTCAACATTACAAATCCAAAACACAGTCTTTACACAGTTTTAGCAAAATGAAAATAGCAAAACAAAGTTGGATTGTCTTTGTCTTTCTAACACTCTACTTAACAATTGTCTGACCACTGAGGTGGTATTTATAATTTTTACAAGCTGAGAGGTCGACCACTGGAAGGGTCGACCCTCTAAAAATAGCAAATCACATTTAAGATGCCCTAACTGTCGATGGATTTTAGAAATAAGACGAGCCAATAATTTCCCAACATAACAACCCAAATCGAGTTGTCATAAGTTTAGTAGATGGAGACCATGAGCACAAGCAAAACCCATGTCTCTGATTCGCCCATCGTTGGTCGTCGATATGCTAACCACCAAATCGCCCATGGTTTTTGTACAGGACGGAGTGTGAGATGGAGCACCAGACTGAGTGTCGAATGGAGTACCGGACATAGTGTCGGATACAAAAATAAGCTGTGATTTTTCCCTATGACACACAAAACATGAATTAGTTTCCTGGAATCACAAAAACATGTTGATTTAAACTCAAAATCATCACAAAACATGAATCTGTTGAAATAATGTAACTGCAAAGAGTATTTTTATTATTATTGATATATTATTCATAGGATCAATCCCCATTGTGGATTCATCATATCGGTTATTGTAATAGGACCAAATCCCCTTTTGCGGATTGGTCAAAAGACAATTGTAATAGGAATAATAAGAAGTCGACCCCAGCAGATATTAAAGAAGCCCAGAAATATAATAAAGGTGGGTTTACTCACCCAGTTTGAGATGTCGACCCTTCCAGTGAAGAGACACTTCACACGTGCCATACTTGTATAAATAAAGAGGCCAGCGCCTCAGTTTAACACACAACTCACTTGCTCATTTGAGAGACAAGTTCAGATCTGCTGCTGGAGAAGAAGGAGAGAGAGAGTGACACATATCTGGGAGAGGACCTTCTATATTAGTTTAAGAGATCTCTTGGCATTGTATTGGCTATCTATATTAAGGAAGTTTTGTTGGGTTTTATTCCCCTAGAGGGTTTCCCAGGATAAATGTTGTGTCTCTTGTGATTATGTATTTCTCAGTGATCTTGGATTATGCTATTGTTATCTAATGAAATGCAAACATCTATAATATTGGCTTAAACATTAACATGGTATTAGAGCCAAGCTAAAGGAAGCATCTTTCACAAGTGAAAAATGTCATTGTTGTCGTACATGAAAATTAGGGTTTTTTTATGGTGAAGCTTTTTAATCCAAAACCATCTAGAAAAGTATGCCCTCCCCTAAGGATCACTTTGGCACTCTCAGCGCACCTTTTCAGTGGTTGGATCTCCCAAAAAGTGAAACCCTAGTTTCACAAAGTACCAGAAGTACCAGAAAACCAGTGTACCAGAAGTACCAGAAGTACCAAAGTACCAAAGGTACTAGAAGCACCAGTCCAGAAATTCGCAGATCAAATTTGAAGGAGAAAAAGTTGGATTTTATCAAATCCAAACACACCAGGCTACTCGCCTCAGCCAAGCGCACCTCCTGGTAAGTTCAGTTTTTTATTTTGAGCACTTTCATTTTTCGGTCATTTTCCTAGCTCCAGGTAAAGATGTCTGTAAGCATTAAGCTTGTTGACAAGTTAGAAGGAGTGGAAAACTTATGTGCCTAGAAGTATAGGATTGGCCTCATTATTGAAGAGAATGACCGAGCAAGATTCGTCAAAGAAGAAGTATCGGAACCTGACGATGCTGCAAAAAAGGCAAAACATCAAAAGGACACAACAAGGGCCAAAAGAATCATTGCAGATTCAATCAAAGACCACCTGATTCCTTATGTGTCATCTAAGAATACCTCGAAAGAAATTTTTGATGCCTTGACCAGACTATATGAAGGAAAGAACATAAACCTGAAGATGAATCTAAGAACTCAACTAAAGAATACAAGGATGCAGAAAGGAGAAATGATTCAGGAATACTTCTCTAGAATCTCAGAATTCAAAGAACAGCTAGAAGCTATTGGAGATACCATAGATGAAGACGAACTCATAATGACGGTTGTAAATGGTCTCACAAGACCTTGGGATGCTTTCATCCAAACGATATGTGCCATAAAGGAGAAACTGAAGTTTGACAGTCTATGGGAAGAATGAATCCAAGAAGAAACAAGAGTAGTGAATCGGGAAGCGTTACTAGCAAGGGATGATGATCAAGCCCTAGCGACTCACACCAAAGGAGGAGAGAATAAACCCTACTTCCAAAAGGAGACTCATAAAGAGCCTCAACAGTCAAACAAATTTAATCATAAAGAATCTCATCCAAGGAGATTTCAGAAAAGAGGACAATGAAAGGAAAGATACTACTCATATATACAATTCTATCATTGTGACAAGATGGGACACATTGTGAAGTTTTTTCCAGCCAGACGAGAAGAATACAAGAGAAAACATTAGAGGCTCCATGCCCATGTAGTTGAAGATGAAGAGCCACCCGCAAAGATGATAAGAGAGCAGATCAAAGACCATGTCTTGATCTCGGCCCTCTCAAGATCTGTAACACCTGGAGAGGACACTTGGCTCATTGATAGTGGTGCATCCAAGCACATGACGGGACAAAGAAACATTCTCTCTTGTATCTCAAAAAAGAATTTTTCTCAGAAAGTGACACTTGTAGATGATTACCAATATCCCATCAAGGGAGTGGGAGAATCAAACCATAAACTGAATTCAGGGAATTCACTAAAAATGAAGGACGTACTATATGTACTAGGCTTGAAGAAGAACCTACTCTCCATTTCAGCTTTAGAAAAGAAAATCTTTAGAGTTTCCTTTATATATGGAGAAGTTCTTATGTGGGCTAAAGGAGAAACCTTAAATGAAGCAATCATCATCAGTAATGAAAAAAATGGCTTGTATAAATTAAAGGGTCACTCAAAGGCTGCCATGACCCACGCCATTGAAAACTCATGTGAACTTTGGCATAGAAGATTAGCCCACATCAACTACAAGGCACTACCATACATATGCAAAGTGATCACAGGTTTACCATAACTCAAAGGTGACCATAAAGGCGTATCCAATGGATGTGCACAAGGGAAAAACATCAAGAACCCGTTTCCAAAGAGGGACAACAAGACAGAAGGAGTCCTAGAACTCATCCATTCAAATGTATGTGGCCTAATGCCATCATCCTCCATTAGCGGGTATGTATATTATGTATCATTCATTGATGATTACTCTCGTAAAACCTGGATATATTTCTTGAAGACTAAAGATGAAGTGTTCAGTAAGCTCAAGGAATTCAAAGCCTTGATAGAGAACCTTTCTGAAAGAAAGATTAAGATACTCAGGTCAGATAATGGAGGAGAATATACCTCAAAAGAGTTTTTGAAATTCTGCAAAGATGTTGGGATCAAGAGGGAACTCACTACTCCCTATAATCCCCAACAAAACGGTGTAGCTGAATGAAAGAACAGAACCATACTGGAAGCTGTGAAGACTATGATCCATGATCAAGATCTTCCTATGTGCTTATGGGCAGAAGCAGCAATGGTAGTTGTTTATGTGCAGAACCAATTGTCCCATAGTGCACTTGGGCTCAAGACACCGGAAGAGATGTTCACCGGAAAGAAGCCAGAGGTAATCCATCTCAAAATATTTGGTTGTCCAGTGTTTATTCATATACCTAAA
>JZKD02S1279159.1:953984-982735 GCA_000966675.3 Picea glauca | reverse complement strand
TACACTAATCAAAGTGCACCCTGGAGAGAATGTATAAACCCTAAGGAATGTTTGTCCCTGATTGTTGAGCCTGGACCATTCCCCACCCTGGGCCATTCCTCCTACACTAATCAAATTGCACCCTAGAGAGAATGTATAAACCCTAAGGAATGACTGTCCGGACCATTTCCTCCATTAACCACAAGAGGAAAATAGTATCATGTATCAACCTCCAAAATGGACCATTCCTCATGTTAACCATAATGAGAAATCGTTGTCCGGCGAGGCGGGCCAGTCTTCTTGAGTAACCCTCAAGAAGAGAGACTACCCTAGACCACTCCCCATGTTAACCACAATGGGAATTCGTTGTCTATGATACATCAACAATCAGACTATTTCCCATGTTAACCACAATGGAAAGTGACTGTCCGTCAGAAATCTCAATCCACTTTCTGAACAGGAAAGCATTTGTCCAAGATGGACTATTTTTCAAATTTAAAGATGAATGTCTTCAATAATGTTTTCAGTGCTCCCTCCTAACTTGGAGAGTCATTTCTTCCTTTTTAAATAAGAAGGAAGTTGTTTCCATGAGCTCTAGCTTGAGTACGCAAACTCTTTCATCTTGGATAGAAGCTTTACCAAAATGTCTGCTTGTCTACTCATCTGTAGAGATATGTATTGGAGAATCATTTTCTCCTTTCTGGACTTCATTATGGATAATGTAATGCTTGATTTCAAATGTACTTTACTCTAGAACATTGTGAAGGCTTCATGTAGATATGAACAACAGAGTATAACATAGTTGGAAAATTGGAACATATCTATGTGGCACTTCTTCCGTCATCATGAGATCTGATCTACTAAGTAGTCATCTTGATGTTTATAGGAAATATTCACCACGCTTTTGTTGTGCACTGGAGGTTCTCCATCAAGTTATCTTCTTCTATCTGTGTACAGGAGTCTCTTTCTGGTATGCCTCAAGGTCTTGATATTGCTCTTCATACGCTCTTTATTCAATTTCTCTAGAGAACATTCTTTGCATTCATCTAATGTAGAATTCCAACTCATGGATGTTGCGGATGGTATAATGACTTATGTAGAGATAAGTCTGGTTTACTGGAACAAGTAATCATCATAGTCTTCTCCCTCCATCTGGGAGAACCTATAGTTCTAGATCTCGCAATGATTTCATTCATAAGTCTTCCATACATTGTTCTTCATCATAACTTTTAGTTCCTCTACTTGATTGCTTTTATTGAGTTCATATCAGGCTGGTAATCTTTTGATTCTTAATAGTATGACTGGTTGATCTGGCTTTTCTTTCTTTCTTGGAATCTTCATGTTCGTATTCATGTGTTTCTTTAGCTCTTGGGTCCATGGAGTTTCTTATAGATTCCATGCCCTAGAGATTCCACTTCTTTCTTTCATCATAGGATCACAGATCTGGATGGACAACCAGGAATATTTTAAGGCTTCTCTTCGAAGAAGTCTTCTTCTGCAGTTGAACTGAACACGTACTGTCTTTCATGATTGCTACCACGGATATATATATTTCATCATCTTCAATGAATCATAGGATTAGCTCCCTCCTAATCCTTGCTTCATGTATAAGTGCATATAATCGGCTCCCTCCGTCTAACAGAGTACATGCTTCCATCTGCATCCTTATTGTCTTCTGCAATGTATAATTGGCTCTCAGAGTCCATGCTTTCATCTGCATCCTTATTGTCTTCTGCAATGTATAATTGGCTCTCTTGTCTAACAGAGTCCATGCTTCTGTCTGTTTGTTTTCTACAGAACGTCATAAGTCCTTTTCCAATTTCCTCTCGATTGCTGACTTCTTTTTGTCTTTGCTTCTTCTAAGTCTCTTCATGATTGATTCGGCTTATATTTCAATAGCTTCCACATGATTTGTATTTCATTATTTCATGTGTATTATCTAATGATATCTCTTTTCATCTTGTTTGTTCCTCCATAGGTATAGTTCTTCTTGGAACACATTATCTTCCAAGAGATAGATATACAAGATATGTACAGAGACGATGCAAACAAGAAATAAGAAGAGTGTTGTTACCTTTTAGAAGAAGAAGTCTCTTCCATCCTACTTAGTCTTCTTTGTAGGTTCCTTTTCTTCGGCAATTGATGCTTCGTGTTTCTCCTTCCTTTTCTTTATCTCGGGACAATGATTCTTGTAGTGACCATACTTTCGACAGTTGAAGCATTGTACTTTTGAAATGTCTTTCTTCTGATTTGGCTTCCTCTTTGAACCAAACTTCCTTTTGTTCCTGAAGTTCTTGAATCTTGCTATGAAAGCTTGATCATCGTACTTCTTTTAGGGTTTCTCTTTTGCATTGATCCTTGATTCTTCTTGAGCACAGCAAGTCCAAAGTTCTTCAAATTTCGGACACTCCTTCCTTGTGTTCATGCTTGCGGAAAATGCATCCCACGTCTTGGGAAGACCATTGAGTACTATGTTCACCAATTCCTTCTATGAAGTGATCTCTTCAATAGCTTGTAGTTGATATCTTAACTGGGAGATCCTTACAAAGTATGATGTTATGTTTTCATCATCATTCATCTTCATGTCAAAGAGCTCATTCTTCAGACTCATAACTTGTCCAATGTTTCTGACTGAGAAGAGATTTGTTAGGGCATCGTACATCTTCTTCGATGAGTCAAGATGGGAGATGTAGGGTATCAAGTGGTCTTTTATAGAATCCACTATGATACTCATGGCATTGATGTCAACATCTTTGAACTTCTCCATAGCTGCAACGTTTTGTGGTTCCTTCTCTTTTCCTTCTTCAAACTCTGGCTTCACGATCTTTCCTTTCACGATATCCAGCACTTTATTCTTGGAAAGGATGAGGTCAATCCTTGTCTTCCACGCTATGAAGTTAGAGGCTCCATCTAACTTGTTCTTAGACTTAATAGAGTTATTCATGGCTTTGCTTGACTTGGTCAAACCCTAGATTTGACCAGAAATTCAAACCTCACGTCTTGGCTTGCTGAGAGTATCAAGAGATGCGTCAGGCTAGAGTGCATTGATCTATCCGAAGATTGGGCCAATCCATTCAATTAAGGTGTCTCAACAAGAGTTTTAGGGTTTCTTCAACTGCTCCTGCTAGTAACCCTAGCAGCAGTGTCTTGGAAACTGCTTTTGCTAGTAACCCTAGCGACAGTTCCTCAGCGAGCTCAATATCCTAACAGCTATGTTTCCTTCCAGCGTTTAGAATGAATGAAGGAGGTGTGGGCCCATAACCTGTTAGAATATTGAAGGTTGTGTGCTCGTTTTACCATTGATGATACCCTCGTCACCCAACCATAGGCCAAAGCCACCCTCCGAGCACCTTAACCTTGACTGAGAATTACTCTGGAAGGAAACCCTAGGCTAGATAGCCAAACAAGGTGTAGCGCATATTCCTCCAAGGACAGCGCACCAACAATAGTTGATTAGATAATCCAAACCCTAGCCAAGAGATAGTCCAAGCCAATACTGAAACTGGTTGTTGTAGCAGTTGCACCTGTAGCTCTCCTCCACACGTGCGCACCAAACTGGGAACTGCAGTGCGTACCAGTTTCTCTCTGCAATTCTGAGATGTATCAAATGAGAACTGGCGCCCTGTATTTATAGTGGTTCTACCAGATTTGTTGGAGCCGACTTCTCCTTCTGGATATGTGTCTGTTCAGTAAATTATTATTATTTCTGGCCGACTTCTTCTCTTGGAGGCTAATAACCTAATATAAATTATCTTCTTGAGCCGACAAGGCTTCTAGGGTTATTAGCCAACTCATTAGGATTTTCTCTTACTTTCTGGAGTCTTCTATTCTCGTCAGGTTTACACGTGGAGGTAAATACCTCCCACAGCTACCATAATATTAACATCGGCTTCACGATCTCGATCTACAACAGGAGCGGGTCTTCAAACAGGCTCTAATAACATGTTCGACAACACAGGTATTCCAACAGAAGACGAACACCTTCAATAACCACTCACATAACCAGATCAAATATCAACACACCGATGTTTTCACGTGGTAAACCCCCTACGGGGAAACATCCACGGACCCAGCCAACATGGCTACTTGGAGCAGTTTATTAATTCAAAGAAAAAGATTACAGAGAGATTTTACAACAGAGTTTCTCACAAACGATCATTGGAAAATGACCCTCCATGCTCTTTAAATAGAGATCATGGACCAATCAGGTGTTAAGCCACAGATCAATGGTCGTTAAGATCAAGGAGAGTATGAACCGTCAGATCACTCTATGTCGGGAACATATTGTGACCGTCGGATTTCCTAACTACAAATGCATACTAATGCATACTAAAGAAACACACTAGAAACACACTTTTACCTAACGACACAATAGACCAAGTAGATCTTACTAACTCCTAAGTGTCTAAATGTCCTAACATAGTTATGGGTTTATTCATCAGAAATATAATGGTGAAATGATTTGTATGTACAAATACTTTGTAACCTGTAATGTAATGACGAAACTTATTGATAGCATGAACTACTGCCAATAATTCCTTCTCGGTAACTGTGTAGTTTAGCTCGGTAGGGGATAAGTTCTTGCTTACAAAATAAATGGCATAGGATTGTTGGTCTTCTTTCTGCCCCAGTACCCCTCCTATTGCAATGTCGAAGGCATCTGTAGATATCTGAAATGGGAGAGTCCAATTGGGCCCTCTAAGAATTGGTGCCAAAGACAACTTAGCTTTCAGGGTTTCAAAGGCAGTTTGGCACTGCTCAGTCCAAACAAAATCAACATCTTTTATTAGCAATCCAAACATGGGTGCAGTAATCTTCGTAAAATTTTCAATAAACCATCGGTAATATCCAGCATGTCCAAGAAATATTCTCACCTCTTTCTGAGTCTTAGGGGGTAGAAGTCTAACGATGACCTCAATCTTTGCAGGATCAACTTTTATCCCTTCAGATGAAACATGATGTCCTAGAACCACTCCTTCAGTCAAAAACATTTTACATTTTTCATGACTTAGAGATAGGTTCATTTCTTGGCATCTGATAAGGAATTTTTCTAAGTTATCTAAGGCTTCCTGGTAAGTGTTTCCATAAATTGTGAAGTCGTCCATGTAGACCTCCACACAATCATGAATAAGATCAGAAAATATCCCTAGTACTGCTCGTTTAAATGTGGAAGGAGCATTACACAATCCAAATGGTAAGACCCTATAGGAATAGGTGCCCCAAGGACAAGTAAAGGTGGTCTTGTCCTGGTCCTCGAGTGCTATGAGAATTTGATTGTACCCGTTGTACCCATCTAAAAAGGAGAAATACTTCTTTCTAGACAAGGTATCTAGAACTTGGTCAATGAAAGTAAGAGGAAAGTAATCCTTCAGATTGTCTTTGTTGAGTTCTCAAAAATCAACACAAATTCTCCATTTCCCGGTCACTTTCTTTGGAACCACTACAAGTGGGGACACCCACTTACTGTCGAAGATGGGATAAATAAATCTAACATTTAATAACTTTTGGATCTCCTCCTTTACTATATCTTTGAGTGTTGGGTTCATCCTTCTCTGGGGTTGCCTGACAGGTGTTACTCACCCCTCGGTATATATGTGATGGATGCATGTATCAGGGTGTATACCCTTCATGTCAGTGTATTCCCAAGCAAACGTCCCTGATTGTTCTTTAAGGATACTTACTAATTGTTTTTGTTGATCTGTATCTAGCCCAAAGTTTATATGTAGAAATTTTCTTGGGCTAATCTCGTATGGCATGGTATAATACATGGCAGACTCATCTATCTCGAAGATGAAATATGTCGAAGACGAAATGGATGGGTCCAATTGTTCCTGAAATTATTCCCCAAACATGTATTCAAATTGGGGAAAATATTGTGGAAAACCAACACACGTGATAGCAAAAACAAAATGGTTTAGCACATTTTCTGTTGTGTTCTCTTGAAGTGCCCAAGCATGGTCACTTGGCAATACGGTTTCTTCCCAGTGCTCATTCTCATATGGACATTCAAGCCACCATAGATTCTCCATGATAGGTTGGGATGGAGGGTATATGGTGAGCTTCTGGATAGGAAGTCCATTTGAGATGGTCATTTCTCCCTCTCTACAGCCAATAAATGCATTAGTTGTGGCTAACCAAGGTCTTTCCAAAATGACGGAATGGCCTTTGGTAGGATCCTTTGATTGAATGACAAGAAAGTCTATTGGGTACTCCCATGAGGCTAAAGTAACTATGATATCATCCAAATTTCCTTTAGGTATAACCCTAGTTTTATCTGTTAATTCCAAAATGGTTGGGGTAGGTCTAAGAAGAGGTTTTAACTGTAAATTCTCCAAGGTAGTAGTGACCATAACATTGATGGTTTCCCCTAAGTCTATGAGAGTGTTTCCAATGGAGACCTCATTAATGGTTATGGTCACTATGAGGTTTCCTGGGTTCCCATATTTTTCTAGCTTTGGCTGCTCTGATATGTATTCAGAAATTTCTCCTATCAAATGTACTGTAGGAGGGTCCTTGTGCTTCCTACCTAGATTCTTAATACACAATTATTTGACTACCTTCCTGTAGATTGGAATATCCTTAATGGCTTGAAACAAGGGAATCTTGACACAAATATTCTTCAATTCATTCAAGATGTCAAATTCTAGTCGGGTGGTAGGTTTCTCGATTATTAATCTGTCTGGATAAGGAGGCGCCTTTGTAATTTGTGAAGGTTCATTTTGGGGAAGCTTAGGTTCTTGGTCCTTAGGAATAATAACATCTTCCCACCTACTGTCATCCTTGGGTTTTTTGGTGGTTTCTTCTTCTTCTTCTTCCTGGATGACTATTGAAGGTCTCTACCTATCCAGAACTTTTCTCGATCTTAGTTGAATCTCATGTAATGGAACAGGAGTAATGACATATGTTAGGAAGGCCTACATCTCAACATTATGAAGAAGTTGAGTGGGCCTATTATTAGGATTGGACACTAGTTGTGTTGGTAATAATGTTGGTCTCGGGGAGCTTGCATTTAGATATTGTAGCGGTTGTTGTTGTGGAATAGGAGGTAAATGTGGTGGAACAAAACCTGGTAGAAGTTGTGGAGTGTTCAGTGTAAACTGAGGATAAGGATGGTTGTACATAGGGACAGGTGGAGCTTGAGGGTTTCCTTGTTTATGCCCTCCTCTCCATCATTGAAGCCAAGGATGTTGGTACTGAGTAGACCAGTTTTGCCAACTTTTCGAGTTCCACTGTGGTTGTTGTTGATAATAGGGTGTAACTTGAGATTGTAGATCTAGGTATGTGGGTTGGTTCCTAGGCTATCATGGTCTCCTAGGTGCATAAGAGGATTCCCCAAGATCCCCACTCCTATAGATGGCTAAAAAACCAGGCAATGATGTACATTTCTCAATTGAATGGTCTTATGTGCAGAAGCCACAAATTGAAATGTTATCTAATGGGCATCCCCTTGAGGAATGCTCCCTCCTGCATCTTGGGAAATATATGCTCATTGTTGCATTTTCCTCCTCATGTTTCTTTTTAATTTTTAGGGTGTCCAACTGGGAACCTATTGTGCTTAAGATATATGTCTTGAATTTTCCAAAAGGTTCCCTATCTTTTCTCTTGTAATACCACCTGAACTAATTGGTTTTAAGCTTCTGTTATAAGGGTCCCGAACATTCTTCCTTGTTTTAGCTCTACTCCTTGAGTAATTCTTACACATTTCATATATTTTGGAAAATGGTTTATGAGAGATGTCACCTGATTCCATCAGGTTAAGCATCTCTAGGTATTCTTTTGAAATTCCCTTAAGGAAAAGAGCCCTAACTGCATCCTCTGGGAGGTCATGGTATTTTGATTTCTGGGAGATATAACCAAATAGTTCCATATAATCCTCAAGGGTCTCGTCTTCTAACAATTGGATTTTAAAGATGTCATTACGATACTTCTTGGTCTTGCAGTAGTCTTGGTACTTTTTAAGAAAGATATATTTCATGTCTTCCCAAGACCTAATACTGGATTCTCCCAACCCCATGAACCATCTTAGTGTGGAGTCCTTGAGGGTGGCAAGAAAGAGTTTTAGTTTATGGTCATCTTGTAAGTAGTTGTAGCTTCTACACAAGATTTCGAATTCAAATAGGAAGGTAACTAGATCTTCATTGCTTTTACCATAAAAGGTGGGCAGTGTTGAGAGAGGAATATTTTTCATGTTGACATTTGGGGTGGTGTCCAAAATTGGAAACCTGAAGGTAGTTTCGGTTTGGTTTCCAGCCTCTTCTTCCTCCCCGTGTCTTACATTGTTGTGATCCCCCTGATCATCCATACTAGTTTGATTTCCAAAAAGAGAGTACCTAGGTGGTTTTATCTTTGAATAGAACAAGGTTTCCTTTTGATGGAAAGGTCTTCCTACTGATTGGATGTTTGGGACTCCACTCGAGCTGGTTGAGATTATTGGTGCCAAAGTTTCTATGTCAATTTGAGAGATAATTACATTGGCTGAACTACCAAACAAAATATTCACATGTTCAGGGTCTATGATGTCTTCAAAGTTAGGATCTCCCGGTGGTGGTGTAAAAGCAAAGGTTGTATTGTTTGGTTCTCCGGAAGGCTCGAGTGGTCTTGCCTCTTGTTCCACTATTACAGATGATTCAATTTTTTGTTCTATAGTGCTCCTTGTCTTAGTCTCTTCAAAGAATACTTTATCTCTTTGGGTTGAGCTAGCTCATGTTTTTCGATATTGGTCTGCGGAATTTATGAGTGGAACGTTCCTTCCCCGAAAAAGGTCCGAAGGAACCTTGGTTGAAAGGTCTAATTTAGATTTAATGTATCTACATTTTGGGTATTTAGGTCTGTTCATGAAAGCAAAAAAATAAAAAAATAAAAACTACCATTGGGTTTGGGGGAGCCTACAATAGCATATGCCTAGGTTCTTACCTCTCGTCTTAAAGTTCCCCCGCCACCAATCTAATTCTAAGGTTTATAAATGATCTATTTCCTAACTATTTCCTACCTTGAGACAACTCCCCGGCAACGGCGCCAAAAATGATAGGTGTTCTATATGCACTAAAAACCCTCAATTAAATTGTCAACCTGAGGTAAGTAAACTTTGAGTTGTAGAAATATATATGACAAGGTAGAAGGACTGGAGGTAGTATAGTCTAACTAAGGAAGTGGTTATCTAAGGACTAATCTATTCAAGCAAAAACTATTAATGAGCAAACCCTACTAAGAAACTAAAACTATGTACCCTAAGTAACATTTAAACAATGGATCAATGGATAGTCTTAAGAAGGCAAATAAAAACCCTACTTAAAGCAAACTAACTTAGTCATGACAATAAGCAAAATCAAACTATCTACCTAATAAGCAATAACAATAGTAAACTACTTTAATTAACCTACTCAAATTCAATAAGCAGCTGTCCTATGAAAGAAAAATAGACAAGCAAGCAACTACCCTATTAAAGCAAGTAAACAAGCAAGAAAACAACTATCTAACCTATGATAACTTCTATAGCAAGTAAACTAATTAATATTACTCAATAAGCAACTAATTAAGCTAAGAAACAAGTGAACTCTATTCTTAAATTAAACTTCACAACTACTTCTAATTTATGAAAGGAAATCTACTGAATTGAAAGCATTATGATAATAAAATTTATTAACAACTAATCTTTAACCTATGATAAGCAAACTATTCCTTAATCTACCAAAGCAAAAAGACTATCTGTCCTACAAAAGCAAGGAAACTATCTTCTAATCTATGAAAGCAAGAAAACTCAAATATAGTGTTGATGGTTATGTCTCTGGTGTCTTATAATATCACGATGGCATTTAACAATTAACGATAATTCAAAAGGGATAAACTCAATATTGACTTCAATAGAAAAGTGAAAAGTGTGAATTAGGAAATCCAGTGAGAACTTAGACATTATAGAAACAACATCAACTATCCTGCATATCCATGTGATTATTCAATCATGCATTAATCATCAACATTATAAAGACACTATTCTAGTAAATTCAATTGCATTATATACTAATTAAGCAGACTCATACTACACTAAACTCAATAACCAACTTTGAATTGAAATTGCAACTTAGATCTAAGAAATAAATTGCATAAAGTAAAGTAAACTAGTCTTATTTTAACAATTCAAATTGCAAAAGAGGAAATGCTCATAAAACAGAAATTAAATACTATTTCAGCATATGACAAGAAAGAAAATGAGCAAACTAAATGACAAATTAAATAAGCAAATCTAAGTAGCAACTAGATAGACAAACTGGAATTGAAAAGTAAAGACTAATAACTATCTATCCACCAAAGCCCTGTCAAATAAATCATGAATTAAAAACTATGTTTTAAACTATTTTCTTAAACTCTATTTCAGCATAAAAGAAAATCTAATTTATCATCTAGTTATACACAGGGCTAGTATCTAAGCTTGCAAGCTTATCTCCTATCAACTAACAGATCATTGCATATTAACAATAGCCTCCATAATAACCTGCAAAACTGAACTAAACTAATTAAATTATAAACAAGAAGTTATACAGTAAAGAAGCATAATGAAAAACTCATGTACAGGAAATGAATAAAATGACAACTACACTATTTAATTCACAAGCAAGCTAACTAATTGGATATTCACCTAGACTGCTAGTGGGCCCCCCAGCAAGTCGTGGCTACTCTTCAAAGGTGAACCATGAGCTCAACAATACGAATTCAACATTAAAAATCCAAAACCTAGTCTTTACATAGTTTTAGCAAAATGAAAATAGCAAAACAGAGTTGAATTGTCTTTGTCTCTCTAACACTCTACTTAACAATTGTCTGACCACTGAGGTGGTATTTATAAGTTTTACAAGCTGAGAGGTCGGCCACTAGAAGGGTTGACCCTCTAAAAATAGGAAATCGCATTTAAGATGCCCTAACTGTCGGTGGCTTCTAGAAATAAGGCGAGCCAATAATCGCCCAGCATAACAACCCAAATCGAGTTGTCAGAAGTTCAGTAGTTGGAGGCCACGAGCACAAGAAAAACCCATGTCTCCGATTCACCCATCGTTCGTTGTCGATATGCTTACCGCCAAATCACCCATGGTTTTTGTGCGGGACGGAGTATCGGATGGAGTACCAGACTGAGTGTCGGATGGAGTACCGGACGGAGTGCCGAATGCAAAAACAAACTGTGATTTTGCCTTGTGACACACAAAACGCGGATTAGTTTTCTGGAATCACAAAAACATGTTGATTTAAAATCAAAATCATCACAAAACATTAATCATGCATACCTAGTGTGAATCATAGCGATTTGACACAAAAGCTCTTCAAAAACTCTTCAAAACAGGAAACGCATATACATATTCTGCCAAAAATGATCTAATTAACGTCATTAAATCAGTCATATCACGGGCCCAACAGTTTTTATGAAGAGTCGTGACTTTTAGTCATGACCTTTTATTACAATAATGTTTTATTTTACTTTATTTATTATTTTAATTTCTGTATATTACATTATTTATTTATTGTAACATAGTCCAAGCAACAACAGGATAAACCTTCTTTTACCAAGATAATCCACCACAAATGAAAGAAAATAGCTCGAAGAGAGGTAGTGCACTACTTCTTCCACCAATAGCCAAAAGAAACCATAACAAGAGCACAAAAGATAATGATTTCCCAAAGAGGGCGCAAAGTTCAGCTAGGATACTTCTCACAAGAGGGAGAGTTATGATCCAAATGAGATACAAATGATCTCTATTTATACAAATTGTTCTAAACATAGTTTGTCCACAAAGTTAGGGTAAAACACAAGATAAGGGGTCAACAACCATAATGTTGCCCCTTTACATAAAATGATACTTTTTAATTCATTTCTTGCACATAAAGTAAACCCTAAGTAAAACGCCACCCTTCTAGGGTGACGTTTTGGCACTTGTGCAAGTCGTTGGAGTAGGAGATGGGTGAGCTAGGCCTCCAAAGGCCGTGTGTCTTCGATCCAAGCCTCTCCTCCATGATCTATGGCTTCCTTCCTTCAAAACGTTCCAAGTTTCCTCAACCACCACCAAAACCTAGCCCTATTATGACGTCAAGCCCTCAAGAGTGGTGTTTTGGCCTTCTTAGGAAAATCGTTTGGGTGGTAGGGACCAGGTTAGGTCCTCCATGATGTCTTCTAGGCCTCCAAATTCATGTATGCATCATCTAACATGTGGGCCCTGGTATCCAACATGTGGGATTCAAGCCCCATGGAAGCCCAAGCTAGGTTTGTTCCTCCAAAATTGTCCACCAGTTGGGTCCTGCAAAGACAAATGGATACGTCCTCCAAGGATATCAAGTCAAATGCATCATGATGAGTAAATCAAATCAATAAAGGAGCCATCTAAGCATGTACATCCAAACCACCTCATCAAAATAAACCAATTATCAAAGACCCTATGCAATTTACCAAGTTTAGGTATGGGAGGGTTGACAAAATGGCCTATTGGGTGAATCGTACCTCAAGTTTAGGGGTGTTTCCCGAGGGGACCTTCTTCTCAGTCATGTGGATGAGGTTTCATGAATGGGGGAAGACCTTTGGGCATGGGGTTTGTTGACGATTAAAATCGCAACGATGTTTCCACCCGCAAATTATTGTTAAAAGCCTATTAATCATAAGCTAATGATATATATAATAGTAGTAGGTGGTACCCCCTTGATGATTGGAGGATCATAGATAGTCTTGTTACACATTTTATTCTATTGTTTGATGATGCTTACAGGGTTCTACATGATTGATGGTGGAATATTGGTTTTATTCGCGACATAATGGCAGATGGATAATGCATGTTATATGTGGGTTTCGTTACTCTAAGCTCTAAATTCCATGTCATGATGTCTTATGTTAACTATTATTACAATTTCTATTGGCGCCTTGATTCTTACACCTGCATAAGATACATATTATTAACAACAAATAAGATCAATGGAAAAGAGACCTATGAAAAAATCAAAGAAAGAAGAGCTATATTATACTATGTTATGTTATACTATGTGCAGATGAAATTAAAAGGATTATTGTTAGTCCTAACTAGCAATGTTAGTGGTTATACGATTATTATTGAGCTATCCTTGGCGCACTTGATATACATTATGGCATGTTTTGGAAATGGTTAATATGATGTCGGGTGGCTCATTTGGAAAGCAATGTATGTTAGTTTCGATGCATGGATTAATGGTTGGTTGGTTGTCATGTACTACGTAATTGAATGAAGAGAGCATGGAAGCGACGTGCATTTACTGCACGTCACTCCATACTTCTCCCACTGGATGTCACCCTAGCTTCGTTATTGTTCATTTTCTTTTCGCTGTGGTTAAGCTCCAATTTTTAGGCGAGGAAGAAACTGCTCAACCAAACTCGCATTTTTAAGGCCATTTGGTTACAGGGATGTTTTTTTCGCCCATCCATGAACTCGCTCTATTTATGAAATGAATATTGGCTCGATGATGTATTGGTCTGTGTTTTTCTTTAGGCTGGCAACTGTGTAAACTCATGGTGTTTCTCTGGAATGGTTGTTTGTGTGTTATTAGTTGCAAATGGAAAAATGGATGGTTGAAGTCGTGATTTCATTGACTATTCTATGTGAAGGAAGTTGTGATGGCTCTCTGTTGTCTCTATGTGTTTTTGTTGGAGGGTTTCATTCATTTTGGACTTGTTGGTTGTCTCCTCGTCATCTTGTAATTGTACTCAGTCATATTTTGTGTTATAGGGTTGTTGTGTATGATTTGAACCACCTTTGGGTCATTGCATATCGTTTTCCACCTGGTCGTGGGCTCGTTTTATGTTATTGGTCGTTGCACAGTTGGTTATGGTGGTTATTATGCCAAGAGGCTTGCTTTAGGGTTGGTTGCTATTACATGGCTCTGCATTTCTATCAGCATTATTCGGTTTTTGGGGAAAACCACAAGAGTTATGCCCATGTGTGTTCTCGATGTTGTTTAGTGGCCAGTAAGAAACCTCTGCTCCTATGTTCATAGCCTCTCCTACCTGGGGTTTAATTGTCACCATGTCTTGCGGGCTAAAGGTTATATGGCATGTGTGTCCACTGCGTTGTCTCAAAGGGTTCTCACCCGTTGTTTATATGGTCAACTCCAATCTCCCTGTGTTGGTTCCACTGAGCGAACCCTCGATTATTCAGAGCCCAATTTTGATTAACTGAACCAGTTACACCCTGTCGGGTATTTTGTGATTGTCCTGAGTCGGTGGAATAGCGTTGACAGTGGTTTTGATTATCGGTATATAGTCATTGCATTATTTATTATGATAGTTGAATCAATATCTCAGCATGGTTTATGGTTTGATTGGGAGTAATTAGATATGTAGAGTCACAGAAATGATTATTTGTGTTATGCATTGGTCTGTGTGTTTCCTACAGCATGGTATAAGTTGAAGTGATGGTTGTTGTTACTGTGTGTTTAAATTGCCCAATCGGGATTATTGCAAATTGAAGTATTGATAATTGTCGTTGATTTCCACTGTGTATATGGATATCGTGCAACGTATCGTCTTGTTGCACCATCAGATATGGACACGGGTTTTTTTTAGTAGTATGGTTTCATTGCAATTTAATTGTTAAATTGGTTAAAGGAATGGAATCAAGCACGTTTTAAAAGAGCTTGTGTCTGTGTTTGATTTGAGGAATTAAACTATGGACAGTGATTAAGGTTTTGATGTTGAACTGAGTTGAAACAAATGACTGTGTGTTCATTGGAATTTTGTTTTGAGTATAAAGTGGAAGAAATGAGAGGACACAGAATTGTTATACAAGATGTTTGGAAGGCACATTGTTTTGAGTATGATGACACTGTATTAATTAAAAGGGTTGAAGATTTAAATGTGGACAATGAACAAGTGTTAACACACAGTAATTGTTTAATTGGTCAAAGTAATTGTTTATTTGGTGTTGGATCGTTTGCATTAAATAAACAATTATTTTATGGATTACTAAATTGATTTTATGAATAGTATTCGTTTTTTTGCCTACCATTATTTCACTTTTGGCACATTATGATCCCCTCGCCTTCCCATATTCATTATCCACTCCATGTTCCTAAAATTAAATTATAGTTAAGGGAAAATCTGTATTATGACAGTTTAAGATAGCAGGGATGGATTACAGTGATATATTCTTTGGTTTACGTTGCAGTTGATTGTTTGTTATCTGTGAGCAGTAATCATGATCTTTCCCCCTCATTTTAACATTTTTCGCTCAATACAACCCCTCGCATATCCTAGAACCTTTGTTCACCCCCTGCTCATTGACAACTATTAAACAATTTGTATGGATTGGATTGCATGAGTCTGATATGTTGCTGAGCCAAATTTTATTTCATATTTTAAAAGAGTTGTCATGTATGGTTGTTAAAGAAACTATTTGCTAATCAATTATGAATACAGGAATGATCTTTTTCAATAGAGGTAGCCATGACAAGGGTAACCGAGGAAGAGGTAATTGGAACAGGGGCCCTAGAAGGCCAAGATTCTCTATACACTTTGATGCAGACTCGCAAGAGTTAGGCCATCTATTTCAAGCTAGATTTTTTAATTGGATTGGGCAAGGAGTCATCCAACCTAGGCCTGAAAGGCCTCCCTTCCAAGCCCCACAGGTCCCTGGTATCCCCGTGCCTCCTCATGTCTCACTACAGCCTGAAGTTCTCGAAAACGACAGATGGCAAGAGATTGTCCACCCGACAGTCTGCCAACATCGTGGCTGGCCTAAATTTTCTTTACCTGCTCCCCCACTTATCAATCAAATTGTCCAAGTTTCCCCTGTCCACTCACTAGTTCAGTCTTCCCATGCAAGTAAAAGGTTGAAAATTGAGGCCCACCATGCTCCTGACAAAGAAAAATCCACCACTACCCGTTCCTCACCCTCAAATGAATCTGATAAATCTGTGTCCTCTCACATGCATTTGAGGGATGATTGCTCCCATGTGATCAATGAGATTAGGCCTAAAGGCTCCACACAGCCTAAGGAAAATTCAGAGAGATCAAAATTTGAAAGCAGCAATGAGGGAAAGATTGTCTTCCAGAGTGGAAAATATGGATTTTAAGTTTTTATTTATTTATTATTGAGAACAATTGACTTCTGAAATTTTGGACAACGCACTATTTTTTGGATATATGGGTAATATATTTCTGAAAATAATTTCAATTATCATTGATATAAATTTTCAATTATAAATGTGATGATGGGAGTCACAAGGAGGGACGTTTTGTTTGATTAACTAGTTGTGTTATGATTGTTAAAAGCTAAAGGGAGTCACAAGGGGTCCCACCTACTAGTTATTATTTATTTAAAAACCGTTATTATGATTTATTACTTTTCCCCCTTAACTAAAAAGTTGGTTGAGTTTTAGTTAACTTAACTAAGGAAGTAATTCAACTACTTTAACCAATTCTAATTTGCTTAAAGGCAAAACGAAAATGAGGGAAGGGGAGGATAGAAGGAGAGGCATACTAAGGATTGCTCTTTGAGTTTTTGTTGAGATAATTCAATTTTCATTCATTCCTTAATTCATTAGAAGCCTAATTTTTTTTTTATGATAGTAGGGTCATATTGTAGACAACAAGATTCAGGGCTGAATTACATCATTTAAACACTTGTTTTCAAAGGTGTTGATCTATCTTTGATAGTCTATGTAGACTTGTTTGTTTGTGAATTAGTTTTCATGACTGACAAAGGTTATTGTGCAGAGTCGAGTGGGCATCAATCTATGGCAAGCTGATCCAACTTTTAAAGTTCAGTTTTTTACTTTCTCTCAGAAGTCCTTTTGTATGTTTCATCAAGGACGTCTAAGTTTGACTTTGGTCCAAAACTTCCTCAGGAAATTTTGTAAAGAGAACGAATATTTTGATGAATTGGAATGAAATAAAGGATTGCTTTATGTCTCATTTGTTTTTACTATTGACTTTGTGTCTTTACTTCTGTCTCTATATTTATTTCAGCATCTGTTATGTTCAGAAAATTACATAAATAATGAATTTTTCAGCAAGCTTTTATTTATAAAAAAAAACATCCTAAGCACTTGTAATCAATACTTGTGAGTTATGATACCAATTTTGATGGCTATAAACATAGGGTGATATTCTGACTATCTTGCTTTAGCCAAGCAGGATCTGAAAATGCTTGAGTAAGATCATTTCATATATTTTCCTCAACGTTTATTTGGCGACCATACTGGGGAGATCTTCAATATCTCTCTGGTTGATTTTTGTGCTTGATTAGCATAGAATACATCTATTTTTCTGATATTGATTCTTTAACTGTTTTATTTTTAAATGACTTTCCATGTTGCAAGACATCCCAATAATGAGCCTGGTCTTCAAGATCAAACCAGCATTTCTTTGAACTTGTTTAACACCATTTTAGACACTGCTAACACTCGGGTTGAGCTTGATAATTCATGGGAAGCAATTGCATTAGTGCCCAATAACGTTGGGAATCTAGACGTAGACAGCCTAGAAACCAGCAATAACATTCTTGATCCTTCAGCGTTGGCCTTCCTTTCATGTCCTTAGACTCTTGTGCTTCTAGGAGAAGAAGAGGCTTATCACCTGAAATTAATCCTATTGTTGAAATAGGAAGAAGGAACGTTGTGTTATCAACCCAACAAAGTGCTCTAAGGAGAACCCTGTTTGATTCATCCAGTTCATTTTTTTCTCTCTTACCTATCATCCACAAGATGGCATCTATTGGTGGCTCTGGTGGCACTGGAAGTGCTTCCTCCTCTCAGGATTCACTTTCTTCGATGATTGGTAGCTTATATAGCCACCATATCCCTATCCAATCTACTCACAGATCATTCAATACAACCCCTCGCATATCCCAGAACCTTTGTTCACCCCCTGCTCGTTGACAACTATTAAACAATTTGTATGGATTGGATTGCATGAGTCTGATATGTTGTTGAGCCAAATTTTAATTCATATTTTAAAAGAGTTGTCATGTATGGTTGTTAAAAAAACTATTTGTTAGTCAATCATGCATACAGGAATGAGCTTTTTCAGCAGAGGTAGCCACGGTAGGGGTAATCGAGGAAGAGGTAATTGGAACAGGGGCCCTAGAAGGCCAAGATTATCTATACACTTTGATGCAGACTTGCAAGAGTTAGGCTAGCTATTTCAAGTTGGATTTTTTAACTGGATTGGGCAGGGAGTCATCCAACCTAGGCCTAGAAGGCCTCCCTTCCAAGCCCCACAGGTCCCTGGTATCCCCGTGCCTCCTCAAGTCTCACTACAGCTTGAAGTTCTCGAAAACGACAGATGGCAAGAGATTGTCCACCCGGCAGTCTCCCAACATCGTGTCTTTACCTGCTCCCCCACCTATCAATCAAATTGTCCAAGCTGTCCCTGTTCACTCACCAGTTCAGTCTTCTCATGCAAGTAAAAGGTTGAAAACGGAGGCCCACCATGCTCTTGACAAAGGAAAAACTGTTGTTGCCCCTTCCTCACCCTCAAATGAATCTGATAAATCTATGTCCTCCTGCATGCATTTGAGGGATGATTGCTCCCATGTGATCATTGAGATTAGGCCTAAAGGCTCCACACAGCCTAAGGCAAATTCAGAGAGATCAAAAGGTGACAGCGGCAACAAGAGAAAGATTGCCTCCTAGAGTGGAAAATATGGATTTTAAGTTTTTATTTATTTATTATTGAGAACAATTGACTTCTGAAATTTTGGACAGCACACTATTTTTTGGATATATGGGTAATATATTTATGAAAATAATTTCAATTATCATTGATATAAATTTTCAATTATAAATGTGATGATGGGAGTCACAAGGAGGGATGTTTTGTTTGATTAACTAGTTGTATTGTGATTGTTAAAAGCTAAAGGGAGTCACAAGGGGTCCCACCTACTAGTTATTATTTATTTAAAAACCATTATTATGATTTATTACTTTTCCCCCTTAACTAAAAAGTTGGTTGAGTTTTAGTTAACTTAACTAAGGAAGTAGTTCAACTGCTTCAACCAATTCTAATTTGCTTAAAGGCAAAAGGAAAAGGAGGGACAAGGGGAGGATAGATGAAGAGGCATACTAACGTTTTGTTCTTTGAGTTTTTGTTGAGATAATTCAGTTTTCATTCATTCATTAATTCATTAAAAACCTAATTTTTTTTATGATAGCAGGGTCCTATTGTAGACAGCAAGATTCAATGTTGAATTACATCATTCAGGCACTTGTTTTTCAAAGGTGTTGATCTATCTTTGATAGTCTGTGTAGACTTGTTTGTTTGTGAATTAGTTTTCGTGACTGACAAAGGCTATTGTGCAAAGTCGAGTTGGCATCAATCTATGGCAAGCTAATCCAGCTTTTAAAGTTCAATTTTTTGCTTTCTCTCAGAAGTCCTTTTGTATGTTTCATCGGGGATATCTAAGTTTGACTTTGGTCGAAAACTTCCTCAGGAAATTTTGTAAAGAGAACGATTATTTTGATGAATTGGAATGAAATTAAGGATTGTTTTATGTCTCATCTATTTTGACTATTGAGTTGGTGTCTTTACTTCTGTCTCTATATTTATTTCAGCATCTGTTATGTTCAGAAAATTACATAACTAATGAATTTTTCAGCAAGCTTTTATTTATAAAAAAAATAGCCTAAGCACTTGTAATCAATACTTGTGAGTTAGGATACCAATTTTGATGGCTATAAACATAGGGTGATATTCTCATCTATCTTGCTTTAGCCAAGCAGGATCTGAAAATGCTTCAGTAAGATCATTTCATATATTTTCCTCAACAGGGTTCATGACATACAAGGGGTTGTAGTGTCTCATTTATGGGTGCCTTTGTAGAGGGTGTGTTGCACCTTCGTTTTCAATGCAACCTTTTTCCAAGCCCATTTGTTTTCTTTTATTCTTTTAAGATGTTTCCAGGTTGAAGCCAAGGTGGGGCTTCTACCTAAGCATGAAAAATTTTGCCCACCTTGACTCTACCCTGGCCACATCATGTTTCCCCAAGTTGAAAACATGTGTGGGGATTCTACCTAAGCAATAAAAACAATGCCCACCCATGCTCCTCCATGGTTGGCATTTTGTTATTATTTATTCTTTTACGGGTCCCATCGGTTTCTTATGAGAGACATTTCATTGTCCTTTGGATCCCTATGCGAGCATCTAGAAGGTTAATTATTGGATTTTATCTTTTGTCAGCTACAAGCCTCTGGGCCTTCAGTCCCTTCTTCCCGTGAAATGAGGGGCAACCCCTTCTTGGGTCAGTACACCCGAAAATCCAAAAAGGTAAGGAGATGAGGGGGATGAAGTGTGGAAATTGGCAAGTATGGTCAGGAATGGCACGATGAATCGTCAAGAGAACCTCCCAATAACGATCATATCCCTAAGGGTGACCCACTTGCTAGGGCGCAATGTCAACCACCAAAGTGAAACAAGGCAAAAAGCATAATGTCCAAGAAAATGTTACATAATCAAAAGCAGTAATAGATGCAACAAACTCAAATGCCTCAAATATTGAAATAACACTCACCATAATACATGTCTTGTACCTCATGGAGCAAGACCCAATGTCTTTTGAAAACCAGTTGATGTGGTGGATACCATCGTCATGAACTTGGAACTAGGGTGACGAGATGGGTTTATGTCTGTGCAAGTGGACACTACTAGTCAAGCCGTCTCTCAGTACTCCATGTCTGCAACCTGAGGGCCTCGAGACATCGTCTCCTTAGTTATCCCTGGGAATTGGGGATAACAGATATCTTCATTCCTATTCTTTAATTCAAACCCCTATAAATATTTGTTTACCTTCTTAACATCATTAAGTTAGTGATTATGCTTATGTAACATTTTGATTTATTTATCTTTCTTTTTTAATTATTCCCTTGACTCGTCATTTTCTCACTTTCATTTGCTACTATTTTCTTGCTTTAAGTTATTAGCTAACTTAATGAGTGATTCATTAAGAGATTGCATCTTGACGAAGTCATCATCTTTCTTTATGATATATTTGTTTAGCTCTTCGTTACCCTTTTGCAATTTGAAAACTTTTTATTTTGATTCATTTAGTTCAACTTGAATTTTATGCATCTCCTACATTACATATACATTTAACCTCATATATGCCCCTTTTGGGTCATATCATATACATTTAACCATGTATATGCCCCCATTGGGGTCATATCATAGTACCCTCATTCAAAAAAAATTGTCCTCAAAACTTTGCAATTAAGGATGTTACATGTGATGAAACAAGTGATAGGATTTCCTTGTATTCCTACTTTCTCGTTGCCACCGATAATGATCAATCCATCCACACTGAATTCTTTTTTGTCTTAATCTTTGAAAGCTAGTGTTACATAATTTTCTTTCATTACATTCCATGTGTTGTTGTGACTTCTTCAATTTGTCGTAGTTGTTGGTCTCTGATAATATCATGTTGAATAATGGTTTTGCAATGCTCTATTCCATAAACATTGTTGATTATTCTATCTTCTTCCTTGGTAATGTCGATATCGATCTTCTTGTCTTTCTTGAAAAAATTCTTGGTAATGAGAGTGTCGATATGGTTTCACATGTAATGGTTTTCCTTCATTCTGCACATCTATTTCATTTGTCTTGTTTTCAAAAAAAAAACATACTCTATCCTCTTTGTTTGGCCTTGGAGATGATACAATCATATTTGACATATACATCCTCTACATGGAGTTCAACTTCTTCAAGTATCTTATGATGACCTTCTTGAATCTTGACTTCTTTCTTCTTTTGGAGCTACAATATAAGCCCATCTATCAAATTCTTATTCCCTTGCTCAATTCTAGATGCATTTATGATTTTACCTCATCAATGTTTAAAGATTCCTCAACCTTCTTGCAAATTTCCTCTTCAAGTTTTTTGATAGTATCGTTTTCTATTTTTGTGATAATATCTTCATCGCTATTTTTTAATTTAAACTTCTATAAATATTTGTTTACTTTCTTAATATCATTAAGTTATTGATTATGATTATGTAACATTTTGATTTCTTCATCTTTCTTTTTCAATTATTCCCTTGACTCATCATTTTCCCACTTTCCTTTGCTACTATTTTCTTGCTTTCAGTTCTTAGCATACTTAATGAGTGATTCATTAAAGAATTGCATTTTGACAAACTCGTCATCTTTCTTTATAATATATTTGCTTAGCGCTTCATTATCCTTTTACAATTTGAAAACTTTTTATTTTGATTCCTTTAATTCAACTTGAATTTTATGCATCTCCTCCATTTTGATTTTGGCAACATTAATCCATTTATTTGAGATGAGTTTTTCAAATGTCTCCCATGTGGAATAGAGTCTAGTATCTTCATCAAAGTTATCCCACAACTTAAAAGCTTCATCCCAAAAATAAAATAATTGTCTTAGAAGGTCTAAAGTCAGTTTTTTTTACCATACTCAACCATTCCATGGAATTGATTTCACCTTTGTGTTCATCTCCATGAAAGATAGGATGCATGGGCCTAGAAATAAATCTCCCAGCTTTGGATCCAAGAATCCACTTTCTTCCCATCTGTTCTTATAGGGAATCGAAGGAGAGAGATTTGAGCATCTATCTAGAGCCCAAGGCAACACTGTGTTTTGGTGATCAACTTGAGCATTGTTTACACTCAACATTCTTGGGTCTATTGGGTGAGGCACAAATGGAGAACAATGCAAGAGATTAAAATTGTTTGCAATGGTGGACAACAATGTTATTGGTGCACAAGAAACAAGAAATTTTGAAAATGTCGCGCAGTTTGTGCACAAAAAGAGGATTTAAAAGGTGATTAGGGTTCTGCTAGCTACATTGATTTCGGATGCAGTGAGTGATCCTTATGCTACACTGATGACAATGTGAAGCTTTGAAGGGTTATGAAAGCTACAAAAAGCACACAAAAAAATTATTGAGCCATGGTCGATGCTCAGATACCAATTATATGTGCAAGAGGGCACAGTGGGTCACAGTTTAGTGAATGAATGCAACACGCAAAGAGATCAATGAAACAAATTCTTGGAAATTGTCTAATTGCACATTAAAACCATATATTAGAATT
The DNA here is from genome assembly GCA_000966675.3 of Picea glauca. Taxonomy (NCBI): domain Eukaryota; kingdom Viridiplantae; phylum Streptophyta; class Pinopsida; order Pinales; family Pinaceae; genus Picea; species Picea glauca. The sequence goes on along the minus strand of JZKD02S1279159.1, from coordinate 959,711 downwards.
TTCATTATACAATATTTATAGATTTACAACCAAGAGATCAAATCTAACCAAATCTCTATGGAATATATAAACAAAAATTATTTTACAACTAAATGATGGACGACCATTAATATTTACAACAAAATAATGATTTTTCTTCATTGTTGATAGTTAAATCTAACCAAATCTCTATGGAATATATAAACAAAAATTATTTTACAACTAAATGATGGACGACCATTAATATTTACAACAAAATAATGATTTTTCTTCATTGTTGATAGTTAAGTGTTTTCAAGTTGCACCCTTCAACACTATGTGGTTCATTCAAGGCATACACCTTTCAAGGCAATATCAATTGACAATAAGCAAGTGAAATAAGCAAGTGAGAAAAGCATACAATAATGCACTTGTTTAATGTACTTTAAATATTTCATATTCCAAGTAATGTATCACTAATCAGAGTTGAAACAAAATCTTCTTGGGCTTATGTCATCGCAGTAATTTCAGGTTCATTCTCACCTCAATGTTACAATGTGATGTCATTGTTTCATTTCATTCTCACTTCAATGTTACAATGTGATGTTGTTGCATTTCACATTCTTTCAATAACAAATAAGGACAATGCAACTCTCTCCAAAATATTATAGAATTACAAAAACATCACGGAACAGTGACAACTTTGAAATACATGCAAACTAAAAATTGAAAACATTCTACATCTCATTCAAAGTATCTAAATGAGTTGCTTCATATGCATCAAGTCAATATGACACGAAAATTTAGAAAAGAATGGATAGAAAGATGAACCCCTCATTGTATACTTTCAAAAATGAGGACATCTCTAGATATACATCAGCGAGATGCGACTAGAAAATTTAGAAGAGGTGCAATTAAAAAACTTACAAGAGAACGGACAAATACGCACAGTCCAATAGTTGTTGATGTAAATTGATATTGCATTTGTCCCCATTATGAATGCATATTTTATTGACTTAACCTTCATTTACGTAAAGGTACCTTTCAAAAATGTTAGATAGCTCAAAACAAATATCTCATTTTTCGTGTTTTCTTGTTCAATCATAAATGTAAATATTTGATGCAGCGAAAATTTTAGGGGCTAAATTTCACCCATGGACTAATTTTCCGTGTTTTCTCCTAAAAAAAGATTTGCCAATTTCCATTTTTTCAAAAAATGAATCGCCCAAATTCTATAGGAAAAAATTATTTTACGTTAAAAATCACCAAAAGTTTATAGAAACTATATAAAATCCTTAGAAATTTGAATATTTTTACAAAAATATCGCCAAACATTTTACACTCTACATATTTAAGGGATACTAAGATTCGCCAAGGTTTCTACATTTTAAATAAATCTCCATCCTTAAAATTATCCCTGATTTGATGTCAAATGCAAGAAAAAAGAAAGTCATTAGAACAGAGATCTCTGAACGTAGCAAATGCAATACTTAACATCGTTAGCGCCACGCTCTGATTCAATCTATAAGCATTGCAAAATTTGTTCCTGACATACTTAACTTTGTTAGCTCCATGCTCTGATTGTATCTATAAGCATTGCAAAATTTGTTAGCCTTCATAGGACCCTTGAACATGGCTGGAATGAATGGAAAAATAATGCTCCTTACTGCCTTTACAATCAATATAAGAAATGGAGTACACACATTAGATGCTAAAACTTTATACACACACGGAACATTATTAGCTATATAAGGCTCTATTGGTCATACCACAACATGAAATGCCAATGCTCTTGCCAAAGCAATCACCAATCCCCGAAAGAGGTTAGGATAATTTCTAAATAAATAGAGAAATGGTGGTGAAAAATCAAAACAACGTCAAGGCTCTTGAGATAATATTTTGAGGCTCTATTAATCGAATCACAACATGAAATGCCAATGCTCTCACCAAAAGCAGTCACCAATCCTCGAAAGAGGTTTGGATCATTTCTAAATAAATAGAGAAATGGTGGTGAAATATTGAAACAACGTCGAGGCTCTTAAGATGGTAGTAGTTTTATCTCAAAACAAAGTTGAGGTCTTTGAGATAGTATTTTCATAAATGTAGGAAGTTGAGGTCCCAGAGGTACTTCCTTCTATCCCTTTGCCACACCGCCTATTAGGGTGAGAACTTTTACATAGTTATATTTTCTAAGAGAACAATTAGTGAGCCAAATATTGTGTTCAATTTTAACCAAATTCACAAGGATGAAAGTTCCCTCATTGACAGTTAGAAATTTTAAACCATCGTAGTTTGGCAAAAAGGTCTAATCCAAAGCTGGCATTGGCTAGGATTCTGTCCTAAAAATTACATTAAACTTGTATATTAGCAACTCAAGTTTTTAACACCTCCACGGCTCAGAGGAATGGAAAATGTTGTCCTCTGATCGTGTAGAATTGTATCATCCACATTGTCCCCTGGTAAATAACCATAAGCCTCTTGGGGTCGAACAGTAATCCTAAAATGGCAACCTTACAAAAAGAAGCAGGAATCCAAGATTGATGAGCCTCTCTAAACGATATAGTAACCCAATAAAAAGGAACATTCATCCAAACCAATTGAAATACATTCGGTGTACATAAAACATTTTGATCAGAACTTTGAATTGTTGGTCCACATGAACCATTTTGAGTAAAAATACCAAGCCATTATCATCAAGAGGAAGAATCCCAGTTCGAAAACCCATAAGATGGACATCACATCATATTATAGTTTTTTGAATTCCAAGACATTCTCCTATAAATTGAATTCTATTGGTACTCTGAAATGTCTTGAATAAATGATCATTTTCCCTCTTATCCTCTACTAAGGAGGGACATAAGAAGCTAATATACACTCGAAACAAACCAACACTACGCCATCAGATCCTCGCACAGATATATATTTTATACGCCAGATACAAGCCTGAAGATAACAAGACCATTGAAGGAAAAAGAAAAAATACCTTGAACTGTAAACTGGTAAGATGATCAAGAGCTGCGGCCAAATTTGCAATAATTTGGTTTACTCTGGACGCAAAAAATTTCTATACATTTCAATGATCATGATTGATGATCCAAGTCTTTTCAAGTTCCTATAACACTTCCAATTCCCCAAATACTGCACTTTCTCAGTTCCACGTTCAACCAACTGGTGATAATGATCTGAACCCCATGCAGCCAACTGGTCTAGTTGTTCTACTGCAAACATTCCTGCATTATAGTGAACATCGTAGTTTTCTATTTGAGACAAACAAGGAAAAATACTTTCAAACTCGAACATGCTTCCTTTGATATGTGGTCTTCCAAGGATTACAGAAAACACTAAGTTTTGTTGAAACATGAAAAATTAAAATACAAAGACACCTTATGGAAAAACTAAGAGCCTCCCTGTAGAGACAGGCGATCTCGGAGAGAGTCAAAAAGGGCAGTTGCAGCAGTATTCTGCCCAAAAGTTAATTTCAATCGCCCCAGCAGCTCTCCATCCTTTGCTTGAGAAGCAGCCTCTGCTGCTTCCTTAGCCATACCTATACGAGCATATCCCTGGAGAAAAATTTATAGCAATGATGATAGGAGACAAATTCACTGGTAATACATTAGACTATACATGATGCTTGTATCTGCTAAGTGCATGTTGAGAAAGAAAACACCTGCCTCAATAGAGAATTGGTATAGGACAAAATCAACCATCCTGTTTGAGGGTAATATAAATTGATACAAAGTAAAAGCAGATGCAGCATTACAAACCTCAGCACGCTCATGAGGATCTGCTAGTTTTCCAATGTATTTCAAAGCCTCATTATTATCTTCAGCCTCAATGCAAGCCTCTACAAATGGCTTGTAGCCTGCCCAGTTGTACATATTAAAAATTACATTATTGAACATAATTAAAGAGGATTTATTTTCAAGAAACAAATGCCAACAACCTCAATAACACATTAATCAAAAATAGCAAAAGATACGTTGCAGGGCTCACCAATAGGTGGTTTTTTTTCCTTGGAGAATTTCTCTAAAGCATCCCAATCTCTGATAGTTGCTAAGGCAAATACTTTCAGCCAGTACCACCGTTTCTCAGAAACCTGTTATAAGAATGTTAGCTTATTGAAATATACAAAAGGGGCAGTCAAGAAAAAAAATGCATTCAGTCAGCAAACCTTGAACTCTGCCCTTATCTTCTGGGCTGCACGATGATTTCCTAGTACAATGCATGTGCGGATTGTGTCGCTGACACTTGAATCAACAAATATAGCCTGTTTGGTGCTTGCTTCTAGCTCATGCTGTAGCCTGCAGTTAGAGTGACGATAAGAGGTCATTGTAGCATGGATAGGATATGCTTATGAAAGAGAAAGGTCCATATCTTTAGGTGAAGTCCATACCTAAGCAATTTTGCGTGTTCTTCTGCTGCCTTTGACTCAAATGCATGCTCCTTTGTCTCTGCAAAGAGTCTATGCGCTTGATCAATGAGCTTAAGACGAGGACCTTGAAGAGGAGAACCCTTTTGTCCAAGTGGATTTTTTGTATGTTCCCAAGATTCCCTCCAAAGCAGAGCTGCCAATTCCTGCAACACGATTTTCTAAACCTTGAAGAAGCAACCATTCATAGAATGTAACAAGGCAATCAGATTGAAAGATATGCATATGCCTGTGTTCTTCTTGGCCTGGGCAGATTGGTCTTGTGACATCAAATATCAAGTTTCTTTCTCATTTAAAAATTAGAAAAAACTCATGATAAACAAAGAGGAATTATATGTGTTGACATGGATAGACGTATGCAAGAATACATGCCTCAAATGCCAGATCATAATTTGCAACATGACTGAACAGAAAAAGGAGAATGCCAAAGCAATCTGCAAAACTATGATATTTACCATCAATGGAGTTGGTGATTCTATTTATAAATAGATGTATTTGGATGACTGACAGAATACTAGAGAAATCTCCAAAGTACTAATTCATCCAAAAAACATTACAAATCCCGGGAAGTTGCAAGTACAAATTATTGGTCAGGGGCTATTTGAATAAGCATGGGCAGCCATGATAATCGTGTAACAGCCTTAGACCTTCCCCTAGGGGAAAGGGTAATAATTACAAAAGGAAAAATAAGGCTTGTCACTCACATTCAACTCCATTATTACTACTAAATTGGAAGTCAGCCTTAGTGACAGCAAAGTGTACTACAACTACAACATTTAAAAAAGTCTTTAATGTTGTGGAATCAGTTTACCATACAAAGTATAAATACACAAATTACTATTCTCCATCAACTACAACATCAACTTCTTGTTCAACAATCTACCAGCACAAGAATTCTGCCTCAAACTAGCAACGTTGCATTTGCCTTTCATTTATTCACATCCATAATGTAGAGTAATATGAAACCATCATAATTTTACACATATAATGGGAATATCACACCAATAAAAATTTAAAACATGATAAAAATGAAAACATTAGAAGACATTATAAATGACCTGTGGCAAAGAGACTGATTACAGCTTAGATTTTCAATTTGTAGCCTCACTAGCAGGGCATCAGAAGTGGAATCTGAGAATTTAATTCTCAAACATCTTGTCCAAAACAACAAAATACAGGAAACCTCCAGCTGCCTAGCAATTCACTGCACGCATAAATCATGGACCTCAAGAACAAGCATGAGAAGATTTGTTCTCAACAAGAAACCTTTAAACAGGACATTAAGACTCGGCTCAAGTCTTGGACAGTGGTAGTTCAGGGGAAGGACAAGGCATAAGCCC
>JZKD02S1279159.1:899258-948656 GCA_000966675.3 Picea glauca | reverse complement strand
TCCCCCATTTCCCAAAAATCCCTAAAATTTGGGGGTACTTACCACACGTCCCCCTTTTGCGTCCCCCCGTCCCCACGTCCCCCCGTCCCGGAGTCTTGGTGGAACATTGCAAAAAACACCTCTTGATAGCACAGAGGAGACATGTTGCACCTCACTTCCCCACTCCCCAAAGTATCCGAGCACACACATTTTCCCCATCACTCCAACTTACCTACCGATCTTGACCCTCAATCCATGTTCACCCACATGAAGCACCGCCAAGCATGGTGTAAACACTTTCGGAGTAACCCTGAAAGCTAATAGTCCCTCTTATGAGGAAATTGTTTTCACAAACACCACTCCACTCCTACAAATATGTACATGTTGCAATCTTGGAATCAACCCAAACATCATCCTCCATCAAGTCATCACATCTCACCTCCTCGAGACTATTGGAAGGCTCCCAAATGGAAGAAGTCAATGCAATATAAGTGGCATATCTCCTAGGAGGTATACTCTCCCTCACAAAAGCTCTCAGTGCTCCCACATGCTCTTGTGTATTCTATAATGTCTGGGTAAGCCATCTCCGCTTCCTGCAGGCTGAGTAGTAGGTGTTTCTCCCAATAGGTGTTTCTCCCAAGAGACCAAGGGCTTCTTACCCAACAACCTATTAATAGGTCAAGTACCACTCCTAGGTACAATCCAATTGAAATATCCAGCTCCCTTTCTTCACCAGCTCACTTTCTTGAAAATTTTCAATTTCTTGAAAAATCGTCTTTCTTGAAATCCAATCATATATTTGAGGACTCTTTATGGAGATGTGCTTATGGTCTAAATTTGAGGCAAATGACCAAAGGAAACTTGTTGACCAAGCAACCTTTTGGGGTCTCAATGCTTTTCAAAGGAATTATATTTTTGGATACCCAATATGGAGGACAGTATGTAGTGTGAATTTGGTGATGGTCCAATACTAAAATTTTGGTCAAAATAAAGGTTTTGGGGTTTTGGGGGTTTGGTCATATTTTGGGGGACCGAATCTTGTATACAACATGGGGGTCAAGTTTCAAGTCTTTTCAGAATTTTGGTTTTTGGTCAAAATTAGGGTTTAAAGACCTTCTATAACCTTCCATGGAAAGCCCAACTTATACTTGTGACTTTCATGGTATTTTGACCATGTGTACCTTAGTTGCAAAAACTTTTGACCAGGGTGACCAATTTTCCCAAATTTGGAGATTATTTGAGGGGAAAGTTGTTGATCAGGAGGTTCTAGAAGCTTCCATGGAGGGCCCCACCACCCCACTTGATCCAATTTTTTCTCTAGAATAGGTATTCCCTACTTAGGTTGCCAATTTTGGAGATGACGTTTTAGTGGAAAATGAGTGGAGTTCAATTCTAGATGCCTTCACTTATGCTTCAGTTTATTTTATGTCTACATCTATTCTAGGAGGTGGGCACCCCACTTGGGGAGGAAGCTTCCTACATATTATGCATCCACATGGCCTATTTCTGGCCTAGCAGTTAGAGCGCCCTACTTGAGGATGACTTTCTATTTCAGTCATCATTCAGTTCACTCCAGTGACATTTGAGTTCACTTGAGTTGACTTCCAGTGCAAGAGTACTGTTATTTTTGGAGTTTACTTGTCTTGGAGACTTTCTATTCATGTTCATGGAGACCTAGAATGCACTAGCCTGAAAGGTACCATTTGCCTTGGTCTACACTTCATGCAGATCTAATTTTTGGCTCAAACCTAGGGCTCACTACAACAGGAAGCTTCCTGAGCATTTTGGGGGGCCTAAACATATCTATTTTGGGCCTAGAGCACTGCGCCCTACCTTGGGGTTGACATATTATTTTTGGGATCATGCAATTCAATTCAATTCAATTCACTTTAGTTCCACTTAAGTTAACTTTCAGTTCAAGTTCACTATTATTTTTGGAGATTGTTTCCCTTGGAAACTATCCAATCATGGACACCTAGAGTGCACTTCATGAGGAAGCTTCCTCTACACTTTTATGGTCCTTATCATGCCTAATTTTGGCCGAAAAGGTGCACCCCATTTTGTGGATAAAGTTTGACCTTGTTGAGTGGCATGTACTCTAAGTTTGTCTTATTTTTGACTCGCCTTCTACTCCAAGACATAAGGTGGCTTAACCCTCAAGAAAATAGCCATATTTGGGCTAGGTAAGTGCACCATAGTGAGGGTTTGGCTTTCCTCGTGAACTTAGTCATTCACATGAGGGGAGCACTCCACTTGACTTATTTTTGAAGTTGGAAGAATATATTGTAGGTGATTGATCTATTACCTCTCTTTTGCTATTTTCATCTAAGGATGTGTGCTATCTTCGTCCGTGATCTATTCTATGGACGAAAGCACACTTATGGATGCTTCCATTATTGCTTGGAGATGGAGCACTTCACCTACAGCCTTCTTGGAGTTTTATTTTTGGCTATTGAACCTTGTTCTATCTTTGACATTCTACTAGATTTGGATCTTCCCTATTCTCAATCCATCTCTATTCTTGCTTCTCTCGTTCTCTATAAATTATTGTAATCAAGGGAAGAAGACATAATTGCTTTGCTTATTTTCATCTCCTTGCTATCATTATTCTGCTAGAGATTTTGTGATTGTGAGCTAGCATTAAAGCACTTGTATTGGTTGAAGGACTTGACATCCAACATCGTGATTGTATCCCATTGATGTGGAGAAGCTGAAAAATCTTGGCCACCCAGGATCCTTGAGAGTGTTGTTTTGTTCCCCCCTGTTTGAGACTTTGTTCATTCTACAACCCTTGCCAATAAAGATCAAATCGGTTACTCTTTTTGTGACCATATTCATGTTCAAAGTGTGATAATTTTTATCTTCTAGCATAGACTCTTTCTTTTATTGCAATCTTCATAGAAATTGAATGAGTAGGATTCAAATATCTATTTCAATTGCTTATTTTCTATCGTTCATTCATACTCCGTGATCATTTTGTTTTACCTGTTTGAATCACGTTTAAAAGCAAACTCATTGAAAATTTTACATCCTCGTTGATTAACTTGAACTAGATTGCAAGGGGATTACTTGGGCTCAGCTTTCTAAATTGTTCCCAAGTGTTGTCTATGCTTTATAGCTCAAGATACCTTGCCGGTCTATGTGTTTTTGCACAGATTTAGAAAGGTACTATAGTTGTTTATTGTTTTACGTTCATTTAGAATCACTTGGAATCATTTAGTTGCATTTTCTTTTGTGTTTCTGTCAAAAACAGCAAGTTCTGCTTGCTAGTTATTTATGTTTTACGCAAAAGTAAGGGGAAACTATAGTGTTTTTCCGATTTGCGTGCACTTAGGCATCATACTCGCTTAATATTTTGTATTCATATTGTGTTTTTTCATCAAAATCAGCAAGATTAGCTTGCTGATCTGCATTATTTTACACATAGATGGAATGATATTATGGTCAATTAGAGTGTATACTCGCATACAAAATTTCATCTTTTATAGTGTTTTCTTGTGTCTTTCAAAGGTATTTGCTTGCTCGTCTGCCCTTTTTAAGTGAAGAACAGTAGAATATCATCCATTTACGTTCATACTTGGTGGTTTTTGCATCTAGATTCAATTTTTACGTTCTGTGCTTGCTGCCTGCTTATTGTACTTGCTGATTTGCATCTGATTATATTTCAAACGGCAGAAGATTTCATTAGTTTGAGGTCACATTTAACCCCTATATTATCAGTGCACACCTTAGACATCTTAGGTAAGCCCCTCTGCAGTTAGAAAAGCATCAACCCAAAGCAAAACAAGTTTAGAGTGAGGTGGCATTGGCTCTATTCCTAGAAGTTATCTGAAATCTTTCTATTTTTCTATGTTACCGGATCCATGGGGCCGGGGGACTGGATCCATGGATCCCCAGATCAGATATGACTTAGGATCAGGATCTGTCTAGGATCCGTTCCATTCCGCCTCATGGCACAGTTACTCTGTACATGTGAATTTTGAAACGTCACCGCAGTGTTATCAAACTCACGATTATTAAATTCCTATTGTTTGGCCCCCGATGCTTTATGTTATTAAATTCGTGAATCCAATTCATGTTATAAATGAATGATTATTAAATAGTTAGGCCCCGATTATTTATGTTATAAAGGAATGATTATTAAATAGTTTAGCCTCCCTTAGTTAGTTATTAATTAAATAGATTGGGTTGAATTATATCTAACGGATTGATTGTTTTATGTAAGTATTACATATTTCAAATATATTTAAATTATTAATTATAAAATTTATAATTTTTTTTATTTTTATATAAATTGATTTTTAAAAATTATAAAAAATATATTTATATCGTTTGTACTTACAGTTTACCGTTCGTCTGGATCCTAGCTTTCAAAAAGATGGTAGATCCGGATCAGAATCCTAGTAAGTTAGCTATTTTTGCAAGAAAGTATTTCCAGAGAGTAATAGACCTCTACTTACTTTTCTCAAGGAAATCATTCCTCTTGCTCTTCTCTTTTTGACTCCTTAAGGGTTATTTAAGATATTATGCTGACTGATCAAACGGTTTTTTCATAGAAATCTAACACAGACCCAAGGTAAACAACCAACCCTTCGTTTACCTGTGGGGAAACTGTTTTAGGCTTACATCATTTTTTGAGAGGACATGTTGGATGCTTAACATAGAGATGGATATCCATGCCAAGCTCCGTGCTCCTGTCAATGACTTGAATACAATTAGCCAATTCATGCACAATAATCTTCTAGGATCTCTCTTATTAAGACCATGCATTAACATTCCATAAACCATTTATCGCCTTAAGGAATATCTAGTATTCCTAACATTCCTCTAAATTAGGAAAATTTTAGGGGCTAAATTTTACCCATAGACTAATTTTTCATGTTTTTAGCAAAAAATTGCCAATTTCCATTTTTTTTAAATGATTGGCCCAAATTCTATATGATAAAATTAGTTTACCTTAAAAATCGCCAAAATTTCATAGAAACTATACAAAATCCTTAGAAATTTGAATATTTTTACAAAAATATCGTCAAACATTTTACAGCTTGCATATTAAAGACTAGTAAGATTCGCCAAGGTTTCAACATTTTAAGATAAATTTCCATCTTTAAAATTATCCCTGCCTCTAATCAAGAAGGCTAATGATGTTATTTCAGATGTCAACTATGAAGACTATTGTCCTTCCAATTGCCTAAATTTATTGGGGGGAAGTAGAACTTGACTTATTCAAAAATTTGCAAGGAAACTGTTGATATTATGGTAGCTGCGGGAGGTATTTACCTCCATGTGTAAACCTGACGAGAATAGGATATTCCATGAAGCAAGAAGAAACCCTAATGAGTTGGCTAATAACCCTAGAAGACTTGTCGGCTCAAGAAGATAACTTGTATTAGGTTATTAGCCTCCAAGAGAAGAAGTCAACCAGAAGAAATAATATATACTGAACAGACAGATACCCAGAATGAGAAGTCGGCCCAGGCAGTTAGCCAGAATTACTATAAATACAAGAGGCCAGTCTTCATTCTGGCAGGCAGTCTCAGAATTGCAGAGCAGCACTTGTGCGCACTGCAGTGCCTAGTTTTGTGCGCAGGTTTGGAGGAGAGCTGCCATTGCAGTTGCTGCAGCTAGAAGATCACGTTTGACTTGGACTATCTCTTGGTTAGGGTTTGGACTATCTGATCAGCTCTTGTTGGTGCGCTATCCTTGGGGAAAGGTGCGTTACCCTTTGTTTGGCTATCTAGCCTAGGGTTTGCTTCCGAAATGATTCTCTGTCAAGGTTAAGGTGCTCGGAGGGTGGCTTCGGCCTATGGTTGGGTGACAATAGTGATATTGTCAATGGTAAAATGAGCACATCCATTATATTCTAACAGGTTATGGGCCCACACCTCCTTCATTCAGTCTAACCGCTGGAAGGAAACATAGCCAGAAGGATATCAAGCTCGTTGAAGAACTGTCGCTAGGGTTTCTAGCAGGAGCAGTCACCAAAGCACTGCCGCTAGGGTTACTAGCGGGTGCAGTTGCAGAAACCTTAATCCTCTCGTTGAGGCACCTTAAGTGAAGGGATTGACCTAATTTTCGGATATATCAATGCGCCCTAGCCTAGCGCATCTCCTGGTACTCTCAGCAAGCCAAGACGTCAAGTTTGAGTTTTTGGTCAGATCTAGGGTTGACCAAGTCAAAGCAGCCATGACTTACTTTATGAAGTCAGAAAACAAGTTAGATGGAGCTTCTAACTTCAGAGCATGGAAAACAAGGATTGACCTCATCCTTGCCAAGAATAAAGTGTTGGATATCGTGAAAAGAAAGATCGTGAAACCAGAGTTTGAAGAAGGAAAAGAGAAGGAACTGCAGAACGTTGCAGTTATGGAGAAGTTCAAAGACGGTGACATCAATGCTATGAGTATCATAGTGGATTCTATAAAAGACCACTTGATGCCCTACATCTCCCATCTTGACTCATCGAAGAAGATGTACGATGCCCTAACAAACCTCTTCTCAGTCAGAAACATTGGACAAATAATGAGTCTAAAGAATGAGCTCCGTGACATGAAGATGAATGATGATGACAACATAACATCATACTTTGTGAGAATCTCTCAGTTAAGAGATCAACTACAAGCTATTGAAGAAATCATTTCAGAGAAGGAATTGGTAAACATAGTACTCAATGGTCTTCCCAAGACGTGGGATGCATTTGCCGCAAGCATGAACACAAGGAAGGAGTATCCTACATTTGAAGAACTTTGGACTTGCTGTACTCAAGAAGAATCCAGGATCAGTGCAAAAGAGAAACCCCAGAAGAAGTACGATGATCAAGCCTTCACAGCAAGATTCAAGAATTTCAGGAACAAAAGGAAGTTTGGTTCAAAGAGGAAGACAAATCAAGAGAAAGATATTTCAGAAGTACAATGCTTCAACTGTCGAAAGTATGGTCACTACAAGAATCATTGTCCCGAGCTAAAGAAAGGAAGGAGAAACACAAAGCATTAGTTGCCGAAGAAAAGAAACCTACAAAGAAGACTAAGCAGGATGAAAGAGATTTCTTCTTCTGAAGGTAACAATACTCTTCTTATTTCTTGTACATATCTTGTTTGCATAGTCTCTGTACAGATCTTGTATATATCTATCTCTTAGAAGATAATATGTTCCAAGAAGAACTATACTTATGGAACAACAAGATAAGGATTGCTATCATTATACAAGTCAGATAATACACATGAAAGGATGAAATACATCAAACAAATCGTGTGAAAGCTATTACAAGATAAGCCGAAATCAGAATCAATCATGAAGAGACTTAGAAGAAGCAAAGACAGAAAGAAGTCAGCAATCAAGAGAAAATTGGAGAAAGACTTGTGACGTTTTGCAGAAGACAATAAGTGGAAGCGTAAACTCTGTTAGACGGAGGGAGCCGATTATATATTGCAGAAGACAATAAGGATGCAGACGAAAGCGTGGACTCTGTTAGACGGAGGGAGCCGATTATATGCACTCATACATGAAGCAAGGATTAGGAGGGAGCTCATCCTATGATCCATTGAAGATGATGAAGTATATATCATTATACAAGTCAAATAATACACATGAAAGGATGAAATACATCAAACAAATCATGTGGAAGCTATTACAAGATAAGCCGAAATCAGAATCAATCATGAAGAGACTTAGAAGAAGCAAAGACAGAAAGAAGTCAGCAATCAAGAGCAAATTGGAGAAAGACTTATAACGTTTTGCAGAAGATAATGAGATGGAAGCGTGAACTCTGTTAGACGAAGGGAGCCGATTATATATTGCAGAAGACAATAAGGATGCAGACAAAAGCATGGACTCTGTTAGATGGAGGGAGCCGATTATATGCACTCATACGTGAAGCAAGGATTAGGAGGGAGTTCATCCTATGATCCATTGAAGATGATGAAGTATATATCCATGGTAGCAGCCATGAAAAGACAGTAAAAGTTCAGTTCAACCGCAGAAGAAGACTTCTTCGAAGAAAAGCCTTTAAGTATCCCTGGTTGTCCATCCACATCCATGATTCTATAATGAAAGGAAGAATTTGAATCTTTAGGGCATGGAATCTATAAGAAACTCCATGGACCCAAGAGCTAAAGAAAAACATTAGGAAGAATATGAAGATTCCAAGAAAGAAAGAGAAGCCAGAACAACCAGTCATTAAGAATCACAAGATTACCAGCCTGATATGAACTCACTAAAAGCAATCAAGCAGAGGAACTGAAAGTTGTGATGAAGTACAATGTATATATGCAATCATTGCAAGATCCAGAACTAGAGGTTCTCCCAAATGGAGGGAGAAGACTATGACGATTACTTGTTCCAGTAAACATGGCATACCTCTACATGAGTCTTTATATCATCCGCAATATCCATGGGTTGGAGTTCTACATCAGATGAATGCAAAGAATGTTCTCCAGAGCAATTGAACAAAGAACATATGAAGAGAAACCTCAAGACTTTGAGGCATACCAGAAAGAGACCCTCGTATACAAATAGAAGAAGATAACTTGGTGGAGAACCTCCAGTGCACAGAAAAAGCATGGTGAAGATTTTATATAACAAAGATATTGTATCAAGATGATTACTCAGAAGATCAGATCTCATGATGACAGAAGAAGTGCCACATGGATATGTTCCAGTTTTCCAACAATGATATACTTTATTGATCAGAGCTACATAAAGCCTTCAGAGAAGACCAATGTTCCCGACCGAAGTACATTTGAAATCAAGCATTACATTATCCGTGATGAAGTCCAGAAAGGAGAAAGTGGTTCTCCAATACATATCTCCACAGATGAGCAGATAAGCAGACATTTTGATAAAGCTTCTGTTCAAGATGAAAGAGTTTGCGTACTCACGCTGGAGCTCATGGAGACGACTTCCTTATTGAAAAAGGAAGAGATGACTCCCAGGTTGGGAGGGAGCACTGATGTATTATTGATTGATGGACAGTCATTTTTCAAGTTCGAAAAATGGTCCAGGATGAGCAGATTCTTTCCAGTTCGGAAAGTGGATTGAAATTTCTAACGGACAGACATTTTCCAGTTCGAAAAATGGTCCAGATTGTTGATGTACCATAGACAGCGACTTCCCATTGTGGTTAACATGGGGAGTGGTCTAGGGCAGTCTCTCTTCTTGAGGGTTACTCAAGAAGACTGGCCCGCCTCGCCGGACAGCGATTTCTCATTGTGGTTAACATGAGGAATGGTTCATTTTGGAGGTTGGTGCAGGACAGACATTTCCTCTTGTGGTTAACATGGGAAATGGTCCGTACAGTCATTCCTTAGGGCTAATTCATTCTCTCTAGGTTGCACTTTGTTTAGTGCCGAAGGAATGGCCCAAGGTGGGGAATGGTCCAGGTTTAGCAATCAGGGACAGGCATTCCTTAGGGCAGACTCATTCTCTCCAGGTTACACTTTGTTTAGTGTCAGAGGAATGGTCCAGGCTCAGAAATCAGGACAGTTATTCTTCCTTGCTTGAGAAGAATAGTCTAGATAGCTCATCATTGATGTTTTACCTTTTGAGGGAAGATGCTCTTCCAAGATCTCACAGATATGAGTGGAAGAATGTCCCAGATGATTTAGTTTATATCATAACATTGTTACTGTGCAGGTTGATATCAGATGATTGTTATGAAGACCGTATGTCTCTAGATAGTAGATGCATACTACTCTGGTGGATGTGTTCCATTGTTTGATCAAGTATCTGTGTGGTACTTGGTGTGGTAGTGTACCACTGGATGGTAGTTGTGTACTGCTATGGATACACACAGATGTGTTCTATTGAATGATATTGTTTCGATTTCCTTGAAGACTATCTGTAGTGTTGAAAATAATTATCAGCCAGATGAATGATGAACAGAGATTTCCCAAACAGAGAATGGTTCAAAACATTTACTCTTCTAGAATAGAAGAATGGCTCTTGTATCACTCTGTGGAGTGAGTATCATCTCTGATTACTCAGATAGAGTATGGTTCTGAAAGATGATGCAGCTAATGACACTGATAGTGCTCATGACATAGTCATGAGACAGTCTATACAACTATATTGATGCTACCGGTTGAATGGTATGTTTGTGCTCAAAACCATTACCTGTAATACCTCCCTAGCTAGGAGGGACTGTTGATATTATGGTAGCTGTGGAAGGTATTTACCTCCATGTGTAAACCTGACGAGAATAGGATATTCCGGGAAGTAAGAAGAAACCCTAATGAGTTGGCTAATAACCCTAGAAGACTTGTCGGCTCAAGAAAATAACTTGTATTAGGTTATTAGCCTCCAAGAGAAGAAGTCGGCCAGAAGAAATAATATATACTGAACAGACAGATACCCAGAATGAGAAGTCGGCCCAGGCAGTTAGCCAGAATTACTATAAATACAGGAGGCCAGTCTTCATTCTGGCAAGCAGTCTCAGAATTGCAGAGCAGCACTTATGCGCACTGCAGTGCCCAGTTTTGTGCGCAGGTTTGGAGGAGAGCTGCCATTGCAGCTGCTGTAGCTAGAAGATCACGTTTGGCTTGGACTATCTCTTGGTTAGGGTTTGGACTATCTGATCAGCTCCTGTTGGTGCGCTATCCTTGGGGAAAGGTGCGCTACCCTTTGTTTGGCTATCTAGCCTAGGGTTTGCTTCCGGAATGATTCTCTGTCAAGGTTAAGGTGCTCGGAGGGTGGCTTCAGCCTATGGTTGGGTGACAATAGTGATATTGTCAATGGTAAAACGAGCACATCCATTATATTCTAACAGAAAATGCCCATCAACCAAGATTGTGGCAGACTCCAAATCAACTTAAAGGACATTTGGTGCTCCAAGCCCAATGTTACGAACAACCCTATTCAATTACTAACAAAATATCGAATATCCAATTTAAATAGGATAATATAGAGAAATTCATAATGGAATAATAATTTGATAATATGACTGATGATGAAACGATACAATGGGATGTAAGATTATAAACCCACTAAGTGGTCAGAAGCTTTGAGAGACATGACTCATGACCTTTCATATAACTATATTATCATTTAATATTATGTGATATATTATTATCATCAAATGTAGTTTTATGTACATTACAAGTCCTCCCCCTTAAAGGATGATTTTTCCTCGAACAATAGTTCTATTGTTCGAGAATTGGTACATTGTTTTCTTATGATTCCACTGATTTTTCCTCAAACAATAGTTCTATTGTTCGAGAATTGGTACATTTTTTTCTTATAATTCTACCATTTGATGAAGTATTCTTGGTGTTGCACTAGTTGAGGAAACGAGACAATAAGAACTTCTAAGTCTTAAAACAACGTTGCCGCATAGTAAAAGGGTCAATCCACACTAGATTGGATCTTTTCGAAACTATGGCTCATGAGATATTTGATTGGGACTTCTATTGAGATTCTTTGTATGGCCTTGGATATAAGTCGAATTGGAGTCTCGATATTTAGTAATGTAAATCAATTTCTGTTTTGAGTGATGTTGGTATGTTGATTGTTCCATGTGACGACTTTTGTGATTAGAGAAGTGATAGGGTCTAATAGTTGAGCTTCTTGTTTATATGCTCAAATTGGAAATTGGCAATTCAATGTTTGTTGGTGTTTTGATACCCTTGGACTAAGTCTTGAGAAACTTTGTTGCCAAAGGCAACAGCTAGATCTTAAACCTTGACTGAACTTGTAGTTATCACCTTGTCGATTGATGGGATATTAACTTTTTTGACGACAGATAATTTTTCATCAATGGTGGCACTTGGTTTTCCCAATCCAATTGGTTTTCACCTATCCATAGATTGTGCCTTGAATTTTGAAAATTTCATTGATTCAGATGGGTCAGTTGATATTTCTTTGTCAAACCTTGGAATAGATATATTTTCTCATTATATTTTTTTCGTTGAGTAGGGATTTGACTATGATTTCTTAGATGGGTGATTTCCTTGTCCTTATTGGATAAAACTTTGTAAAAATATTTCTTGAGATCTTGATTTTTTCGTTGGGATTCCTCATGCTATTGTTGATATATTGCTACGTCGTGGTTTAATCTATCAATTTCTTTGTCAAACCTTGGAATAGTTGTCTTTTCTCTCTATATTTTTTTCATTGAGTAGGATTTGACTATGATTTTTTAGATGAATGATTTCATTGTCCTTGTTTGATAAAACTTTGTAAAAAAAAATCTTGAGATCTTGATTTTTTCCTTGTGATTCCTCATGGTATTGTTGATATCTTATACTTCATGTTTTAATCTATCAATTTCTCTAACAAAAAAACTATTTTCACTTTGTAATTTGATTTTTCAAGGGATTGGTTATCGATTTTCGATTTGGATTCTTCCCACCATCGTGCCATTTTGTTCTCATATGAGTATGCCATGGTTACTTCCATTCTTCTGAGTTATAGTTGTCCACTAAGTAACGATGCCTATGTAATAGTCCTTAAATTTTATTTTATTTTGGTTATTAGTCTTTTTGATAACTTGGTATGAAAACAAAATCCTTATTTAATCGATTTGAGACTAGGCTCAACAACTTGAATTAAGGTACTTTATACCTTTAAGTCACCTTTTATTTTTCGTTAATATATTCTTCTAATAGCTTATAAGATACCCCTATTGATAATTTCACCTTGGAATAAAGGTACAGAAATGTCCACTTCATTTCCTTATCTTCAATATAATCCCAAGCTTAATCCAGACTTTTGAAAATTTTGATAAATATTTTGTTGTTAACTCCAATTATATTGTTGAATAGGGATGTGGCATTTGAGATACGTAAAACCTTGATTTTTTATTCTCGCGCCTGACCTATTGTCCCAACAGCAGTAACTTTCTGTTTGGTGGGACGAGTGAAGGCTGTTTTGGACAGACACGAACGCAGCAATGCCTGGCCCATTCTCCCAGCAACAGTAGTTAACTTCTGTATGGTTGAATGTGTGGTGGTTAGCTCAAGCGGCTACGGCTCAATGGCAGGCATGGTTTGGACGAATGCTTGACCTCCTATTTATTGTTGTAATATGTCGACCTTAGATGCATATTGTAGATCTCGCCAAGGTAATCTCTTATGTTTCTAATTCACACTCTAGTATCTTGACCCAGAGAGTGATTAATATATGTATAAATATTCGGCCACTATTCAACCCAATTTATTCCTTGTGTTGCAGTGTCTTTTTTCCTTAATTTTTCAGCAATGGTATATGAAATCTCAATTTCTTAATCAATAAAATCTGGCCACGAGCCTGAAAGTTTGTTGTCACAAACAACAAAATTTCAAGTCCGTGTCAGATCACTATTTGCTAGGAAAATGGTCCCCTATGAACAACAGAGGAAATAACTTGGAGGGGACTCTGATACCAATGTTACGAACAATCCCATTTGATAACTATAAAAATATCCAATTTAAATAGGATAAAATAGAAAAATCCATACAGGAATAATAATCGATAATATGACTGACGATGGGATGATACAATGGCATGTGACATTGTATGCCCATTGAATGATCACATGCTTTCAAGAGACATGACTCATGACCTTTCATAATTATTACTATTATTAAATATAATGTGATATATTCTACTATGTAATGTAGTTTTATGTACATTACACACAATAGTTCCTAAGAGAAACACCTCTTTGAGGAATGCAATTGCACAACCAAGTAGGATTTTACAATTGTACTTCATTGTAGCAGATTCTCCACAGGATACCATTTTTTGCAGGTTTTGAAGGAATTTCTAGCCGTCAACAAAAGTAGGCATATTCCCTAATCAGTTACATTAGGAAAACTCTTACACATTCATCCATGGTTTGCTATTGTACTTACATATTTCAGATTTGAGATTCCTTATGTACTAAGTTGTATGAAACCTGGAAACGGGTACAGTTTTTGAAACCGGGACAGCATAGAAACGTGAATCCCAAAAATCTTAGGAAATAGGGAACTGACAAATAAAAAAGTAATTAAAAATTAAAAATATTAAATGCTTTTTTATGTCGCAAATTATGAGGGAAAAATATGATAAACTTAAGTCAACAAATTAATAAAAATCTTATTTATATATTTAAATCCCATTTAGAACTACATTATGCAATGTCCCATAAATTAGGTTATATATGCCAAAATATAAAATGAGCTATACATAATGCACTTACTTCTCAATGATTGAAGACAATAAACTTAGGGTTATAACCATTAAGAGTTTCTTGCAATTTAAGGTTAAATCTACTAAAAAAACCCAAACGTCCTAGTCCAAATCACCCACTTTATGATGAACGTTGCTACAGTTAGGGTCTTATTTCTGCAGCTTCTTGTCGTTGCTACTAAAAATCAAGGAAAGATGCCAAAAATTAAAGAAAACACCTAACATATAGGGTTTCTTGTTTTTCATTAAAACATACTGTTGGTTATAGATAGTAGATACCCATTGAATTGTAATAAAACCCTTTATTCAGGTAATGCACTTCAATAAAATAAGCAAAGGTAAAGCGCTTGACCTACTAATCATTGGGTTGACTTGGTCAAGCGACCCTCATAAATAAAAGGTCTGGTTAGAGAGTTAGGTTCATCTTATTTTTTGCTTGAAAACCCCAAGCAAATAGTTGAGGGTTGAACTGATATTGCCATTCCTGGGCTTGATCAGTGTAACAGCTATATTCTCACAGAGATAAGTACTCTATCTTTTCAGTGGGTTTCCTCCAGGTACTCAGGTCCCCACTATAAAGTTTAAACACTATTATTCACGTGATGGTTGATGATCTCACATGTCTAAATGAACACACTAATAAGGTTAATCAGTGACAACTATTGAATGCTGTGTTTTGATATGTATATATGTTTAGGGCTGATGGTTAATCTCTTCGATGTTTAGCTTTAGCTGTTTCAATTATATTACTGCAGTTCTAATGATGAACTAGACTGTTTTTGTGGGATATGATTATCAGTTTCCATTTCCTGTTCTATTACCATAAACTTATCATGATTCATGATACCGACACTGTTAGTTAGTTGATAGCTACCAGATCTATGTTTTAAATATTGGCTCAGTATATCTTATGTTATCACATTTCTTATTCTGCTATTGCTCTGATATAGCCAGAGAGCATAACAAATACTAGTTCTCATTTTATTGTTGATAGGTTGCAGATCTGACCTGCTCTAGTTAATTCACTAGTATTTTGGATGGCTAAGCTGTTAATTTGAAATTTGAACTCACTTGATATATTAAGGTTGTGTGTGTGTGATATTAGGGTTTGGATGGTTGGTACCATTTTAGAGCCAACAAATAGTAAATTCTTTATTTCTTGTTATTTTTCTTTCTATAGGAAATATGTTTTCTTAGTTTGTTGTGACTGTGCGAGTGCCACACAGCCCTAATCAAGGGTTAGAGGGACAAAACGGCCAGAAAATGTTTCCAGGAGTTGCTGATCCATCTCCAAGGCATTTTGGTTTCCAGAACATTTTTTGGGGGAGAGGGAGGAGGGCAGGTGTTTCCTGCAGGTACTGCCTTTATTTATTATACCTCATTTAATTTCCAATTTCATTGAATGCTTTCAGCCATTTTCTTTCTTTCTTCCTAACAAGATTGTAAACGAAAGAGAAGATTGAGGCATCTGCCAGTTTAGTACTTAAATGGATGATCCTCCTAATTGACATTCCTCTTGCCCCTCACTATATTCAACCATATTTTTCATAACAGATTGCACCAATCTTCCAACAACCCCACAGAATGTTTCAAAATGGGAGCAATAGATTGAAATATAGGATAATATTGTCTGCATTAGGATTGGCAACTTTCTTTGCTTAGTAACAAAGCTGCAAGTAGTAGAGCACCCAAAGCAGAGTGGAATAAAAGGATACATGTTAAACACTACAATGGCCAAGCAAAATGGCAAATAGCAATTGGCATTTCCATAAAACTTTTATCGCTGTCGCCAAAGAAAATATGAAGCTACCTGTAGTTGGCCAGCTGACAAATAAAAATCTTTGAGAAACTCTCGATCATAATTTCTGTACAAACAATGCCAAATAAAACATTATTTTAGTAAGGTTGATTAAGATTAGGGAATAATTTTAGCAGTGACATTAACCATTTAGCTTAAAATAAGAATACATAAAGACTAGCAGTACCGTGAATATGTTATAAAGAGATCACGTGCAAGTGACTTTGCCTGAATCATACTAAAAAACTCCAAAGATGGCTTCTGCAGTCCAGATATCAAATGCAATATTAAGCTGTCAATCTCCACTATAAAGATGATAAAGAATACACCCTGGCAAGCTACGAGCTCCTAAACTATCTGAATTTGAATTTACAACCAGTCTATGTCACAAAAACAAGAAACCCATCAAGGATTAAATTACCCGGCGCCAGATATGGAAAATAACAAGATAAACAAGATCTGTGTCGCCGCTTTCTGTTGCCTTTACCAGGGCTCGTTCTTCCTCTCCCATGCTTGCTAAGAGTGGAACCTGAATTTGAACAAGTGATTGACATATGTTCAACTTGTTTACAACAATTATTTGATCATATCATCACAACTGGCACACAACAAAGACTGATTAAAACAACTCACTAACATAAGATGAGATAAAATTTTGTATTGCAAAAGCAGAAGAGAGTATCATATATGAAAGAAGCAAATAATCAACAAACAAGTGAAATGATATTTTAACCAAGAATTCCAATGAGAAAGCTCCAAATGAAAATGTGTCTACATGATTAACATCTAATCTGAAAACCTCCTTCAGAAGTTAGATTCGTGAGGCAAGAATATTGAACCTGTTCAGAAGAACGTGGTTCATATTCGAGAAGCATTGTAGCCAGTTTTCTCCGACCCTTCCTATCTGCATGGGCAGCAACGGCTGCATAAGCAACTCCTTTACAGGCCTTTAGCTGAAAATCCATAAAACATGTCATGGAATTAGTACATCAAACAAATAAGAGTTGCAAAATTATCTCCATGATTTACTTCCCAAAGAAAGCAAGAACTCGAAAGGAAATGGAAATCAACCAGATATCTGATAAGTTCAGGCTGAGAGAGGGAAATTATCAGAGGAATGAGACCTTCTCAAGCAACAACTCAAGGAGGGGCGTATCTTGAACAGTTGATGCAGCAGTGATTTTGGCACAAGCCCAGTGCATAACAACGGTTTCCTGTTTAATCAGCAACAGTGCAAAGAAACAGAGTCCCAAAGTTCAAATGACTTGTCATAGCATATCAGAACTTTGAACTCAAAAACCACCATAGCACACATGGACAAAAATGGCTCTTTCATACTTAACCCATACAATTAAAAGGATAACAAATCTACATAGCAATACCTGGCTCAGGCTGATGTACTCAGAGATTCTTAGTGCTAGAAGGTGTTGAAATGCATTTATCAGGCGAGCAATTAGGACTGGTGCCGTGAGCACCTGGAACCAGCAAATCATAGATGAGACCACGGATCATTGTTAACAAATTTATCCTTCAGACACAATGCAATGTAAGACTAAAATAAGCCACCAGGGTAAAATAATCACCTTATACTGTTGAATGCTTAGAGGAATACCAATCTCATAATGATGAACAGCGTTGAGTACTCTCAATGTTTGGCATATCTCCCGGAAACGATCCCGTTGAAAATGACTGTCAAACCCAACTGAAAATCATTATAATATTTCAAAGATCAGAAGAGACAGTGCATAAATGCTTTAAAGTTTACAAGAATCAAAGAAAAAGGCAGCGAGAACATAAGCAGTAATGTAAGCCACTAAAATAGAAGAATATTGACTCTACTGGAATGAGTTAGGCATCAAAATCAATCCATATAAAGATGTGCTAACAATTTATGGCTAGTACTCTAAAAATAATCAAGTAGCATTAAAATTTCTGAGACAAAAATCTCATCATGCAAATATCTCTTTTAGCCACTCCTATTACTTGTCTGCCATGAAAAATTCGTTTATGAATGGACAAGTAAAAACTTCATAAACATGAACTAACCTGCAAAAAGCCCGACCATAGCTAGCAGCTCTCAAGAGAGTGCGTTGTCGTGAAATGTCAAATTCATGACCTGCAGCATCTATACAAGTTTCAACAGCCTCAGGGAGGGAGGAACGAATCAACCTTAGGTTCTCATCAGCCTGCAGAACAAGGCCATCCACAAACTTATAGAAGTCATCATTCAACAATCCATACGAGAAAGACCACTATAGGAAGAAATAATGCTTGGTAAGAAAAAGAATAAAATACTCAATCAGATAAAAACCACTCAAGTGTAGAAGTGTTTATTTACTAATACAAGGAATAAACATCACAGCAAAGTTCTGGACTCTATGACATTATGCTAGGAAGTCACCAATAAAATCACTAGTCATGAGGGAACTTAAATTGTTAATCTAAGATTCTGATGTCTTATATTACAGGTTGAATTTTTTATCCATCCCTCCCTTGTACCCTGGCTTCTATTGAAACTGGAATCCGTAAGAAAAAAAATTGACTTAAATCAAGATGCATTAATAATCACAACTAGTATTGCACAGAACCCCTATTTGCACTCATAACAAGCTCTAATAACAAAATAGATGGCATCTAACCTATCCATGTAATAAGGAAGAAGCAGAGAGGTAAGACACAGATAAATGCAGATGATGTCCCGTTACTCAGATATTTTGAGAGAAGTATCATTTAATCCACACAACAAAATAGTCATTCATCACCCTTGATAAGCTACTCTTGAAATTAGACATATGAATGGCAGTGAAAAATAGGTGTACAGCACACTAGAATAGAATCTAATAATGAATGTGTGGAGTTGGATCCTGATTCCCGTGATAAACTAAAGTTTGTTCACCACATTGCTTTAACCGATATGCTTTCCACCAACTGTATGTGCCAGCTAGTATTGAAACAGTTTCCATGCAGTTAAATTGACACGATGTAGTTTACTGCCTTAAAACAATGCTCAAATTTCTCAAATGACGGAAATACATCAACAGAGTAATGTGCAAGGGGCCACCTTCACGACTTTAGTTTCCATCTTTAAAACAGAAAATGTCCCAGACCTCTCTGTGTCCCAAATCCATGTATCAGACACGTGGATATATGGGATACATGGATCCAGCATGTGGGACACATAACAGGACCCACATGTCCGATACGTAGGGTGCTAAAGTGGCACATTAAAATGGAATTTTAGGATCTTAAAAATGTTATAAAACTATGTTTGAGCAGGGAAATCATTCACCATTTGACGGAGGAAAAGACTATGGTGTTAACTTGCATCTTGAGATTCTACTTTCTAAATGTTCAAAAAGTTACATCTGTATGTCAATATTTCATTTCTGTAAAAAAATTGAATTATATATATAATTCAAATTTTATAGAAATGAAATATATATATATATATATATATAACCCGTGGGCTAGCTCAAATGGTTGAGTGCTTTGACCTTCATTCAGGAGATCTCAGGGTCAATCCCCAAGGCCAGCTGCCTCTGTTGGGTGCCTCACTCAATGTCCCTACTGGGTCAGGGTCGGGCACCGTAATCGGCGCCAACAGGTTTACAGCGGATACCATCCACGAAATCCAGGGAAGTGCCTAGGGGTTTCTCTGCAAGGTTTTCCTTGGAAAAAAATATACATACATACATACATAAATGTATATATATTTCGGATACAAAGACAGATTGATGTACTGGCCAGTTTTTGTGACCTTCGACAGTTGACGGTCAACCTGGGTAAAACCAAGGTTCTGATCTTCAATGCATCGAAAAGCTCCCTTACAGACTTGCATTTCCATTACAAGGGGGCAGAGATTGAGATCACTACAACATACACTTATCCAGGAGCACAGTTTACGGGTCCCCGTTTCAGCATGCGACAAGCCCTTCTTCCTAGGATTAGTAAAGGGTACGATTCCCTAGCCTTCATTGAGAGACAATGCTTCTTAGGTCAGTTTTAGGACATCTCGTCCAAACTCTACTCATGGAGGCAATTATCAGACCCACAGTTCTCTATGGCTCAGAGATCCAAGGGACGAGCTTGTTACAGACAGACTGAGCCAAGTTGGAGGGGGTCCAAACCCTATTTCTCAGGCGTATCATCCACTACAAGCGGATGGTTCTGCAACCCATTATCCAGGTAGAGTTTGGAGCCCACCTATTCCACCTTGAGGTCATTTTTCGTCTAATCTCTTTCCTTCGTAGAGTTAGATAGTTCCATGAGTCTACCATCGGGAGAGAGCAGTATGCCTACCTAGCTCTTTGCTCCTTGAAGGCTCTTCCTTTGGCTTCCCCCTTAGGTCGTTCTCGTGGTTGGTTCTCAAAGGCATCTTGACTCCTTCAGTCGATGACTATCTCCCCAGAGCGCCTACCCCCGTTCAGTTTCTCCCCTCATGCATCGCGCCATCTCTTACCGACTAGACAAGTACTGAATCAGGCTACCAGAGAGGATATTTACAGACTCTACACACATGTCACTTGGACCTTACCTTCGACAAACCTGGAACCAAAGATGTCCATCTACTTAGAGCACTTTTTGGAGTTGCGAGATGGCATCATAGTCTGCCCCCCATACACACGCAGTCATTGGATGCACTCACTCAAGATTCCTTTGGGTCAGCTCCAAGTCAGATCTCATCGGCTCCGGATCGAGACAGATCACCATATACTAGGATCCGATAGGATCTGCCAAATGTGCCATTTACAGGAGACGGAGACAGAGATGCACCTCATATTTAGATGTCCTATATACTATGAGATCAAAGGACACTACCATTGTCTATACATGGACTCAGGGGGCTCACTTTCTACCTTCTTCCGATACCAGGCTGAGAGATGCCTAGCCCTCTTCATCAGGGAGATATTCTGCCACAGATCTCAGTTATTGCACGCCACACCCCGCCTTGGGTTGACCAAGACGATCACCTCTTACTTTCATGTTGACCCATCAGATCAGAGCAACAAGCTGAGAGTTGAGTCCCAAAGTGCACTAGACAGTAGACTGGTGAGACCTCATGTCTCTCTTCAGCCTCTCCCCCAGGGAGACAAATCATCATCATCGAGACCAACTCGGAAATGTCGTACGGCACATCAGTCCACATATTCTCAGAAAGTTAGAGGGACTAGCTCTAGACAACTCCATAACAGGGCACCTCCCGTTCGTCGGACCACCTCCCAGTTTCAGACGAGCTACCAGAGTTCTATTCGGAGTTTCTTTCTTTCGGCCTCGGATGTTCGGAGTATTCCCTGCTCCTAGATCCCCCCCAGGATCATACAACCGGATGTCCCTCTCCCTCGGCCATCCGATCCCGGAGACCTTGATAGCCTCATCATCAAACACCTCTCTCCCACTCTCTCTCTCCCTCTTATCATGGTTATATACTTTCTGAGACTACTTGCCTACCGATTTATTTCTTCATGTTATTTTCAGTATTATCTAGGAATTGTGTTTGCACTCCCACATTGTACGCACACTTGTTGTAGCTCTCAGTCCCATTCACCTACTTTTGTGGTCATTTGTTGGACATTAATAAAATCATCTTACCAAGAACTTTTTGAACTTTGACTTCCACATTTATAGCTCTCATTCCCAAAAGACAAGATCCATCATCCTTTGAGGAATTCAGACCAATATCACAATGTAACCTTGTTTACAAACTAATCTCAAAAATAATTGCAAACAGACTAAAAGGAATCTTGTCAAAGGTAATTGACTAATTTCATAAGAGCAGTTTGGCTTTCTATTTAATAGGCAAATCCATGAGACTGTTGGTACTGCCAAGGAAGGAATGCATTCAATCAAGACTCAGAATATTCCATCACTTGTGATGAAATTGGATCTTGCAAAAGCATATGATAAAGTGAATTGGTTATACATTAGACTGCTGTCGCTACAGCTAGGTACAAATTTCAAACTGTCAGTTGGATAATGGGATGTCTATCATCTGCATCCTTTGCTGTTTTAATAAATGGATCGCCTTTGGGGTTCTTCAATAACTCAAGGGGTCTAAGACAACGTTGTCCCTTATCACTTTTTCTCTTTCTATTGGTGGCAGATGATTTAAGTATGTTAATTAAGGATGCAAGGAGGCAGCAGGTTATAAAAGGGGTAAAAATTTCTGAATCAGTGGTTATTTCTCACTTACTCTTTTTTGATGATCTTATGATTTTCGGTCAAGGTTCCATAGGGAGCTTGTAAACATTAAGGAGATTAAAGACATTGTAAGGCTACAGGTATGGAATTCAAGATATTGAAGTCTTCAATGCTGTTGAATGAATTGGAGGAAGAGGTGAGAAATCGAGCTACAAATTTGCTTCCCACGAGCCAATCAGAGCTTGAGCATGGAATAAAGTACCTGGGCTTTAAGATAAAACCAAATGATTACAGGTATGTTGATTGGTTTTGGTTATTTAACAAAATTGAAGCAAGAACATCTATCTGGTGTAATAGATGGCTGTCTAAAGGTGGAAGGTTAGTGCTAGTAAAAGCTGTCTTAGAGAGCATTCATGTGGATTGGATGTCTATTGCACAAATTCCTAAAGGAATTCTTAGTAAAATCAAAAAAAAATGTTTCAGCTTTTTATGGACAGGGAGAAGATAAAAGGAAGGAATTCCTTTAGCTAAATGAACAAGGGTGGCAACTCCAAAGAAAGGAGGATGGGATTTAAAGAACATATATGTTTTCAGCATATGACCTTAGCTGCGAAAATTCTTTGGAGGCTAGTATACAATGGACTTTGGAGAAAAGTAATAATGCGAAAATATCTAAAAGAAAAAACAATGGAAGAATGGTTCAGAATGAAAAGGAAAAGTATACAAGGAGCTTCAATTGATTGGAACTATGCTGCGAGGGAGTGTCCCCCCCCCTCGCCCTAGCTCCCAAAGCACGCTCCCAGAGGAAGCGTTCAGGGAGGGCGCTCCCTGAACGCTCCCTTCTAGGAACATTTTTCGGGAGCGCTCTCCCTTGGGAAAAAAAACGCTCCCTGCCTCAAAATGGCTCCGGAAGGTTTTAAACCCCAATTTAAATTGGGACCTGTCACCTGCCATTAAAATGACCCTACAAGCTTGAAAAGCGGAACTTTTGGGTGATCATGATGGTGATCATATTCCTGGAGGAGACATGCCACCCCCATCCACTAGCAGCGTTCCAAATGCATCAATTTTGCCTTTATCTTCACAACGTCCATAATCACGTAGGGGCCATTCAGCGGCTGGTTGTGTTCCACGAACAATTCTACCTACTCCTACTCCTCTTCTTCAAACTCAAAGAGCATGGAAAAAGAAACTAGAAGTTTCTCGTGGCAAGAGGAAAACTTAGACAATCTATTGATGACAATTTTTTTATGATTGATGTTATATGTGTACTAAACAGTTGATGCTTTAATGATCATCACTAATCCAATAGTTAAATGATCTTATATCTATGTTTTCATATTTTTTGCAATTGATTCGACATTCTGCATGTTTTTTTTATATGTATGCATCAAAATGTATTAAAATATGTATTATATAAAAAACGCTCCCGCTCCCAGATATTTTTTAAAATTGCACTTCCTGCTCTCGCTTCCCGCTTCCGCTCCCAACAGCCTTGGTTTGGAAAGCCTTGGTTAGGGCTTTTTCCATTAGTAGGAACGTGGGCATCTCGGAAAGTAGGAAGAGGAAATAACTGAGAGTTGGGGAAGATTCTTGGATTGGATGTAAACTTCAGATTATCTGAAGATCTAATAAATGAATTGCACTCTATGGGAAATTTTTCAATGGAAGATGTAGCAAATCTTGTTGGAAGAAATGTTTGGTCTCAGGGATGGAAGCCAACAAAAGTATTGAATCTTCAAGGGGGAAAAGCAAAAGAATGGTCACAATAGGTAAATCTGTTGAATCATGGTGCCATAAAGTTAACAAAGGAAGAAGATTTATTAAAATGGTCCAAGAATTAGAGTATGGGGGAATTTACACCCAAATTAGGATATTCAGCTAAAATGGAAGAATCACAAGTTGGAGAAAGAGTTTGGTTAATTTTAAGTTAATGTTTCTAGGAGTTAGTTTTAATTTGTTGCAGGCCAAAGGGGGAAAACTAGCCTATAATGACAAGCAGCAATGCAGAGTGCAAGTCTAATCTATATGACAGTCAACCTTTTTCCTAAGTCAACTAAGACTAGTGCCTATGTTGGGCAATGGGGTCGACTAAGGCTTGAGGATGGTTAATTACAGCAAAGTATTACAAGTTAAGTCAAATTGAACTACCCCAAACCACAAGCTACAATGAATCACAAAAGAATTCTAAGTGTTTACAAATGTTTACAACATATAGATATCAAATACAAAGATACATAAATTAGATACACAGATGTACAAGATTAGATACAAAGATACACCAATGTAACAAGATGTACAAGATATAAACAATTTACACACGTGAGCCAAGCATGCCCCAAATGGCACTTACTCCATTTGGACTGCCTTCACTGGCAACCAATCACAAAGCACTTAAGGATCAAATGAAGTGTTGCCTCCCCAAGTGAGATACTCAATCACTCACTTGATCCACACCACAATAAGCAGATTAAATGATATTCAATATGAAACTGAAATGCTCATGTAAACATGAAGGATACAAACATATAGCTGCAACAGAAATAGATAAACAAAGAGATATTCCACAAGTGTGTTTGCCTATGCATACATCTGATTCCCCCCAAACATACACATGTGATCTATGCAACTAAGTGTTGTACTTGCTTAAAGATTTTATAGATTTTAATTACCCTTGCCCCTAACTAGGTGTGTGTCTCAAGCTTTCTCCTCCACCAAATAGCTGCCCGGTGCTCAAGATAGTAGGGCTACGAGTCCCTACCCTAGCTTCCAAGGTCAGCCCGCACCTAGTAAGAAGTAGTCCAGCCACGGGATCTCCCTAACGAAACCACGGGACGGTCCCCCGCCACTACCGCCTGGACTATCCTTCAAACCCGTTTTAGATGGTGGAGGGAGATGTTTGAGACCCCTAAAATGTTACTAAAGGTTATTAGGACCCGCGGGTGGATCTTTAGATGTGTTGGGTTGCTTTTACAAGAGTTTTAGACCTTCAAATTTTATCTTTTTAGCGCATGGCCGTGAGCAAATGTGTGTAATCGAAGTGCTTGTAATGTGTTATCAGATTACCATCAACATGTCAAATTGTACAAGAAAATATGCACAATGTCATACCATTAACTCATCATCATTCCACAAGAAAGATTGATTTAGAAAATGAAACGTAAGTACTTGCAGAATGTAAGCTATGAATGTATATGTCTTACCCCACAAAATGAGATAACTGAAGCGCATAGATATTCAAATGTTAAACATCCACCATAAACACGAAATGTACTTGAGTGAAAAGTGCTCGAAATGAAGCTAAGACGTGGGCAATTAGAAGGATTAAGTGCTTAACCATGAATCAGAAGTGAGCTGAAACAGAAATGCTTAAACCAAAGGTGAGGCCGTGAACATAAAAATGTGTAGCATGTGAAACAAATTAACCCAAATAGATGTAAAGAGTGTTTGAAACAAGATTAACATGTGAAGGCTTGAACAATGAATAAGACGTGAGCATCCAAGCAGCCTAAACCACATCAACAAATCATTCACCCAAATTATAATATGTGCTTGCAAAAGAAGTAGGACGAAGCTGTGTAAACCATGCCAAGGCCGTGAGCTCTCAAGCTGATATAATCATGAACAAAACGTAATCTCAAAGATGCCTTAAACCATGAACATTTCAAACCATAAATATTGTATCATCTATGCATCATAAACCCTTAAGTGCAAAGAAAGGGAAGTAGGACGTGAGCTCAAGATGTTGTATGTTTAACTGTGAACAAAACATGAGCATTAGGACGTCTAGCATATGCAACATCTAACCATGAGCGCAAGATAACCTGTGCAAGACGTGAGCAAAGTGATGTGATAACCATAACCAAAACGTGAGCTCAAGAAGTAAGTGTTAAATCATGAAATAGGCCGTGAGCTCAATAGACATTCATCTCAACATATATCATTTGCAAAAAATATGTAACATGCACTTGAAATTAACTAGGACGTAGCTGCTTTAATCATGACCAAGCCGTGAGCAAAATAGGTATGTAACACATGAAGTACTTAACCCAAAAATGTGAAATTGAATGTGCAGGACGTGGGTGAATGAGGCTAGGACGTGAGCAAATGCAATATATGTGAACTGCAAATGTGTATGCTTTAAACCAAAGAACGTGAGATCAAAAATGCAGATAATGCTACTTAAAAAAAATGGTTAGGACGTGAGTATCAAAGCAACATTCCACATCAACACTTACTACTTCATCATCACCATAAAATGCAAAAAGGAGAAGAGGCCGTGAGCTAAAGAAAGCACAAAAAAAACAGATGCTAATCACTAAAGATAATCGAACTAGATAGCATGTAAAGCATCACAAGTTACTTTCCCTTTAGCCAAGCGATTTTGGGGATTACTCCCCCAAGGTGCCGGCAAATAAACAAAAACAAAACTGAATCAAAGTTTAATTTCCTTTAGGCCGAGGCGATTTTGGGGATGATTCCCCCAAGCTGCCGGCACATTTAGATTAATATCCCTAAGATATCACTGCACAAAAAAGCAGGGCATTCAACCTTCGTTCTCGTAGGTCCAGAGAGCCGGACAGAGACAATGTCAGGTAGGCTCCTGGCCGACTGCTCAGGCAGAGACTACCTTAGCAATATTAATCAAAAAGAAGAAAAAGTTTATTAAATAACTTAGAAATGAATGAATAAATGAAGCCAAGACGATATTGGAGGGTTGGCTAGGCCAAGCTCACTCCCAAGGTGTCGGCAATAAAATGGCTTTACAAATATACAACAAAACTGAATGAAATATTACAATATATACAAAAATGTACTAAGAAAGCGTTAGAAATTCGTTACCCAAGTGAGATATGCTTTGGCTGAAGCTTGTGGACGAATTTCGGCAGCTTTTCCCCTTGTTGCTGGTAAGTTTCTGCAAAAACCAGCAAGCAAAAGCTTGCTGGAAATGCTGAAAAACACAAGCAAATGTTAGAGGAAATTTTCTGCTTTAACACAGAAAATTCCCACACAAAAATCTGCAAGATAAATGATGAAATAGTGACCTATCTAAGAGAGTTAAAGTGTTGAAATCAAGCTGAAACGTATGCATACAGAAAATGGACAATAAGAAAGAGTTTTAGAGCGTGTGAAGGGCCCAAGGGTAGACTCCTCATCGAATATTATCCCAATGCGTCCTTTTAAATGACCTGCAATCTTAGAGAAACATGTGAGTCATGGAATAAACAGTTATCTTGAATGAGTTTAGAACGAAATACTTACGAATCCTAAACTATCCAACAATAACATAAGATAACTAGATACTCTTAGCTATCTCACCCTAGTAGAATACTCTTACCAAAGATCTACTACCAATGATCACATGAAAAACTAAATCACAATATCACCTCATGTGTAGATGAAATCCAGAACACTCAAAGATTTCCTCATAATCCTCCAAAGCTTTTCTCTATTATTCCAAAATGTGAGAATCTTGGAGTTGTACCTCCTCCAAAAACCCTCAAGAGCTATGAGTGAGTGGCTTGGTGACAAGAGCAAGAGGATGGGGTGAAATTTCAGCAGCATAACAGTAGCTCAAAGAAAGATGATGAAATGAGGAGGGTAGGGGTCTCTCTTATAGCTCTAGAGGCAAAGAGAGGGCAGTTTGATGCATGCCAAGTGTTGTTTTGAGAGAGAGAGTGAGAATCTCTATGGTGGGGGCGCCCTCCTTAGGTTTAGGGTTTTGGATTGATGATGTGGAGGGCGTGGGGACACAAAGGAGTGATATGAGTGGATAAGGGGGGCGCACCTCTCATGAGAGGGGCCCTCTCAAGGACTTATGTGAAATTATTAAGGTTTAAGTGAAGAAAATTAAAGTTTGGGTAAGTGAGGGTCGTTTTTCCCCTTAGGGCAAGGGAAAAAAGGGTGTAAATGAAGGTTAAGTGGGTAGATTAAGGTTCTAAGTGGTTAGGATGGGTTTGGGTAGGTTAGGGGGGTCTAACTTGCTCATTGCCACCTTACCACTAACTCACTAACTCCAAAATTACAACAATTTGACATTTGACTAATGTCACCTTAGCAATTAAAATTGTTGTTTTTGACTGACTCTGACTCTGAGTGGACTAAGCCAAGGTAAAACTTGTCCGACTGAGCTGAAACTTGGTCAATGGGTTTAGGGGGTGCTATTCCATTTCTTTTGAGCACAAATACCCCTATAAAAAGTCCCATGACCGAGTTTTTACATTAATTGCTCAAAAACATTTAATTAATTAAATAATTAAAAATTTCAACCTTAGGAAAATTAATTAAATTTAATTAATTAAAAAAAAACCTATCTAGACTTGACGAAATTCCGCGAAACTTTAGACACTGTCTAGCATGGTCATTTACATCATTCCTAAACAAAGGTTACCCAAGGACGAGACCATTAAGGCGCCGCTCACCACTATGGAGGAAATTATTGCATATGCGGAGGGAAAAACTCAAGGGAAGTCAACCAGGCCCGGGAGCCCGGCTAACAACCTGAGGATAAAAAACCCTTGGTGAAAGGAACTCCCTTAATGAAAACATCCCAAGGTACTTGACCTAACTATGACTCATGCAGACTTATTACATTCTTAACCCACGCAGGGGTGCGGAAATTTCGTTTACAAAAGTTGTGCTGGGGTGTCAGATACCCAAGTAGAACCAAAACTGTCTTCATCAAATCTTCATTTGGTGATGCGTCTTCATGGTACATGAGTTGACCACCGTTGCCAAATTGGCGGTCAACAAGTTCTATGCATTGTGGCTTCTTTTGAAAACAGCAGCAGACAAAGGCTTAAAAGTCTTTGCAAGTATTTGGAGATTCCAAAATGTTGATGGACTATCCAATTATGAATCAAGTACAAAAGGTAAAGAGCAGTTTTGATGATCTCTCCTTTACACATATTTATAGAGAATTCAACACAGGTGGATCAGATATCTAAGGATGATTTATTACTGCAGAAGGGGTTCCTATCTGAACTAGAATTCAAAGGAGGAACATAAATCTAAAAATCCCTTTCTAATGCAGGAAATGCATGAAGTTTTAAGCAAGATCACTGTCAAGTTGTTTAAAGCCTTAGGGCTGTAAAGTTTTTTGTTCAAATATGTTTTTAAAGGATGGCCTGGAGGAGCCGAAGAAGTTTGTAATAAGTGGCAATAGGCTAGAGAATATGCAGGTAAAGGACATGCCAAAGACTGTGTATCCTTGATTTCATACTTGTAATATCGAATATAAAGAACTTTTTCCTAACAAATATATATATATATATAGGGCCTAAGGAGATCTCTCTCTCTCTCTCTCTCTCTCTCTCTCTCTCTCTATATATATATATATATAAGTGCCTAACTTTGTGGGAATCAAAAAGTGGCACCAAACAATTGAGCTAACACTCGGGTATATACATATATATATAGGGTTGAAGGAATACATATGTATATACCCGAGTGTTAGCTCAATTGGTTGGTGCCACTTTTCAATTCCCACAAAGTTAGGCACTCTAATTCGATTTCCACGAAGCCAGGTACACTAAGTCTATGCAACCCACTTTACATTGAGTGTCATCTATAGAAATTTCGAGAATTGGGCAATTAATGCAATTTCCGAAATTTCACCTCAATTTTGAGGTTCCTTGATCTATTCCCTGTGAACTTTCAACCTTAGGGCTGATCTGAAATATTATATTACAGTAGTAATATTTCACTTCCCTTCAACCCAATTTCACCCAACAGCCCAAGAGAATAAATACAATATGAGTGTAATTCAATACAACAATTCAATAGCCCTCAGGGCACACTTTTCAAGGCATATAACAGATCTGAAATGTCTTATTACAGATGATTATAACAGCAGCAAATCTGCTCCTTTATCTTCCAAATATGAAATATGTGTTAAATTATTTGACCAATTTAGCTATATATTATGTCAAATCAACATGAACAACAAAGACTAAAGTTTACTCCATCATGAAGATAACATAAGATGAAAATCAAATCTGCAAATACACAAAATCTGAACAGCTAGAAACTTCATATCTATATAAAAGATGAATTACAAGTACATACTACAGCTTTATCATAAAGCTGGCACAAGTCAAGCCCTCCAAACCCTAGCTAGGGAAACCATAAGAAAAACCTGGCCACCAACTCCTCCTAGCTAGGAGTCACTCCCAACCAAAGCTGGTCACTCCACCAAAGATCCTCAACATGTTAACATCAACACCAGCGAGTCCTCCTTGGCACATACAACAATCTTGTATTACACAAGCTCTCCACACTAGCATTATTGTCTTCCTTAGGGTTTACAAACCCAAGCCATGTTGCATCACACAACTACATGGCAAGACAACTCTAGCACTAGCCTCCACATCTACATCTCCATCCTAGGGTTTGAGTCCTCGGGCCCTTGTTTTTCAACTCTTGCATCAACACAAGCACCAAGACCTCCATGGAACATCAAGGATAATAACCGAATCTTCTTCCAATAAAAGAAACACACCAAGCTCAAAACTCATCAAGCTAATCTCTCCACGATCTTGCCCTAGCCTCACATCCCATAAGAACAAGGCTCCAAATAATGCAAAGCATTAGCTCCACTCTCCATGTCTACTACTAGGGTAGAAACCCTAGCACTACAACAAGAGCCATAAGAGCCATCATCTTCTTCAACATCATGTTCTTCTCTAATGTTTACATGCATAGCCTAAACCCTAGAATCACAAGAGAAAACCCTAGCATCACACAAGAGAAATCCCTCCTTGTCTTCTCCACAGGTTTCTTGATGAACCCTAGCATCTAGCTCCTAGGGTTTCCTCATGAACTCTAGCATCTTTCTCCCTACAAGACTTCTCCAAGACAATACAAAGAATAGAGTACAATGATGACAATGAATACAAGAGCTCTCTCCTCCCTTTATATATAGATTAGATGAAGGAGGCTAACATAAAACAAGAACATAAGTCCATCCAAGTAACCAACAAGGTAGCCTCGCATGGAGTGCTCTACAATACAAGGATGTACATGTGTCAAACTAGGATTTATCCAACCCCAAAGTGAAATGGCCTCCAAGCATGATCCTCCTTCGCCTCAACACCCCTCCTCCAAGATGGTGCGCTCTCCAACAAGTTGTTAGTCCAATGCCCCCTCTTAAACAATGGTTTATTATCCAACTATCCTCATACAAGGGACTCCTCTAATAGTGTGCCACATGTCCTCTCATGTGCCCAATGCTACTCTCATGTGTGCCCATGTAGTCACTAGGCTCCAATGCTCCTCCTCACATATGTCTAGGTCCACAATCAACCTTCCATGAAGTATGCTCCTCGACCCAAGTGTCCTCAAGTCAAGCACCCAACCTCCAAGGTATATCACATGGTCCCGTGCTCCTAGGGCTAAGTGCCCTCATTCCATCTTCCACGACAGATCGTTATCCAAGTGTCCTCATACAAGACACTCCACTAGCAATGTGCCACATGTCCTCTCATGTGCCCAATGCTACTCGCATGTGTGCCAATATGATCACTAAGCTCCAATGCTCATCCTCAACATATGTGTCCAAGTCCACAACCAACCTCCATAAGTATGCTCCTCGACCCAAGCATCCTCAAGTCAAGCGCCCAAACTCCAAGGTGTATATCACATGGTCCCATGCTCCTAGGGCTAAGTTCCCTCCTCCAGGTGCCTAGCACTCCTTCTCCTAGGTAGGTACCTCCCCTAATCGAGCAATCGACTTCCCCATTGTGTGCACCCAATGGGTTAGTCATGATGTCGATTAGGGTAACAACCTCCTAGTTAAGGGCATCATGCTAGCACTCTAACCAAGGTCAAGCATCCACCCAACTTGAGCCATCTATATATCCATGAAGTATGGCCAAGGGGCTAGGAGACATAGCCCTCCCTAGCAAGATGAGAACGCTTTTGGAGTAGCCCCAAAAGCAAACACCACCCTCGAAATGAGGGGAAGTACCGAGGAGTTATTTCCAAGGAAAAAAAAAATATATATATATATATATATATTACTTGAAATACACACACACAGGGGCCAAGGGGAGGCACTTTTGAAACAAGGGGCATGGGTATGTCGAGGGTATACATATAAAATTTTATATGTATGAAAAAATTTCAAAAAGTTCTTAAAAAATTATATTTCATAAAAAAACTACTTCAATTTGAAATTTATGTAACTTAGTCATGATTCATATTCATTATCAAAGGGCCCTCAAGGTGTAGGGAAGTTGGTGATGGAGTGTGTTGTTAAGGCACTCCGTTATGTGAAGTCACCGGTTTGAAACCCCAGTTTACCTTGTGTGTCACATATGGGGCATCATGGGCACACCTGGAGGTTATAGTGGTAGCAGTCGGATAACATGACCCCGTGTCACACAAGTACGTGCCCAACTAGTTGTTCATTCCGCCAGTCACAAAAAAAAATATTCATTATCAAAGGAGATTCATCATTGAAATCATTGAAATTTCATCTTCAAAGTCGGAGATTTCCCATTGATCAATTGACAATTTCATATCCATGATTCTGAACAATCATACAACACTGAACAATCATTAATTGATTAGAAAAACAATAAACATTCTTTTGAATAAAGCTTTAACTATTAGTAAGAGCAATATTTACAAGGCTTCAATACTAAGGAAGTGGGTCACAAATGCCTCCACCAACAAGTCCAAAAATCAAAAAACATGGCTAGCCCTAGCCGAAACATCCACTCACATAGAGTCTACATCATACTATCCGAAAAAACATAAGAAACAAAGGGAAATCACCCCAGCAAATATATACTTGGAAGTAACCATGCCAACCACAATAGGAGGTTGGTCATGGTTGTCTGAGGCAAAGCCCCAACCCAAGATAGGGGACTCATCATTGACACATTGTACTTAGTCTCAGCCATTGGTAGGAGTCTTTGGGGGCTTGGGACCCTCTAATATGGCAAGAGCTAGCATCAAGAACAACTTGTCATCTAAGTCACCTGACACGGGGACATGGGACACGGAGGACACGGAAATACGAGTATCCGACACAGGCACGACGACCCCCGAAAACAGGACACAGAGGACACATTATATATATATATATATATATATATATATATATATATATATATATATATATATATATATATATAATTTATATATCAAAATTTAAATTATGAATGACACATGCAAAAATGAAATAATTAAACTGTAAACAATTACATGATGATGATACAAATTCAATCATACAACTAGTACTAACTTAGTAACTACTAAGTTACTAAGTTACTAACATAAATGATGACATTGCCAACTCAACATTGTTGTCCAAACCCATATCATCAGGAAACACATCCCACATCTTTGTCTTTCCCTTCAACCACTCTTCTCTTTGCCCAGTGCCTGCAAATAAGATAGTGCAGATACACCACTAAGTCATTTAACATGATGACAAAGAGAAGAGTTCAACAGAAGAGTTTATACTTGAGTGAAGGGTACATTTTTACTGGGGTCGTGACAAAAGAGTTCAACAGAAGAGTTTATACTTGAGTGAAGGGTACATTTTTACTGGGGTCGTAACAGAAGAGTTCAATAATCAATGCCACCAACATCGAGGTACATAAAGGGTATGGTGCCCTTGATTAAATGCTAGTTTCATACCCTCTTACATGATAGAATCCAGTGGAAACATTGCAATCCTGCCAATCTTGAAATCCTGAAAACCGTGAAGTCTGATGAATTTTGAATGGGACCAAAAATTCTACTTTCTCCATATGAAGTCCAATGAGCTTGGAACCACTCTCAAACATCCTGAAACAATTAATGGTAATTCTCCTTTATCTTTCATTTTCATCCTTTTACTTTAAGAATTTAATATTACCATTAATTACTAAGGCGGATAAAATGGAGGGGGTGGGGACCTCTTTAAATAGAATTAGTAAGGCAAAATAACCCTTAGTTTCACACTGAAACACCTCACAGCTGCAACTTGCATGAGAAAACATGAGCCAGGTTCCTTTTCTGAGCAGGACACGTGTCCTATTTTCAAGACACGCGTGTCCTGTGAACATGACACGTTCTAAACGAGTATCTGACACGTGTCCTACCGTTTGGTGTCCGACACATAGGATTCACGACACGAGGGGGGCTTTGGACGTGTCAGGTGACTTAGCAATTCACTTTATTGGGCCAAGGGACCAACTCTGGCCGCACTTGTGCCTCTCATGTAGCTACCAACCTAACCAATGGCGAGGCCTATTATGATGAGCACTATAATGGAAACTTGTAAAAGCAAGTTGCCCTGGCAACCCAATTGGGCCAAATGAGCCAACTAGGTCATGTGGCACTCCGAAATTGGTGCACAACACTCTATTCCAGTACTCAAGCAAATGTTGTAAATGCTCCATGTCGAGCTGCACTTTATGTATCTATATTGTGATCTACAATTGACATGATGGTACATATCAATGCGCCATCGTACCAAGAAAAGTTGTGTGATGAGACATTTGCATGAAACAAAACACCATTTCTCTTCCTCCAAAGCCAAAAGAGGATCTCATCTCTAATAAGCATACCAAGGCAAGAGACAGCCTAACAAGGCAACACACCATGAAATGGATATTGGGATATATCGATGGCATAAGGCCTCAGCCCAAGCCTATGCAACCTTGGCGAGAGGGTACAACCAAAAGTGATGCTTAAGGGTTTCGACTCTCCCACATTGGGGACAACACGTGTTGGACACACCTAGGTAAGTTAATCTCTTATCTAATGAGAAACCTCTCATAGCTTGACACCATGCAAAGAATGTTTTTTAGGGTTCTAGCATTGGTCTCCAAATACTGCGAGGTCTAAATAACCAAATTTTATGTTTGGACTTCAACCTGCAAAGTTTCTTTAGCCAGCTTTCAACTAACGGCTTAGACTAGAACCACTTGTGAGTTGTAATCCATGGTCAATGTATATATAGAGAAAGTCATGGCCATTTTGTTGAGATTCACGAGTGAAAGCAAGAGAATTGAATGGAACCAAAGACAAACCCAACTTTTTCACTAACCCAATGAAAAGTGTGCTAAAGAGAGAGAAAAATACCTAAGCACAAGTACGCTACACAAGAGATGCACAAGTGCTCGTAAACAAAAGAAATGCCAATCACATGAGACTACCAAAGATATAAGTGCCCCTAGGCATAAAACACTTTATAAGAGAGATCAAGGAGATCACAAAATTAGATAATACACATGAGAACTTGAGTTGCGTATTTATACACAACTCAAGTGGGGAATCCCTTCAAGAGGGGGTTATGGGCCCACAACACAAGGGAACACACCCCTAGAGGGTTAGTGAGCCTATATATCAAGTTTGACTAGGTCGACCTTAACCATACGTTGTAATACAATAAAAGAATAAAGAATGTGGCCTTAGCCATAATTACAAGTAACAATGATACATGAGTCATGGCCATATGTATAGATTACACTAATAATTCCAATAAACCCGCCTTAAGCTAAACAAGGGCCACGAAGAGATGACACTATAGCACAACACCTCCCCTAAATGGTAAGTTGTCCACACCAATATGATGCTAGAAACTAGTGAAGGTGGACCCCAACAAGATTTTGGTGAACATATATGCAAGTTGATCGGATGAAGCAACAAAGATGGGCACAATACATCCCAATGCATGGAGATGAAGAATATAGTGCATCCAAAGCCAAACATGTTTAGATTCATGATGACCCACAAAATTATGAATAAGTTTAATGGTACTTTGATTGTCACAATAGAGAGGGGTGGGGCCCTTTTAAGGAAGACCCAACTAATCAAGAACCATCCTCATCCAGACAAGATGCTTCCCAGTTAGGAGAGCGTTGGCATACACAGCTTCTATATAAGATGGAACCACTTACTTCTTAGAACACCAGGAAACTAGTCTAGACCAAGAGTAAACAAGTAACCAAAGGTGGAATGACACTGATCAAGATCAGAAACCTACTCTACATCAGAGAATCCTTAAAGATGAATAGGGGCTCCTGCTACATAGTGAACACCCATATGAGTGAGGCACTTCAAATAGGGCAAAATATGCTTGACGCCTTGCCAGTGATGCTCATGAGGTGCTTGCAGATACTGAGAACACAAACTAACACCAAATGCCATATCTAGTCGAATATGAGTATGGCAAAGAAGACTACCACTAAAGAGTAATAGATAGTAGCATTAAATAAAAAAAGAAACAATCTGCCTAAAACTTCACGCCAGTGGAAAGAGGGATGCTAACTGGCTTACAATCCTCCATCCTGAAGCATTACAACAAATCCACAACATATTGAGGTTGAGAGATAGAGATCTCAGAGGTACACTAAGTAATTTGTGTTGGACATTTGGTTCAGCACTTCTCGTGAGTTTCGCGACATGGGTTAACCCCCTCTCATGGATCCTATCTCTGGCGATTGTGGTGGAGATTAAAGCCTGCGGGTTTTGGTCTAACGGCAATCGTAGTCCAACAAATGGTATCAGAGCGATAAGTCTCAAGTTCGAAACTCGCCCAGCATGCACTTGGGAGGAGATTGTTGGACATTGGGTTTAGTGCTTCCCTCGAGTTTTGCGACATGAGTTAACCCCCTCTCGTGGATTCTATCTCTAGCGATTGTGGCGAAGATGAACGCCTTCGGGTTTTGGTCTAACGACAATCATAGTCCAACAATTTGAATGCTTAGAAAGTAGTGAAGCAGACCAAGATTGGTCATTTCAAACGGTTCTTGAAGCCTTAGCTCCAATTCTTTAGTCCAGGAGGTCAAGCTAACAATCACAATCGAATCATCCACATAGAGCACAATAATAATGATTTGATTATCCTAATGACAAGTGTAGAATTCAAGCTCACTCTCGCAGCGAGAATATCCACAACTTAGAAAAAAATATGTATCTTCTCATACGAAGCATGAGGTGTCTTCTTTAGTCCATATAAAGATTTTTTAAGTTGATAGACCAATGGTGTTGAACCAACTAGAACAAATCTTGGTGGTCACTGCATACAAATTTCTCCTTGAAGATCACCATGAAGGAAAGCACTTTTGACATCCATCTAATGAACCTCCCATCTTTGTGAAGTAGCCATAGATAAGTCCATCCAAGGCACTGAAGCAAAGGTTTCACCAAATACCACATCCCTTCATTCTATCACTTGATGAGTGGAGGGATCATGCAGATGATACACCTTTGAAATTTCACTGTAACCTACTAGAATACAACGACTTTTGGTTCCAATTGTTTTGCTTTGCCTTCGGAATATGGGCCCATGCACCTAATCCAAAAATTCTATAATGCGAAACTAAGGGTTTTGGAGCCATACCATTTCTCAATATTGAGTCATACCTCAAACTACACGAGTGGGAATCCAATCGTAAGTTGCACAAACCACTGCTTCTCCCTAGAATTTTGACTCCATTTTCCTACC
The DNA here is from genome assembly GCA_000966675.3 of Picea glauca. Lineage (NCBI taxonomy): Eukaryota > Viridiplantae > Streptophyta > Pinopsida > Pinales > Pinaceae > Picea > Picea glauca. The sequence goes on along the minus strand of JZKD02S1279159.1, from coordinate 911,151 downwards.
TTGAAGCATAGGTTAAGCCATTTCTAGAATAGCTTTATTCTTCTGGACAACTACTTTGTCTTCCTATGAAAGAGTCTCGTGCCAAGAGATCTTGTGATCTTTCAAAAATGTTTGCAAAGGACTGTTTCTAACAAATTCTCCATGACCAATCCTAATACACTTGATCTTTGTCTCAATTTGATTCTCCACTAATAATTTGAAATCCTTGAATTTTCCAAAAACATCATCCTTGGGTTGAATAGTATATATGCAAGTAAGGTGAGAAAAATCATTAGTAAAAATAAGGAAGTATTTAGCTCCCCCAAGAGATTGAGTGGTCAAAGGCTCACAAATGTCACTATGAACCCCTACATAGGTTGAAATGCATGGATCTCTTTAAGAAGGGACTCTTAATGATGTTCCCCCAGTATCCATACTTCACAAACACCACGAGGTGGTTCAATATGTAGAAGATCTTCAGCCATCTACAAATGACTCATATGTTGCAAAGACCCGCGTTGATGCCACAACCTACTAGTATCGTCAACCTTAGCCAACATAGCAACAAATCCTTTCTATTTTGAAGGAAAACTAGGCTTTCATGTTGAAAGAGAACTAGGTTTCCCCAACTTGTGCACATGATCAAATTCCTCACAATATTGGGAGGCAAGCAATTTACAAACATCATAAATTCTTTTATTGCCCAATCTTCTCCCTATTTACCGCATCACTCACCAATAAAAAGATGGAGTCCTCTTCACATGACTGGATTTCCAAATCTAGAGCTACCAAGTATATGACAAAACACCAACACCTTCTCTCTAATTATCCACATCAATGTAGAGGCAAGCAAGTGATTATTGGTGATAACTCAACTCTGCCCTTTTAAAGATGTGGTAATGCTCTCATTGGCATTGCCAAAATTGGAGAAGTCATTCATGTTCCAAGAGTAGGGCCAATATGTAGAGTGCATAGCCAAATGTGCACTATAAGATGGATCCATTAGATGTTGCAGAACCTCTATAAGATCCAAAAAATAGATTAGGCTTTATTCTTCTAGAACCACTAGAAAAAATCCTAAAAATGATGATCCAAGAAAATCCTAGTTCCACACCATAAGATATGATGCCACTAACCAATAGTTTCTAAATCAGCCAAGAAAATTGAGAGAGACCATGTTGAGATTCACAAATGAAAGCAAGAGAATCAAATGGAACCAAAGATAAACCCAAATTCTGCAATAACCTAGTCACAAGTGTGCTTGAGAGAGAAAAATACTCGAGTACAAATGCACTACACAAGAGATGCACAAGTGCTCATAAAAGAAAGAAATGCCACTCACAAGAGAACACCAAATATATAGGTGCCCTTAAACATAACACTTCATAAGAGAGATCAAGAAGATCACAAGATGGGATAATACAAATGAGAGATAGAGGTGTATATTTATACACAACTCAAGTGAGGCGTCCCTTCAAGAGGGGGTTATGGGCGCACACTACAATGGCACACACCCCTAGAGGGTTATTGAGCCTACATATCAAGTATGACTAGGTCGCCCTTAACCATACCTAGTAATATAATAAAAGAATATGGCCTTAGCCATAATTACAAGTAACAATGATACATGATTGTGGCCATATGTACAAATTACACTAATAATTCCAAGACTTTACCCAATGCCAATCCCACCACCAAGCTCTGGCACTAGGAGGCCAAGCTTTAACACGAAATTCTCTAGAATGAGCCCCATGTATGCAATCCAAGATGAATTTATCAACATTAGCCAATGCAAATTTCCCCTAAACCTAGACCAAGGGAGCCAAGATCTATAGGGGTTGTCCAAAAATCATTAGCAAACCAAATGCCATGCCTAAAGAACTGCAAGGCTGAAAACCAAGAGGACTCAACTAACAACTTCTCCTAGAAAAGAATCAAAGGCGACCACCAAAGGAATTGATCACTCAATGACATGTCAAACTTTAAAGACAACACCTTTCAAGAAAGGAAGGGTTTTAAGGGTTCCTATGCCTTCCAAATGCTTTGCGCAACAAAAGTACCAAAGATATTAACATGAGAAGGTGTGAGCAGAAGTGTATGTAGAGAGATCCCCTACCATGCATGCTTTCCAAGTGGCAAACCCTGCTAAATCCGATGCCTTAGAAGAACCTTCCAAGCTTCCTTACTTTCCGCAGCTTGAACCACCCATTTGGTACAAAGTGCTTGTGCTTGAATACCAGTTTGAATAATACTCAGGCCACCATAATCTTGTGCAATGCAAGAAAGCTCTCGATTACCTCTATGAAACCCTTTCCCTTCGTCAACTTTGGCCTAAAGAAAATCCCTAAAGGCCTTCTCTAAACGTGAATATGTTGCTTTGGAGGGAACCCAATAAGAGGAATAGTATACATGAGTTATTGCCAAGATTTTGATGCAATTCTAGAACTTGGCCACCATGGCTAAGGGCTTAGTGATCCATTTGTCTATCTTCTCCACCCATTGCACAACCACTTCCCAGAGGTCCTTAGACGACACCTGGAAGGCAAAAGTTATGCCCACAAATTTGAAGGCTTGGAGTGACCGAATTTATGACCAAATTTGGGAGGCAAACTAGGCCAACATAGGTCATTGGCTTTGTATGTAGAACTGCATTTTTTTCATTTTAGCCCATTGAATGCTCTATCTTGAGGCTACACAAAAGGTGTCCAAACTCCAAACACTCCATGCTCTAAACCAAGAAAGTCTCGTCCCCTAAGATTATCAAGAAGGGATTCATTAGTGAAATGGCCATTAACCAATTGCCTACTGTGTAGTTTTGGAAGAGGTATCCCTCAAACTACACCCAAACTCACCATAGAGCCAAGTAAATAGCCAACAGCTTCAACCACCAACACATAGAGGGTTGGGGCCAAGAAGCAACCTTGTCTGATAGACCTGAAAATCCTAACCTCCTTGAAAGAACATTTGTCAGTAGTAAGACAAGCTAAGGCATCGACAAATAAGGTTTCAACGTTGTTGATAAAGGATGGACCAAACATTAGAGCCTAAAGCATTGCCAAAATGAAGGACCACTCTACCTGATCATAAGCCTTCTCAAAATCATTTTTTATGAACCATATGTTGAGGTCGATCTTTCTAGCCCACTCCATGCCCTCCTATCCTACAATGACATTGTCTAAATATATCTCCCATGAATGAATCTGATTTGTTCAAGGAGAACGATCTTGGGGAGTGTGCTTGATATGGAAAGCTAGGGCTTTGGTTAAAATTTTAGAAGACGTGTTAAGCAAAGTGATGGGTCGGTAACAATATTTGGGTCCCTTGCCTAACAAACGAATTTGATAAGCCCTCAATTAATCCACACACCCAAAGATCCCTTGCGAAGGGCTTCATGATAGACATGCAATAGATCCAAGCCAACAAAATCCAAAGTGACCTTTTACAATTCATAAGGGAATCCATTAAGGCCAAAGGCCTTGTTGTCAACCATCACATGCAAGATTGTAGAGAGCTCATCTAGGGATAAGGCCAAGTCGCAAGCTCTCCTTTGTTTTTTGATAAGTTTACACGAAAACCATATCTTGGCAATTTTGGGTAGCTTCCTACCTCTCTGCAAAGTGGCCTTGGGTTTGGAACACCATTCTATAATGCTCAACAAATTCTATTTCAATTTCTTCCTGGTTGGAGATCCGAGCCATGGAAGTTTTTAGAGCCAAAATAATCTCACTAGCTTCCTTAGTGGCAAGAACAATAAGGAAAGATTTTGTAGGACATCTCCAATGTTAAGTCAATGTAGCCATGCTCACAGCTAAGTGCCTCTTCCTCGACAGGCATCATCCACCCAAAGCATATGGCACACTGTCGTGAAACAATCTTGCTTTTCTTCATCATAAGGAGCCAATTGCTACTCCTCCATGAGACCCTCCAACACATTAAGCATTGCATTGTTACGACTATGATGAATTTGAGTAATTTGTTTGCCATAGCCATGAAAAAAAGGCGATTGTCCTGGATATCGCATCTTCCAACTAGACTATCTAGCGAGTATCCTCGTGGGACCTGGGTATCAAGTTCCACACAATATGGATATAGGTCAAGTAGCCTAGGCTTTTGAGTTGGAAACATTGAGGATATAGCCAACTTGAGGCATTTGCATTCGCTCATCTCCCTAGGATAGGATAAACAAAATGGGTTGGTCATTCAATAAAGTGATTTTGCCAACAACATGCACTTTCGACCTCCAGATTAGTCAAAAAAGGAGTTATGCAATGAGAAGAGAGCCCTATCAAGCCTCTGGTAAACGCATTCTAGCCCTTTCCAAAAATTCGTCAAAGTGAACCAAGCCTCTGTAGAATCCCAATCCCAACATCGATTGGGGTCATATAGCCCATTCCAGGTTTCTTTTTCCCCATCTAGTAGGTGCACCAAAAACGCCCCTTCATTATCCTCCTAACTCAACTATGTTGAAATCCCCACAAAGAAGCCAAGGGGCATTGGGAAGTTCATCAACAATCCAATGCCAAAATGTTGCATGCTCACTTGAGTCATTAGAAGCATAGATATTGGTCAAGCCCAACAATCAATAGTCCAAATTTAGTATATTCAAACAAGTCTCTATGATGGGTCAAACCCCCAGTCAACAACGTCAAAAAACTATAGAGAGACTAGTATAGCAATGTCGCCTTTACCATCAAAATGATCAAAGCATAAGTATTTAGCCCCTAGCCAAATTACTGATGGAGTAGTACTAAGAAAAAACCCTACAATTTTGACTTCTAGCAAACATAAAATATTTGTCCCACTGAGAGAAGTCAACACCTAGTGGACAATGTATTTTCTTCTAGGGTCATTCAAACGTCGAACATTCCATGAGGTCACTTTCATTAAAAAGCTACAACATCTTACATCTCCACCTCATTAATCTCAAGGTCCTGAAGAGCATGGAAGGAGTTAGTTGCAAGAGATGAATTCAACAAACAATCACTAACAATAGCTTGACATGGTTGCTTCTAGTGGCCCTCAACACCAAAAACCACTTCATTTTCCAATGAGTGTAGGAATGGTGGAGGTGAGTGCGCTCTTTGACCACCACCTCCCTATTGCATGGCACCAAAGGCGCTTTATTACCTACCTTAGCCAACAATCAATTAGGTATAGCTGCAGTGGTGGCTTGGGGGCTAAAACCTTTGGAGTTGAGGTATTCGAGGAAGGGGCTTTGATTGTACCATACCTTTATTTTTACAAACAACTTCAAGCCAGACACCTTCATCCACATTCGTTACCTAGGGGTCTTTGGGAGGAGGAGATATTTGTGTGAGTCGGGCACCTCTAGCTCAGCATGGGTCATAAGCAAGCAATCACATATACAATGATCTGAGCTTTGACAACGAAAGAAAGTGTTAGGCAAATTGATGTATCAAAGCCGTTGTCGGGGTACCCAGATACCAATCTTGATGAGCACAAATTCTTTATGGTCTTTAGACAGGTTAACCCTAATGCACACCCCACATTGAGGTGCAGGGTAGAAAAAACACTTAGGCTTATGGAAGATAAACTCCTCGAGGGAGGCTGTAATCTGCTCCAGAGCTAGCCAAAACTGCATTGGGAGGCCTAGAAAACAAAACAATAAACTTGATCATTCTCATCAATAGTTCTCAAGTCTTAAAACCAAGTACAAACTATATTCAAAAATTGCCTAATGGCATTTCCAAAAAGAAACAGAAAAAACAACATAGCTAATTTCTCAATGCAAGTCTTCTACTTATATTGCAACCCATCACTATTGGCATCACTAAGGTCCTCAGTAAACAAGCTCTCTAGGTAATTTCTACTCTAAAGCATAGGCTCCTCTTTAGCGACAATAATTGGAGGGATCTCCAAAAGGCCATCTAGTTGTGGCTCCTCATCCACACACATAACATCCTCTAAGTATTGGTCCCCGACATTTAGACCCATGCAAAGTTGTTGATTGAGATCCCACGACAGCATACACTAGACCAACAGGCAGGCCCCCTACACCAGCTCTCGACAACGAATCACCTCTTATGAGCAGAGAGACATCCCCAGAGCCAGATCTAACTCTTCCAACCAATCATCTAGACAACCCTAGATCCAGATCCAACTCTTCCAACCAATCATCTAGACAACCCTAGATCCAGATCCAACTCTTCCAACCAATCATCTAGACAACCCTAGAGCCAAATCCAACTCTTCCAACCAATGATCTATCCAAAGATTCTTCTCCTCAACCTCAAATGGTAGGAGAGTTGCACATTCGGTCGTGGATACTCATAGGTCAAGAGCACCCCTCTCTCCTTCATCTAGTGGCAGACACTTGGGGTCTTGATGCTCTCTTCCTTGTGCTCTATTCCGAAGAAATGTATTTATTTTGGTGTTGAGAGGGTTGATCTTAAATCTTATAGATTAGCTTTACTTTTTGCTATTATAGAAGTGACCTTCGCACTCCCACTTTGTATTGCCACTTATGTACTAAACAGTCCCATATGTCATTTGTTAGACATTGATAAACTTATCTCATATTTTCTTATCTAGAAACAAGTTACAACCCTCCTTGTACCTTGGGTATTTCCAAGCAATGAGATGAATTATGCTATGAATGTAGTCTTCTTCTTCATTGTTGCATTGTTATCCCTTCAATCTGAAAATGAAATGGATTAGAGCTAGTGGAAACTCTTCCTTCTCTATCCAACATTGTTTTAAGATTGTTTCAGGACTGCAAACTAGGGTTGTTCAAATTGTTTTAGGATAGCAACAGATTTCTAGGGCATTTACCCTCTCCATCACCAACCCCTCCTCTTTTGGCATTTTTTTGGGTTTTTCAGCGAATCTAAGGGAAGCTTTTTTGCATAATTGTTGCCTTTGCTAGGGAAGCACACTCTCTTTCCCTTTCTTTTCAAACAAAACTATTGCAAGTTTTTCCAAGATAGCCCTGGTATCTTGTGATCCATGGATGGAAAATGGCTTTTTCCCTATCATAACGTGGCCAACTACCATATTTGGGCCAATCAAATGTAAGCCATTCTTTGTAACAAGGTTTTATGGATGTCTTTGGAGAAACCTCTCCCTGCCCCTGATGATGACATTTACGACCTTGTTTGCTTGAAAAGGGATGAAGCCCTTAAGTTGCTTATTCTCTATATGGAGCCAGATCTTATTCATCACACCAAGGTTAACAAAAGTGCAAAGCAAATTTGGTATGCTTTTTACAACTTATTTGGTGCAATGAACACTACTCAAGTCAATCGACTTGAAATTGAGCTCTCCAACCTCAAAATCGCAAACTTTACTAGCGTCAAAGATTATATTGCATGGTTAAGAACCCAAAAGTTGCCATTCTTACATCCAATGGAAAGTCTAAATCAGATTCAAAATATGTAATTATTATTCTAAATAATCTTTCTCCTGCATTCAAAAATTTTGCTATCATTTTCTACAACATTCCTCTCTTTATCAAGGCACATGTTTCTCTCTCTTTAGAGGATGTGTTTTCAAACCTTATCCAACACCAAATCACCTTGAAAAATTTGGGAGAACTACCCCTCATGATCAAGCTCATTCTAATGCTACTTCATCCTCTTGTAAGCATGAGTCTACAAGGAAAACTCCCAAATCCTCCAAGAAGAAGAGATGGTGTGCTCTTATTGCCATAAGGAGAGACATTCCTGTCAAATTTTCAACTAGGGCAATTCAATGCATACAATTTCAGATCTGAGAATTACTTCCTCGTGACCTCAAACAATAAACTAGGGTTGTGATCACTAAAGAATTCTACACTGAAATTATGACATAAAATTACAGCAACAGAAACACAAAGATCAGAGAGAAATCATCCATACACATGAGACAAAAAAAATTATGTTTTGTAAAATTTCTGATAGAGAATTTCTGAGAACAAAAAAAGTCCTCCCAACAAATTACAAATTCAACAAAATCCTGAAAATCTTCCAACTTGCAAACCTGGTACAAACCCTAGCTAGCTAAAACCTATATGGCTTGTTGACGTCAATCATACAGACTATTGGCGTCATTCGTACGGAATGTACAGCTTGTCCATACCACACATGCGGTTGTCCTTCCTTAGTAGAAAATCAGAAAACAAAATGTCCAGAAACCCTAGGCCAGATTTGTCAAAGTGAAGAATTTCCTTGCTGAAATTTTACCTCCCAATCTCCTTGGCACAAATGCTCACTCACTTATGCCAACTCTATAATGTCACAATGAGATGTCATTATGATCCTCACATTGCCTCTCCTTTTATAGGATTCCAAAGTGAATTTAGAAGCCCTTAACTTACTTTAAGGAGCTCTTCACTAAACTCAACATTAAATTAGAATTGTTTATTCCTCCATGTGGGTGTGAAGCCCCAACATATGGCTGTGAAGCCCCAACCAAGCCCCAACTCAATATACAAGGGGTTTTCAATGTGAGTGACGTCAAAGATTCCCACATGCCCGACACCAAGGCCACCTCCCAATGCTACAAAAACATCAACACTCCCTCTTAGCGAGGGAGTTATTCCATACACCATCACCTGGAAGTAGATCTGTCTCTCACACTGGAAGTGGCTCTGCCTCCAATACTGGATCCTCTACCACAACTGCTCCCACTGACATAGAAGCAATTCCTGTTGAATGACATGGACCTTTCTTGGAAGACACCCTACTCCTAGAAGCCTCTGGCTTCTAAGCATCCTTCGTAGCTTCCTCAACCCATGACACCTTCCTAACAGTCTTGGAAGACTCTTCTCTCCCACCTAAACCTGAAGGTTGACTTCCTTTGGAGTATAATTTCCTCTTGACAGACTTGGAATGCTCCTCCTTCCTACTAGATCTTGAAGGTCGACTCCCTTTGAAATCTAACTCCCTCTAAGTCTACACAACCTTCGGAGCTACATGCTCCTTGTCCTCTATCACTTTGTTGTTGCTTGCCATCACTCGCATAGGCTGGCCCTTTAGCCTATACAGGTTGCTCTCTCTAACTCCAAGAACCACTATTGTGTCTGAGCTAGATCCTCTGGGCATGAACAGCACCTCTCCATCTCGGAATAAAACCACATAACCCTTCACCTCAATCACTGAGACTGAGAGCATGCTCTTCCTGAGTTTTGGCACCCATAGCATATTTTTCACTCGCAACACATCTCTTAACTCCATCCGAAATGACATTATTCTATATCCCTGCATTGCATGCTTGGTACCCATACCAAGTTCCTCATACAAATCCGAGTCAGACTCTATGAAGCTCTCAAACAACTCACGTGCTCCTGTCATATGACACGTGGCTCCACTATCCACAAACCAAGTTCCACCACCGGAAACTTCTCCAGAAAGGGCGGAGACCAATAAGAACTCCCTCTGAAGCCTATTTGCAACCACATCCACCTCTGTTGACGATGCATGTTGCTTCCTACTCCCTTTCTTCCGTTGTGGACACTGTGAAGCATAATGACCATGCTCATGGCAAGCAAAACACTTGACCTTGCTTGTAATACCCTTGTTTCCCCCAGTTTGTAAATATAACTATAACTGGCCAAGAGACTATGGCAGACTAAATATGTGTGAATGTTTGATTTGATGAACCTTTGTATAAAAGGGTCAATGTATGAATTTTATGTTATTAATAGAAAATGGATATGTGTTGCACAAGTACTGAAAGGGGGGAGTTTCCCAAGATAGACCATGGATGCTATGAGAGAGATGGTGAGGGAAACAAAGAATGGTTGAGATGACCCTCACCAAACCAGTACTTACTGGATGTAATTGCTCAACAGTCCTCTTACCCAAAAATGAATTACCAATCAGGCTGGTAGTTGGAAGGCCTCCTCAAGAGTTAATGAGGAGATGGGGCGAGGTACCCATCTGTAAGGCTTCTAGGCCTGACCACGAGTTGGGGATTCGGACCCACGCAACCTTGTTGAGGAAGGCAAGAAAGGAAGTAATTCGGGGGAACAGAGGCAGATCTGCAAGGAAGCAGAATGGAGAAAACAATCTCCAGAAGAGAAGAGAGCGTTCTTTGACTCTAGAGTTGAGAGGAAAACTGAGAAGCAAACTCGTTTTGGCTGTAAGAAGCCATGGGCGGGGATTTCGCTATGAGTTGATAAACGGGACTGACAAGTGACTATCGAAGTATTTGCACAGACCTCCTTGCTTGGTATAGAGAAAAAACCGTTGCCAAGATCCTGTGGGAGGAGGAGAGTAACCTTCGTCCCTTATTGTCGTTGAGCAAGGAGAAAGAATCTCTCTCAGAGCATCATGGTCTAGCTAAGGGGTGGCCAGCGGTAAATCCGTCAAGAGTGGTTGTGCCTATGGTTGGGTGGAAACAGGCACCCCTTTCAGTAGTCGCTTCACGTTTTCCAGTTCTGATAAGTATTTTCATACTCTGTGTAATACAATGGATGCGATGATTGAATGTCTGTGTTTATGGTTAAGTTTTACAGTGTTTGAACAGTTATTAGAAATGCTCTTTTGCTTCTGTAAACTGCTATATTTACATGGTCTTCGATTTACCTTAGTCTAGCCGCTAGAGAGTTATGGGATGTGAGTTCGCAAGAGAGTCAGGGTAGGATTAACTAAAACGTCTAAGGCCTGCTGACCTTTTGAGTCTACCTTAGCGGGAACGTCAACTTCAACTCTGTGGAAGAAGGACGTTTCCTTCAAACCTTTCACCCATGTGGCCGAGGGCTCATACCCATGGCCTTAATCAAGTCTCGGCTAAAAGCTGAGTGTAGCCCCTGAACCTCAATATGATTCCATATGATCTAGGGTTGGAAACCCCTCGCTAAGCCCGAAAGGAGTTAAGCTACTTTGGCTTCGAGACTTCGGGACATGTGACTTCACAATCCTTGAAAACAGTCGAAGCCTGGAGTCGCGAATTGATGAGGGTCGTGGATCTGGGAATCCAGTTCTCAGCCGTTAGATCGGACCTAGGGAAGGGGTAACACTAAGTACTTCGGTGAAGTTCCACTTCGGGAGAATAAGGGTGGTATAATGCCGAAACTCCCGAATGTCTGAGTCGCGAAGTTAATCTGGACCGTTGAGAATAGATGGATGCATGTCCACAGATCAATGGTTATCCGAAAGTTCATGTATTCGGCGGTATCAAAGTGTAGACATAAGGAAGCGTGAGTTTCCTTGAAGCTCTACCAGCTGGAGTAAATCCTGGCCGTGTACGCTAAGTGCATGTGGCAATAGATCGAGCGTGGTTCGAAGATTCGGAGCTCCAAAGAGGAAGCTGGAAGATACACGCCAAACTCCTGAATGTCGAATTTACAAAGTGGCGTAGACCGTCGTGTTAGAATATCGTGTTAGAATATAGAAGATGGTGTGCTCGTTTTACCATTGACGATACCTTCGTCACCCAACCATAGGCCGAAGCCTCCCTCTGAGCACCTTAACCTTGACTGAGAATTCCTCCAGAAGCAAACCCTAGGCTAGATAGCCAAACAAAGGGTAGCGCATCTCTCTCCAAGGATAGTGCAACACAAAAGACTGATCAGATAGTCCCAAACCCTAGCCAAGAGATATTCAAGCCAATACTGAAAACTTGTTGCTGTTGCAGCTGCACCAGCAACTCTCCTCCAAACCTGCGCACAAGACTGCAACTGCAGTGCGCACCAAACTGGGAACTGCAATTCTGAGATGCTGCAAATGAGCACTGGCGCCCTGTATTTATAGTAGTCCTGCGAGTTTTGCTGGGGCTGACTTCTCCTTCTGGATATGTGTCTGTTCAGTATATTATTATTATTTCTGGTCGACTTCTTCTCTTGGAGGCTAATAGCCCAATATAAATTATCTTCTTGAGCCGACAAGGCTTCTAAGGTTATTAGCCAACTCATTAGGGTTTCTCTTGCTTCCCGGAGTCTTCTATTCTCGTCAGGTTCACACGTGGAGGTAAA
>JZKD02S1279159.1:809420-835055 GCA_000966675.3 Picea glauca | reverse complement strand
CCAAGATTATTGGAATTAAAGATCTGAAGAAGCCAACAAGAGGTTTCAATTCAAATGGATCCTCGAAGAGAAGTTATCTGTAAATAGGTCTGAAGAACTAAGGTATGTATCTGCTGAAAGTGGGATAACGAGACATCCGAGATCTACTATCTAAAAGTGACTTTTACAGGAATAGATATGATTAATTTTGAATTCGTGTTTGGACACCTCAATCAACAATTTGTTGGTAGGATTTCTTAATGGGTTGGTAAGGTATTATTCTGTAAGTAATAGGTATTCATGCATGCGCGTTAACAATGTGTTTTTTTTTACTCAGTTGAATCTAACTCACTAATTCRTGTTGCTTCTTTGGTTGAACAACTAGAGTCTCTTTCTTATTTTTGAAGGAAAAATCAAATTCTTCTTCGTTTTCTTTGGACTTATTTTCCAGCTTTTTCCCAACAATTGGAAGCAAAGTTAAAAGCCCTTCGTTGAAGTTAAAAGTGGAAGGCATTTCACGACGGTCTCGAGAGGTATTCCACTTTCGGCTCTGATTTTAGCCCTACAACTCATTGCACTTATTCTTGTCAGTTGCCAAATTCACTTTACCCTTTAAACAATGTTTAGTCAATATATGTTCTCTAAACAAAATCATCACAAAGAGGTGAACTTTGTCCAACGATTTCCTCAATTTATAAGGCCTAATGAATTTTTATATTTTATCTACATGGAAAAAAAAATTGAAAATTGATTAGTTGTTCTTTCGGGAAAAGCCCTTTTTTTTTGGACGATGAATCTAGAAGGTAGATTGGGTGTACTAAATATGGGCATTAGCACAATTCCCTCAAAACCCAGGTCTGATATATATTTTTTTAATATGTATTTCATTTATTTTTATATTTGTGTTAAAATTTATGTGTTTGGTTTGTAGGTTAGGCGGAGCTGGAGTTGGGGCTAGGAACTTGGCCCTTAAGGCTCCAGATTGTGAACGAGGAGCTCTGATACCATGTGTAGTAGCCGAATAATTTTAACGTCAAATAATTACATAAATTGTAACAGTAATATCTACTTGATTTCAGAAAATTCACTATTTTCTTTTAATTGAGCACATACACATTTTAAATTGATCAATGAATAATAATTTTTTATAACATATTAAAAACAAATACATAATTTTAAATACCTGGGTCTGATGCTAACCCTCCGTTTGTCCGCTTGTCCTGTTGACCTTTGCTGAACTGTGTAAACATTGCCCAAACCTTGTTCCACCCTGCCAACTAGGACAACTTCCTAGCTTCAGGATATCATATGGATATCCTGGCCCCCGTGCCCAAAACCTCCAGCAAACTGGTGCCTGTACTGATCCAATCCAACTCCACTCTCCTCTGTGCAATCCCAAAGAGAACTCCCCCCCCACCCCAAATTTCCGTAGAATCGTAATCCCCTTCGTAAACCTCCTCCCCCTCCATATCCTTCCTTCACCGCCTCTAGCATTTACTTCCTTACCCACCCATTTATTACCTTATCCCCTCATAATTAATATCTTATCCCTTTATATTCAATGTCTTATCCCTTTCCGTGTACGTAAGTATTTAACAAATTAACTTATAATTTATTATCCTTATTAATTTAATACCCATGTTAATGAATGTAACATGTAATTAATTAATCAATTAATTAATCAAATTGCAACCATTAATTAATTAATAATTATTTAATTAGTATCATTATACCAATCTTATTTAATTAATACCATATTAAGACAACTAATCCCCTAATTAATTTTTACTTAATAATCCTTAAACATTTATTCAACTAGGGTTGTTACAAGACATTATAGTGGAAGTTCAAGTTATGATGTTGGTTAAGTAATCTAAAATAAGTGGGAGTGTTGCCATAACTAGTCAAATAATTCTCCTTTGAGCCCTTCAAATGACAGCTCTCCATCTCACCCTTTACCATCTTAGAGAACAAAGAAGCTTGAGGATGTTAACCCTACCAATGGCAATTATGGCATTGCAATCCTAAATCCAAAACCTACTAATGATAGTTGAGGACTCGTTCACATCGTAATGTGGGTTTAATCCTTAAGGCTACTTAAACATTTTCTTGTATGGAAGATCGTGATCATTTCTTTTTGTCCACCCTAAAGGTAGTAACTATGTTTATTTTAATTATAACGCATGTCGCTTTCATTATGCTTTATTCCAAAATAAAATGGCATATTCTTAATAGAAGTTATGTTTAATATGGCCAATTAAAATTTGAGATACAAATTATTATGCAATTAAAATTTGGGATTGTAAGTAGTATAAAAAATAACTTCCAAATTATCAAGGAGTAGTCATATGAGGTGGTACGAACCCAACAAGGATATACTAGGGATTGCATGTGTGCCTAAATAATAGGCTAGTCTAATAGATGAAATTACATGAGCAATGACTAGGTATTTATTTATTTACTGCCAAGTGACATAGTACATTATTCATTGGATATTTTAGATGAAGGTTTGCAACAATAATGTGATCTGATATTTCTATAGGGGAAAAGGACTAATTTCTAGGGTTTATAGTTATGAAGCTAAAGGTTGATGACATGTAGTTATGGATGAGGACATGGAACTTATTGATTATGGGGATGACAATAACAATAATCTCATATTTGAATTCAAATCTCACTAAGAGATCATTAAGGATTGGAAGAATACGAATTTAAGTCATAATTTAACTCAAGGTGAAGTAGGTTAGGTTTTAGACACATGATTGCCAAGTGGGTGCAAAGTAATAAAGGATCTAGCTCCTAATGGAATCATATCTGTAGGAAAACCAGTTGGAGGGCTCTTTGAGGACGAAGGAAGTTATTTCCTAACATGTCTAAAGGAAGATCTGGAAAATACTAAGGGCCTCTCTCTTATATTTTGTTTCGAGAAATTGGTCCCAGGGACTGGATATGGAGAAGAGACTTGTCTAGCAAAAGAGTCAAACAATCTGAGACTGGATGATATCCAAAGTAGTGCCCTAGAATCGACATAATACTCGAAGAAGAAACCCTTTCTCACTGCAGATGTGATTTATGGTGGGAAAAAAATTAGGAGGAAAATAACCCTTAAAGGTAGTCTGTAAGAGAAGAAGACATAACTATGTAAGGGTTAAGCCTGAAAGGGTAAAAATGGTGGTGGAACTAGATGTAGGATAATATGGAGTGGAAGGTTTGATTGATAGGGTGCTTTTTGGGTGGTATATGGGCAAGGTTATGAAAGGAGAAACCCTAAAAAATTGTCTAACTAAGACATGGAGAACAATGCTTGGTTATACGTCGATTTTCCATTCACTTGTTCAAGGATATATTTGCTTTATCATTCGAAATTTGTATGATGTATACCACCTCCCAGGGCAAGATTAGATGTGTGAGCCCTTCACTTAAGTTTGAAGAAGTGGAAGTTGGGTTTTGATCCAAGAAAATAGCATACATTCTTACAACATATTTGGATTATTCTGTTAGGGCTTCCTTTATAGCTTGGGAACAAAAAAATTCTAAATGGAATTGGAAGCACAATAGGTCATTCTATTGCAATGGAGGAATTGGAATCTAGGCCTTCTAGGCCCTCTGTTCCAGTTATCTCTTACTCTATTGTTTCTGCCATGACTTCCTCTGTTGAAGAAACTCATCCTGTATGCAACAACTCATTAGTAAATAGCCCTTAATAGACCATACATGACATTTTGTTTATATGAAACAAAGTTTGGCTCATAAATTGACACAAGACCCATGCAATTCAATCCATAATAAATTATTTAATAGTTGCCAAGTGAGCAGGGGGTGAAATAGGGTTCATGGGACATCTGGAGGTATTGTAGTGAACGGAAAAGTGGTAACATGACAGGGAATAAATACACGAGTACTGCTCAACAATTCATTAAATAATTAAATTGTGCAATCAATACCAAAATATATCAGTTGCCACATATTTCTATGTCATATCTTTTTCCACTGCCATACAAAGTTTTTAATTTATTTTATAGAACAAGGAATGTAAAAATGAAATTGGGATCATGAGGGGGATATAATGAGCGAAAAAGTGATAGTATGAGAGGGAACAATACAGATATTGTTCATAAAAGATAAATTAAATCAAACAACAACCATAACTTTTTTCAGACCCACAATCCAATAATCATCCACTTTAAAACCAAAATAATTTAACTATCCCTTAATTACAGACATAATGCTTGTTGACTTCAAATAAAAGACAATTCATATGCCCAAAATACTTCAATTATAGCAGCCTTTGCACCCATGCAACAACATAATAACAGTCATGATAACAACATTGCTATTTAATGATAACATGATAATTCGTTGAGCCACAGTCACCAAGACTCCAATGCTAACCCCTTTTAAAACAAAATAGAAATATACACAGTGATTCCATCCATCCACATCCAGTTATTTATTTCTTAAACTCGAATAAGAACATGCCCAGCATTAACCTCCAACTGTCGACTTTTCAACACTATTTGACACAATCCATTGGCATTAAAACTCATAATCGGGCCCCGATTTAACCACACACAGACATTTATATATATAATCAACCCAAGTCTTGATTCAAAAATAACATTTAACCAAGAACATATAACTTTGAGCCTAAGATTCCCATAATTAAATATGTATAGACTTCCTTTAAAAGAAATGCCCAACAAAAGCCAGAGCCAAATAGTGCCTGAGGAGAACAAAACCAAGTCGTGCCCAAGGAAACAAAACCAAGATGTGCCCAAGAGAACAGAACCAAGACGTGCTCAATGGACCAATCACACACATGTATCTTTTAAACCTTGATGGAACCATGATCGTGTTTAGGGTTTAACACAACAATGGAGGAAAGAACAAATAACTCGACCAAATGGAAAGTCCTTGGGGATGCAGATAACCTGTGGTCCCTTTTTTTTTAAAACAAATTTATCATAGAGAGGTAACAACAGATGACTCAATCAAGAGATGATCTTCAAAGTCAAAGATAGCTCATGCCTTTTCTTTTTAAAAAATTATCATAGAGAAGTAACACCAGATAATCAAGGAATAGTCTTTGAAGAAATAGAGAGCCCATGCCCTTTCCAAATTCACCACAGACGTTTATAACCTTTAAAAAACTTGACCGTGAGGGTTACCAAGCGTAATAGTTAGCCACTCCAAGAGAGATGAGAGAAAGCGAATGCTTAGAATACTATGGAGAAAATGCCTGAACACAACCCTTGACCGACCAAAACTAAACAACTTTCATTTAAAATTATGGGTGATGCCCAAGATTCGACTGTGCAATGCTTTCTAGCCATAGTGCTAGAGAAGTAAATGCCATAACAAACGATAGCTCAGGGCTTCAGCCAAAACAAAGAAAGAACAATGCAACTCTCAACAGTCTGCATGGCAACCCGGAAGAACGAAACACAACGACCACCGAGAAGAAAAGGAGTGACAATAACTTAACAACAAGACTAGTTGTAAAACCCAAGCACCAAAACTCAGAGCTTGTTACACCATTATCGTATTTTTTCATAGATAACCAAAGTAAAACCTCTAGATGGCCGACATGTTTTAAACCAATAAACCAATGCACATGCTACCCACAACAATAAAATACATTCCTATTCTTTAAAACACCAACAATCTAGATTATTCACAGAAGAAATCATAAGCACAACACTGGTACACAGTAAAAAACTTAAGAAAAAAAAATACCTCATGCAATTCTGAGCCAAAAAATCGATTCATAACACAGAGGGACCATCATGGATGGAAAGTAAAGGAACCATACTTGGAAAAGTTTGCTTGAGAAAAAGAGTTGGACTGTATTTTCTTTCATAACCAGAAATCGTGGAGCATCCACAACCATTGATAAAGTTTGCTAGGGTTACGGGCTTGAGGGTTGTTTGAGTGATGTGCAGTAAATGCATGTCACTTCCTTCCCCAACCCCATTCAATTCAATGTACAAGCCAACCCATACACCATAACATCAACCATTAATTCAAACAAATATCCATTGCTATATCCATTGCATAGTGCGCCATCCTAAGTCATGTCAACAACATTTAACAACAACCATATGCTATAACATTAGCATACATGCCTCATATATAATCCTTTAATCAAAGCGCATAAGTCTAGCAGCAAGGTCTATACATCCTTCCTTTGTGTCAATCACATATAACCCTAGGGTTTGCCCATAGTTCTTTCCTTTTTGTTTTAAAAGCTCCCATATCATGCTTTTGCATAGGATCATATATAAAATAATTAATCAATGTTTAATGCATAAACATAACACCTGCAACAAATGATCCTTTTATCCATAGTACTGCCATAAATTGTGAGTGACCATCAAAACCATCTAGCAATAACACATCAATCAACCATCTTGTATCGCCATGACAAATAAAACCATGACTTGAATCATCAACTGTAGAAGACTATGCTGACATCGTTATAACAACAAACCAAGATATAAGTGCCACATCTATCATAGCGCCATTGGTCTACAAGGGGGGCCCACCTACTAGTTAATTATTATTATTATAAATAAATAATAGAGCTTGGCAATCATTTGTGAGCAATATTCATCATTGTGATTTTAAGCGTTAACAAATTGCTCACTAAAATTGATATAAAGTGGGGGTCATGGTCCTTCATCCAAAAATTAGACTTTTGGAAAATACCCTTTAGATGCAATCCTTGTCATGAGAAGCTGGGTATTTTTGGGAGGCTTGTAAAAACCCTAAAATATTGTTTTCTCGTAAGAAAAAAGTATGGGTAAAAAAGGCAAGGCATGTTGAGAACGTAAAGGTTAATATGGAGCATATGGGGAACTCTGAAGGTTTAAAATATGCATGCAACTAGTCAATGAAGGTCACTGTCTCTTTAGAAAAAAGAAAATTCACAACCATGTCCAAAGATATTGGACATATAAAATGGATGCATGGAATATTTTTGTGAACAAGGATCATCCTTGCCAAAAAAGGTACACCTCCTTCGAATCCCCTTATGTGTTTTCAAATTGCTCAACATGAATCCCTTCTTCCGGTGGGTGTTTGTTTTTTGATAGTTTATACATGGAGGTTTCATGGTTTAGAGGCCCATAGGATACTACCCTTATTCCTTTAATTAATGAAAGGAAAAATGGCGTAAAGTTTTAATCTTCTCCTAAGTATTAGTCAATTTTATCAACCTTGAAAGATGATCAGTTCTCAAAGGAGAAAATAGTCTCTCACCATTATCCCAAAATCCAGATTCCTCGGAGTATCTAAAATCCCATCTAGTTGAGAATGAACCTCAACCTAAGGCTCCTCCCTTAATAAGAAGTAGAAAACCTCAAAAACCTCTCTTAAATTCCTCATGCCAATAAAGGTAAAAAAAAATTATGAGGATTTAGAGGCATTGGAAGGAGGGTTGGCACTAGAATAGGATATTCTAGCCTCATTCAAGAGTAAATTTCATATTTCAAAGGCAAAGTCACAAGGCAAAAATGAAATCAGGTAAGGGAAGAAACTTACTATTATTTGGGTCCTTAGAGTAAGGAAAAACCTAAAAGGGATACCCAAATGATCATCTTATCTTTGAACACTAGAGGGTTCGAGGTTTCCCTAAAGATGCAAGGCCTAAAAAGATTGCACACAGTTTACAAACTTGATGTTCTACTCTTATAAGGAAGCATGTGTGTTGGCTCCAAAGCAGTAGATTTTATGCCTTCTTTTTTAAAATATTGAAATTTCTACCATGCAGGCACTATAGGTCTATCGAGTGGATTAGTATCTAAATGGAACTCTAATATAGATGCTATATCCTTCAGTGTCTTGAATTCATGTTTTGTTATATAAGTGAGATCAAGGAACTGGGGAAAGTATAAAATATTATAAATATGCATGGGTCATATGGAGATAAGAATCCCTTTTCGGTTGGTTTAGGGGATTCTAGAACTTTGGAAGGTGAAAATGTCATTATAGGAGGGAACCTTAACCTAACACTCGATCAAAGGGATATTTGGGGAGAAGAAGCTAGATGCCACCCTCTTGTGGATTTTTTTCCTTGTTTCTTTGAAGTTCGTAAACCAACTAATGCATAACCTATTAAAATAGTTCCAACTTGAAGAAATGTTATAAGAGGAACGAAGGGAATTTCAAAGAGGCTAGATAGCTTTCTTGTTGTAGAATTATCGAGGGAATCAAGTGCCAGGATAAAATCTTGGGTTGGTTATGGAGGTTGTTTAGATCATTTGCCAATCCTGTTAAAAATAGAAAATGAAGAGAGGAAGACCCATGCTCCCTTCAAATTCAATCATACATGGATGAAGGAGGAAGATTTCAAATCCCTTATCATAAGGAAATAAAAACCCTTTGATAGGAATATTGGAGACTCGACAATGAAACAATTTGCAAATAATTTTTCAAGGATGAAAAGGGTAGTAGTGTAATAGGCAAGAAAGCAATCTCTAAAAAATCAAAGAGATTTAAAGGAGGTGGAAGAAGGAATAAAATCTCTTTTTTGAAAATAATGGGAATGGGGTCTTTTTAGAGGAGGAATATTCCACTACAAAATATTTTGAAGGAAAAAAGAAGATTCTTCTTGGAAAAAAAGAGGCAAAATGGAGGCTAAAAAAAAATCTATATGGTTGACCAAGGTTGAGAATAACACAAAGTTATTTCACAAATATGCAATCCACGGGAAGACTGTAAACACCATTTGGGAGATAAATAAACAAGATGGATCCAGAGTAAATTCATTCAAGGATATAATAGACGCTAGGCAACAACACTTTAAAAACCTTTT
Source organism: Picea glauca (assembly GCA_000966675.3). NCBI lineage: Eukaryota > Viridiplantae > Streptophyta > Pinopsida > Pinales > Pinaceae > Picea > Picea glauca. The sequence goes on along the minus strand of JZKD02S1279159.1, from coordinate 826,261 downwards.
CAAAGACCCTAAAATAGAAAATATCAAGGAAATCATGAAGATTCTAGACCTGTTTTCCAAACTCATAAACAATCAAATGAATTAGGTTTTGGAAGCTGAAGCCACAAGGGAGGAATTGAAGGTAGTCTTATATTCCTTCAAAAGGGAAAAAATCCCAAGCTAAAGTCACAAGGGAGGAATTGAAAGTATTATAATATTCCTTCAAAAAGGACAAAATCCTAAATCCTAATGGATGGACTGTTGAATTATATATTAGCTTCTATGACATGCTAGAGAGTGATCTCCCAACAATGTTTGAGGAGTCTAGACAATCTGGGAAAGTATTAGGAGCCATAAAATCAACCTTTATAGTTCTCATCCCAAAAGGACAAGACCCCACAACTTTCAAATATTTAGATCTATATCGTTATGTAATCTTATTTATAAATTAATTTAAAAAATAATTGTTAATAGATTGAAAGGAATTTTGTTAGGGGCAATCTCAAAGGATTAGTTTGGATTCATATTTAATAGGTAGATCCATGATGTTGTAGGAACAACTTAGGAAGGATTGCATACAATCAAGATTGAAAAAATATTGGTAGTTGTGATGAAATTATATCTTGTTAAAGCTTATGATAAGGTGAATTAGATATATATCATATTATTGTTGTTACAACTATGCATGGATTTGCAATCTATTTATTGGATTATAGGATGCTTTTCATCAACATCATTTCATGTATTGATTAAAGTATCTCCTTTTGGTTTATTCAATGCATTAAGGGGACTTCAATAGGGTTCTCCATTGTCCCCCTTTCTCTTTCTTTTAGTAGCTAAAGGTTTAAACACAATGATCAAAGATGCAAGTTAAAGGAGAGGGGTGGTAAAAGGGATAAAAATCTTAAGACTTGTGATTATTTCTCATTTGCATTTTGTAGATGATATCCTAAATTTCAGATAAGGTTGCATAAGAGAAATAAGAAGCATAAATAATTTGATGGATATCTACTACAAAGCTACGAGCATGGAGATAAATTTTAGGAAATCCATCATGCTATTTAATGAGGTGGAGGAAGAAGTGAAAATCCAAGCAATAGATATGCTCCCCATAAAACAAGGTGGCCTTGATCATGGTATAAAGTATTTAGGTTTCAATTGGAAGCCCACTAATTATAGTTATACTAATTGGATGTGATTGTGTAATAAAATTGAAGCTAGAATGTCCATCTAGTGTAATAGATGATGGTCTCGAGAAATCATGTTAGTGTTAGTAAAGGTAGTTTTAGAAAGCATTCTTGTGTACTAGATGTCAATTTTCCACATTCCCAAAGGTATTTTCACTATAAACACAAAATGTATCAATTTATTATGGATACGGAAAATGGAGAGGGAGGGAATTCCGTTGGTCAAATGGATAAGAGTGGAAAACCTGAAAAAAAACCGGGGGGATGGGGTTTGAAGAACATTTATATTTTTAGTACAACCCTAGCAACAATTTTTTTTTGGAGGCTTATCTATAATGAGGGGATACGAGGTAAAGTGATGAAATTAAAGTATCTTAAAGGTGTTTTTTATGGACGATTAGTTCATAAGAGAAAGGAAAAGTACACAAGGCTATTCAATTGTCTAAAAATCCCTAGTTAGGGAATTTCCTTTAGTTAGTAAATGTTCATCCTAACAGGTAGGGAAGGGAAACAAAGTAAGAGTTGAAGAGGATCCTTGGATTGGATGCAAAGAAAATTATGGATTATTAGAAGCCTTAATAAACATATTGCATAACATGTGAATTTTTTCATTAAAAGATGTAGCCAACCCTAATGGTAGAAATATTCGGGCTCAAGGATGGGAATTGATAGAATTTATGAATTGCGAGATGAATTGGTAGAGGAATGGATAAACTATGTGAGTATGTTAAATCACATTGCTATAAACCTCATAGATCAATAAGATTTAATAAAGTAATAAAAAATAAAGGTGCGGGGGGATATACAACCAAAATGAATTTGTGGGATGAATTGGTAGAGGAATGGACAAACTATGTGAGTATGTTAAATCACATTACTGTAAAGCTCATAGATCAAGAAGATTTATTAAATTGGTAAAAAAATCAAGGTGCAAGTACAACCAAAATGGGATACTCTGAAAAAATGGAAGAAACTACAAAATGAGAAAGAATATGGTGGTGGAAGCAAGTATGGAAATTGGATAGTCCTTCAAATAAAAAATATTTATTTGGTTGGATTTGGCATTTTTTTTTTTAACATAGGACAACTATGAAAACAAAAGTTTGCAAGGTTCAAGTAGGTGTATTTTGTGGATCAATTGGGTTTATCTCAAGTGGTTGGGAGGAATGATTGTTATCCTCCCCACCTAGGTTCAATTCTCACAAGTGACATGTTGAGCTCTTAATAAGTATATTGTTGTAATGGCTTTGAGCCATGTTGGTTATCAGACTTGTGCTCTGAATATTCTAGGGTTTTGTTGGGGATTGGGTGTAACTTGGTACAAAACAAATAAAAGAATCTGCAGATAATCGAAAAGAAATAAATTCTAAAAATATCGGTGGTATCTAAAGACACCGTTACAACACTTAATCACAACGCGTTGTGACCGGAACATCACAATGCGTATTGAACATTTTCAATACCATGATTATAATGACCCATCGAGTCCTTTATTTATAGTCTCAAGATCTAACCAACTTCCTAGAAATCAGAAAGATCTTGTCCACATACAATCGTCGGTGGTTAGAGTTGACTCGATCAAATTTGCAATGTTTGGCCGGGTCGTCAAAGTTGCTTTACCCGAGAATCCATGTGTTCAACTCGTATTCGATTGCTCGACTAGTCAATCCATCAGTCGAATGTCTTCGACTGCTGGTCGATTGTCTGATCAACAAGTTAGTTGACTATTCAACCGACTAATGTCGACTTCCGGTCGATCTCATGACCGATTGATTCTAGGAGAAGTGTGATGAACCATCAGAACCTGAGGTTCCATCACCCCTCCCCCCCATTAGCACATGGTTGTGGAGATTCAGGAGGTGAAATTAAGTCAATAGGACCCCACCCCATAATTGCAACTTCCTGAAGCCCGAGCATAGTACAAAGATGAACAAAGTTAGCTTCAGACAAAGGTTTGGTAAAGATATCCAAAATTTGATCATCTATGTTGCAATAGACGAGAGTGACAACTTTCTCTTGAAATAACTGCCTCAAATAGTGAGCATGGAACTCGACATGCTTCATTTTATGGTGTGCAACAGGATTGTCAACAACTTGAATCACACTCCGATTTTCACAATAGAGTGTAGTTGAGTTCTATACAAGAAATCCAAGTCCACCTAAGAGTTGGCGAATCCATATTGCCTCTGTTCCTGCATGAACAACGCCACAGTACTTTGCTTCTCTAGTTGACAAAGAGAATGCCTTATATTTCTTGCATTACCAAACCAATGGTCTAATGCTGAAGTGAAACACATATCCAGAGGTGGACTTTCGATCATCATTGTCACCTTCCCAGTCAGAGTCATTGAAGTTGACTAACAAATCTAAGCTTCGACAATATTTGATACCAAGATGAGTGGTACTCTTGAGATAACGAACAATCCTTTTGACAACTTTCTAGTAGCTTTCTCTTGGGTCCTACAGAAACCAAGAAACCACACTAACAACAAAAGAAATGTGAGGTCAATTGTGAGTGAGATAAATAAGACTGCCGACTAGTTGTCAATAGAGAGTAACATCAACTTTGGGAGACTGACAAGTTTTACTCAACTTAACTCTAGACTGAAAAGGAGTAGCACATGGCTTATATTCTGCCATGTTAAAACATGTCAAGAGATCCATTACATATTTAGATTGAGAAATGAATAAACCATCAGATAGTGGTAGTACTTGAAGACCCCAAAAATAGTGCAAAATACCAAGATCTGTCATATCAAAGGAATCAACAAGTTGTTTCTTCAATCTAAGAATGAGATCAATGTTATTGCCAGTTATGACAAGGTAATCAACATATACAACAATAATCAAGGTATTTCCATGAGCATGGAGTACATATAATCTGTGATTAGATTCACAACGTTTGAAACCAAGATGAAAAAAGAAACAATCAATCTTAGCATACCAAGCTATGGGAGCTTGCTTCAAACCATAAAGAGACTTTGAAGTCAACAAACAAGAGTAGAATCTATCACAAAGTTAGGATATTGTCCCATGAAAATATATTCAAACAAGTCACCATGAAGGAAGGCACTCTTCACATCCATTTGGTGGATCTACAATCCAAAACAAGCAGCTAGGGAAAACATCAGTCAAACATAGTTCATATTTGCAACAAAGTCAAAGGTCTCAATGTAGTATATTCCTTCTTGTTAATTAAATTCTTTCACAACCAAGCCAGCTTTGTGATGCTCAACAACACCTTCAGAGGTAAATTTGGTCTTGTAGACCCATCGATACTTCACAATGTTCTTCCCTTGAGGTCAAGGAACTAAATCCCAAGTGTGATTCTTCAAAATAAAATTCATCTCAGTCTGCATAGTCTTCTCCCATTCAGGTTATCCTTGTACATATGAGTAGGCAACGAGATCACAAGTTTCAAGAACACGAGTCGTTAAAGAAATGTTGGCATGTTGTTTATGATTGCGAGTTTGTCAACCTGAAGAAATGTCACTGATGTCATAACCAACAACTTCAATCATCTTAGCATCCCATCTAGGTAGGCAGGAAAAAGGTGAATTGATGTCCACTGTAGAATGTTGATCAGAAGTCAGAATAGTTTTAGTCGAAGGAGATGGATGACCAGTCAAAATAGAAATCGATTGACCAGTCGAATCGAGAACTGAGGTTGATGGCCTAGTTGAAATAGGAAGAGAGTTTGATTGTCTAGTCAAATGGATGAAAAATGGAACAGGAGAACCATTGTCGGAAACAACATCAAAGGGACCATCCTGTAGTAAACTATAAGAAGCATTCAAAAACTTAATACCTTAAAAATTCTCATCAAACCACACATTTCTTTTGATAACAATCTATCGTTTGATTGGGTCAAATAGTTGATATGCTTTAAACTCTTTAGAGTATCCCATCATGGTGCAAGCATGACTATTTACATCCAATTTATTTCTACAATCATTTGGAATATGAGCCTAGGAAACACATCCAAATATGTCAAGGTGGCCGACAAAGGGATTTCTTCCACATCATCATTCAAATGGAGTCACATAATTAACAAGTCGAGTCAAAATTCGATTAAGAAGATAGTTTACACCGTATATTGTTTCATCCTAGAAGCGAGGAGGAAATTCTTTGGCCTGCAAAATACATCTAGCCATTTCAACTAATGTATGATTCTTGTGTTCTACAACATCGTTCTTATAAGGAGTATGAGGGAACGTTCGCTCCCAATCAATACCAAATCGAACACGATATTCTTCAAAAAGTCTATTCACATACTTGAGGATAGGTATAAGGGACAAACAAAATTCTCGAGGCCATTATTACCAAGACTGTCAGACTACACCTCAAGGATTGGGCCAAGAAACTACTTGAAGCTCTATGGGCCTACTGGATGACATAGAGGACTACTACTAGTTGCACCCCATATGAATTGGTGTATGGAAAGAGAGTATTGTTGTCGATTGAAACATATATCCAAACACTTAGAACAACTATACAACTTGGAATGAACTTAACTGAATCTCAGAAACATAGACTCCTCCAGATGAATGAACTAGACAAACTTCGCCAGATTGCCTTACACCACACAACAATAATAAAACGTCAGAGAGTTAGGTGGCATGACAAGTTAATTAAGAAGAAGAAATTCAAAGTTGGAGACCGGGCCTTGTTATTTGACTCCAGGTTCAAAGATTTCAGAGGGAAGCTTCGCACTTGATGGATCGGGCCTTATGAGATTGACACTGTATATGACAATGGAGCCATCAAACTTTGCACCATTGATGATGAGAGAACTCCTTTGATGGAAAACAAACACATGCTTCGATTATATCATAAACATCTATCTGAGGAAGCCATTCTTAATAGGATCACTAGTGAATGGCCCGACAATGATCTGGAGATTGTCAACAAGGGGAGAACCCCTGTTGAATGATTCATTCATGTTCAATAATAATAATAATAATAATAATACACCCATGTATGAAAACCCTTAGAGGCATGTATGGGGGGAATGCTTTCTGAAAATCAACGTACACTGGCGCATGACATGCTAAAAAAAAAACAAGGAAATAAAAGAAGGGCACTTCACGGTTTCGTGATGGTTATGTCAGGATCCTTCTGATCAAAATTTTTTCTTTCTTATTTGTTGTAATATTTTTTTTTTATGGATATGTAGGGGAGAAAAATGGTGTTGTTGCAACTCAATGAACATGTGACATAGCACGCTCGTTCATGGGATATTAAATAATACCCCTAATTTCACTATATATTAGAAAATACCCCCGAAAATCCCTTTTTTGAACCCCAATATATCATTCTATTTATTAAAATCCCTATTTTTACCAAATATCCCAGGTATTGATTTTTTCATGACATTTTTAATACCCCTTTTTATTTCTACCCCTTTTTTCATAGAGACATGACAGAACTCTTGTAAGCTCACAAATCACAAAAATAACCAAAAAATAAGCAAATGTGGACTAACATACCAACATAGTTATATGCCATGGTAGTAAAATAGCCTTGTTTTCAAGGGCTTGGTGTTATGTTACTTTCACCCCTCTCTTCAATCAAATACATGATCATGTATTCCTCGATGAAGGGAGGTTTATGTATATGGATATCTATTTGTACTGAAAACAGGTATGTAATGTGTCCTATATTCTTGTTCATTTGGGTGTATGAAGAATGGACTATTTCAAAGGCTTTGAGTGTTGCTAGCGATCTCCTTTTCACCACTGGGCATCTCATATATTTTTATAGCCTCCCATTAAGACATACCCTCCACTTGGGTGTCTGAAGAATGGACTATTTCAAAGGCTTCGAGTGTTGCTAGCGATCTCCTTTTCACTACTGGGCATCTCATATCTTTTTATAGCCTCCCATTAAGACATACCCTCCACATAACAAGTTGATGTTTGTTGTAGGGCATTGGCCTATATAATTTTGATATAGTATACCCAAGGAGCATTATATCAAAATGGAGCTTGATATCTTTGGTGCAAAAGCAAGCACCAAAGATATCAAGCTCCATTTTGGGATAGTCCTTGTTGCCTTGGATATCTTTTACATCTTTCATTTTTGTCTCTAGCTCTGGGAATTCATGTTTCTGCTAATATCATTAAATTTAAATTCTGGCAAGCATGTCTCCACAAGGTTTAAATTGTATAATTGATGGTCAATTATTATCTAGTGATTTGTATTACTCTGCTATGAACTCTGTAATCAATTTTTCTCTTAGAGAAAAATCAGTTGTGTTGAATCCATTCAACTCTTGCCCTTTAAAACCCAGTTTGCAGTAGAGTTCATTTTGTAAAAAAAAAATAAAAATTCCATGGTTTTCTGTTGTCGACCCATTTGATACAAATCTTCCAAAATGTAAGGAAATATGACAAACTAAGTCATTTATATTTAAAAGCAGTGAACATTGGCGATACCCATATCCTTTGATTCTTATTTCAGGGTTGGCTGGTACTAAATCCCCATACAAAACGTGTACATAAATCCAACAAACTATGTCATTCATGTTTAAAAGCATAGACTTGCACCATCTCATTAATATTTTGGCCATATGTATTGCCAGTGAATGTTAAGTTCACCCACGTTGTTGAATTATTGTATCTCAACGATCTGGATTGCTTTGCATCTGTCAAGGCCTCTGATGTCAGTGCAAAGTCCAGGCCCAATCACATCCAACTTTGCAATTGGCTTTGTCATTTCTTTTGGTTGGTTGTGATTCAAATAGTGATCTGTGGGAGATTGGAGAATACGACCCAGATCCAAATAGACATATAAAACATCAAACCTACTCATGTTTTAATGGTGCAGGTGTGATAGGTAGACCTAAATCGCCTTGTTGTTCATGGTTGGCATGTTTGTTTGCTTTGCATTTTAAGCTCTTTCCTATCCTGAAACTCTAGTCCAATTTCCTAGGTACTCTGAAACCTCCACGTTTAGATTGTTGGTCATATTCTGAAACAGTTTCTGTTGGCACAATCTGCCCTTTGTCTTGACTATGCATTCAACCTTTATTCGAGAGAAAATTAGTGGAATATCTATTCTAATTTACCTCAGGAAGCACTGGTTAACTGTAGTGATATCAGATCAACGGACTTTAAGCAATTATTGGGTTAAGTTCTATTTTCCAGTACTTTCAGACTCGAATCTAGTGAGCACTAGTTGTTCCAAATCGTCCAGTATCACAATCCATTGTTAGAGAAGATTCATTTTTGTGCATCAAAGGTGGGTGGAGCTAAAATTCGCGGGGATAGCACATTAGAGTGAAATTGATGATCTAGAGGTGTTGAAGAGATGCCAATCAATAAAAAGAGTTAACCTAAGAAATTGTGTTCACGTTAGAGAAAGCATATGATTATGTTTGATCGAGAAAAGTTCAAGAGATCACTCAGGCTCAGTGTAGATCATGTTTGATTACTCAAGAGCACAAAAATATCACAAAAATGATGAACCAAACTTACTTGATGGATGTTGACCAACGTATTTCTAAGTTCTCGGAATTTAAAATTGAACATGAATTCTAGATATTCATATGGCCTTCGAAATAGTATTCGTAACAAGATGGAATGCTCCTCTTATCTTTCTCTACAAGCTTAAGTGTTGTCACCGACCTTTACGTTTCAGCTTCTAGATATGCTCGTGATGAGATAATTCTTTCTTGAATTTGCTCCTGAATTATGAGCATTCTCTCACAATCAAATTCAAAAAGAGAACCTTCCACAACCCTTGTCCCGGGAATTAGTTGATTTTCAGCTACTTCTTGATTCAATTGGGCATTTTCAGCTTCAGAATAACTGAGCTAATTTCTGGTGGAGAAAAAAAATTGACCTCTATATTTAGAGCTTCCCAATCCATTTCAAGCTCTTTTTAGATATAGCAGACCCCACACAGACATAGCAACATAAGGCTATCTTAAACATAGATATAAACATGAACATTGATTGACTGAAATGTGATTGAAATATATAGACACTGGCACACATAAACACTACTTTCAAAACTGTTAAGCATTAGCTCCTTCATAATCTCAACCATATTTGCACAAAACTGAGCTTCTTTATAATCTTCAGCCATAGATGTTAGAAACATTGATTCATAGAACCAAGGCCCGTATTTCTTCATTTTGGGATCCCTTACACATATCACATTATTTCCGTATTTCTTGGCACATTAATGAGGCCTTCACCACTCTTAATAGATGCTTCATGTGAGTCTAACAACAATGTCTTTTCATATTTTCTAGAATAATGAATGAAACTATATGGAATGGAAGGAAATTATGTGCAATCCTAGTCATTTAGTTTTAGTAGTTTGGGAGCTTCATCTGGGATAGAGGTTACATCATTGGCCATTCTATTAGCTATATAATAAAACTTCCTTAAGATGTTATAGAACATCAAAGAGGAAAAAGACTCTAGGAGACCATGTCATCTTAAAAGTACCCTAGTAGCTTGCATGTTTTTAGCAACATGGTCACTAGAGTGCTAAAGCCTAAGATGATTATATTTGAATCCCCAATTCTTATGACATGTCCATCTGTGATATCTATTAGAATCTCAAGTCCCTTCAACACTTACATTGATTCTGCCACATTGTTTGTGTTGTAGCATCTATTTCAGGTAAAGTTGCAAACTACCTTCAATCCTAGGTCATAGATCAACCCACCTGCCCCAAACCAGAAGGGATTGCGATTTCCTTTAGATGATCCATCGAACATTAGGACATACTTCCTCTAAAATTTCATCCATGCAACTGCGTTGCTATTAGGTGGTTCCATATTGGGAAATCCTATGGATATTTGGACTATGTTGCTCTGCACCATGGTCAACTCTATTATACTTCAGGTGTCTAACCAAGTCTCTTCTCTAACCTCATAGGGACTCAATTCACTCTTGATAGTTTGATATTTATTATTATAGTTTCCATAATCATGGCTACAATGGATTGTTTGACATGTTCTATTGATTTCATTTTATGAACAAATATTGGAATTAGAGACAAAATCACTTTAACCAAGGGAGTTTTTTGGAGGGAGCTTGGATATCTATTCATCCAACCATTAAAATTCTATTCTTAGGACCGATGTCTAGAGAGCACGGGAATACCTAAATCTACCATAAATAGGCTTCAAATAGACACAATGAATTTTCATTCAAGAAAAAAGTGTATGGAGGATTCTGACTCTAATTTACATAAGATGCACCAGGATGGGCCATGTATGCCACACTTTGAAAGGTTTTCAGGTATTAGAATTTTGTTACGGGCTGAGTTCCAAATGACCAAATTGATCTTAGGAATCAAATATGAAAGCCATATGTTGTTCCCAAAAGCTAGAGGGACCGAGGATATATTTCATTGATTTAGAAGAGTGGCATATGCTTCTTTAAAATAATAGTCGTTGTTGATGCTAAAAATAATTTGAGTCAAGCATCAACATCAAATCTCTCTTGTGGGCGAAGCAAGAGGCAAGGTGGGATTGGTACCCAGGTTTATAGCCCTCGAAGGAAGACAAGCATGAATTAGTGGCTTATGATCAATCATAAGGGAATGAGATATCAATGAAATCAAATCAATATTCTACCAAAGGGATGAAAACTATGTCATTCAACAAACTATGTCGTTCATGTTTAAAAGCATAGACTTGCACCATCTCATTAAAATTTGGGTTGCACCATCTCATTAATATTTGGGCCATATGTATTGCCAATGAATGATGAGGTCACCCACGTTGTTGAATTATTGTATCTCAGTGCTCTGAATTGCTTTTCATCTGTCAAGGCCTCTGATGTCAGTGCAAAGTCCAGGCCCAATATTGTACGTGTCTTCATTGTTCTCTAGTTCAATTTTAATATCATCTAATGTCCAGTCAAGATCAAGATCAAATGATACATCATGAGCATTCTTCAAGGGTAATTCCAACTTTAAAGGGCCTCTTTTTCTGAGTTTAAGGGCTGGACATGGGTCAGAATAACCTCTTGATTGTTAACAACCTTTTAACACTGTCCAATCTACTAATTGTTTGAAGTACTGAAAACAAGTCAACAAGGATGGTATTTTCCTATATTCTTGTTCAGTTGGGTGTCTGAAGAATGGATTGTTTCAAAGGCTTCGAGTGCTGCTAGCGATCTCCTTTTCACCACTGGGCATCTCATATATTTTTATAGCCTCCCATTAAGACATACCCTCCACATAACAAGCTACTACTTGATGTAGGGCATTGGCCTATATAATTTTGATATAGTATACCCAAGGAGCATTATATCAAAATGGAGCTTGATATCTGAGCACAAAACTGATTTTCTTAGTTAGTATGAGCATTGCTACAATGATACATCTAGTCATATAAATCATGCCTGCATACTGGGAGAACATTATGATAATAACATCTTTGGACAAGTGAAAATGTATCGTGCCGAGGTGAGCAGTCTTTAAATCTGTGAACATTATCCCAAAATATGTTGTCAAAATATGAAAATGAGCCTCAAACCCTTTGCCATTAATATGCCTTCATTGCTGGAAAATTGGCTAGAGTAGTCACTTCAAAATATGCCTCATGGATCACACCCTGGATACTGGAAAAATGATGCAACAACAATGCTAAGACGCATGCCACAAGTGACATTTATAACAACATCTGCATGCTGCAATAAATCCTCAAAAACAGAGCCATACTGTTGATTCAAGTGTTGAAGATAAATGCTAAACTGACGCTACAAGAAGTGCATCTCTATTTTCAAAATGTCCTTAGATAACTTTTCAATTTTATGCAACAACAATCCTCTTGTCACGTTGAGTTAGGATCAATGAAAGTGTATGCCAATTTCAAATCTGGAACACCATGGGAAACAATACTCCTCTCTGGCAAAATAGGTGCTAAAACAGTGCCTCAATATTGGTCATAATGTATAGTAAATATTGAAAACGGTGGTGGCCCAGACTTAGCACCATCCTCAGATATTGACAAATTTGCATGAGTTTCTAACAATAAGCCAAAGGTCTTCTGAAAGCTTCAAGTATGAATCATCAATACAAGTTGCAAGCGATCCCTTAGACACATCAACTTCTCTGGAATGCAGAGACTTTGTCTATACATAACTTTTACTAACGTGAATAATGATGAATGTCTTGATGGAGGTAATAGACCAACTGAAAAAAACAAGGATCTCTGAATAATATGCAACATGTGTAATAGATTAAATTCTAATAGTTCATGACACGTGTATGGTGTGAATAACCAATGCTAAATATGCTATATACATTGCATTGGTGGAAGACTTTAGGTGTTGTTTCTGTCATTTTGACGTTTCCATGAAAGATATTAAAAGAAAAATTAAATTGATAAAAAAAAAAAACAATTTTAGTCTTGTTATAGCAACTAGGGATGTTACATTGGTCATGCATTCCTTGATGAAGGGAGGTTTATTTATATGGATATCTATTTGTACACCTAGAAGGTGGGCCACCTTGATATGTAACTTTGTCCCTTTGATCTTTGATCTCATGGACATCTTAATAAACAAGAATTGTCTATCTTTCAAACTTGTCGTTGTGGTAATCTTCAAGCAAGTGCTCTACCCAATAACCCATTCCTATTTTCTCATCTTTCACCATAAAATCTATGAACTTTGCAACATACTAAAATTATTTTAGGACACCTTTAGGTGTGACACCTGAACAAATTGTTAGCACATAGGATGTATAGGGGTCAAACTTTTTGATTTTCTAGGTTTAATTCATAGGGTCTTTTTATTTAGGTTTTTTGAGTCATGCCTTATGTCATAAATTATGTTTGATTGTTTCATGAGTAAATAAATCTGACCATAGTCCATGTGAGAGTCTTGGTGTCATGATAGTGGTCATCATCATTAGAGAAATAGGGGTAACTGTTGGTCACACCCTTGGTTTTAAAACTCATCATTATCATGTGTCTTGTCTCAAAAGGGGTGTACAAAGGTTCCTTATGTTGTATTTAACCGTTTGAGGGTCAAATCATGTGTCAAGTCGACCTGCTGCAAACTCACCTGAAAGTTCACAGCGAATCAAGAAAGTACCTCATGCACTAATCACATACCATTTTGCTTTGGAAACGTGGCAATGGGTATCTTATTTTTTTCAGTGTCATTTATTCATCATGTTCTTCAAGTCAGTTTCAAGAGGCAAGTTTATCATTTTGAATATAGCGCGTTGCAAATTGGTTTGAATTATGGCGTTGCGAATTCCTGTAGCAGATGAAGGTGGATTAAAGGCTTCCAAAAATTGCCAGTTTAACTCATGAGACAACAACTAAAACTTTAGATATACCAGGTACCCTGTTTAATAATCAATTGCGTTGTCTAACGGTTTATTATATTGGACTCTAGTCTCTGTGATTTTTCTGTGCGCTGCAAAATGTTGCATAACATTTGTGTTGAAAACTTCTTGCACTGGTCAAACCTACAATATTTGTATCTAAAGCCTTCGCAGATCCAAGTTTCTTGATTTATACCAATAAGATCAATTTTCATCCATTTCTTGCAGCCATGACCTTATCTACTGCATTTTCTTGTCAGTTCTACAAAATATATGCATTGAAGGCGTTGTGAACCCTTTGTTTTCTCACTTGACAAAACTCTCACTGATTGTGCTTTCATTCAGGTTTGAGGTTTTATCTTTTCAAGTCATTTTCCTTTTCAGACTTGGGGATTTGCAAACCTCTTTCACTAAAACCTAGTTTAAGATTGTGCGTTGCAAACTTGACTGTGCGCTGCAAGTTGAAAGATCGCGTTGTGAATACTCTGTTTTACACAGAATTGCCACAATTTTTTGCCTGACTGCAACCTCATCTAGTTTAGGGATTTTTTCTTTCCTCTCATCTCCTACTTGCAGTGCTTTCATTCTCGCACTGTTGTTGTACATGAAGACTTCATTCAGTAAATCCTAAGTTGTGCAAAATTCAAATAAAAAACCCTGAATAATCTTGTTTTCATCATACATATGATAAAAATTGTTATAAAAGGGTAAAGGGTTTTCAAATAACTATAGTGGACAATCAACAAAGTAAGAAGGTTCACAAAGGGGGAGAAATTGTCAGGGCCGAGCCCCATGCCCTACAACTTATAAATTCTGAACCATTTTTCAAGGAAGCATTTCAGAGAGTGGGATGCCTGGTTTTTTGTGAGAAAATGCAAAGAGGACATCCCGAGGTTGCTAAACAATTTGCACTCAATTTCAGTGGCACAAAGACTAAGGTGGGTGCATTGGAGTTTGAAGTCTCTGAGCAGTCTATTTCTATAGCCACAAAGATACCTGCTTATGGTGAAAAATGGTTTAAATCCATGTCTTTGAATTCTACATTTTCCAAGGAATTCCTAAAACCTGAATATCAAGGAGACAACATATCCAAGGGAGTGCCAAGAAGTCACATGCTGAAGTATTTTGACAAAATGCTCAGAGTTATTCATAGGTATTTCACTTGTGAAGGGAGGTTCAATATGGTTTATCAATACCATATCATATTGTTACTACACTTCACTTGGAAAGAGTCCATGAACCTCCTTTTATCTGTTCAGGAGTATTGACAAGATGTTAGATAGAGTCCAAACTAAATCCAAGCAAGTGGATACTAGTGTTTTTCACTCTGGTTTAATCAAAATGTTAGTACTAGAAGAGTTGAAGAAGACCAATATTGATTGGGATGTTTTCCTAGCTGCAGCAGGCTTTCAGCCAGATGTTTCTCACACACCATAGTAAAAAAGACAAACACCTACTCCTGTTGAGAAGACTATGCACTCAGAGTCAAGTAAAAAGAGGAAGATGACTAGAAGGGATAAGTCTATTCAATCTACTGATAAAATAGTTGAAGGTCCCTCACAACCCCCTGATAGAGAATTTTCTCATGTGGCAGAACCT
This sequence comes from Picea glauca, assembly GCA_000966675.3. Taxonomy (NCBI): domain Eukaryota; kingdom Viridiplantae; phylum Streptophyta; class Pinopsida; order Pinales; family Pinaceae; genus Picea; species Picea glauca. The sequence continues at coordinate 811,190 of JZKD02S1279159.1, read as the reverse complement.
GCACCTATGGAGACATCATCTAGTAAAGTAAGGAGTCTGAAGGGTAAGAAGCTTGTCTTTTCTCCACCTGTTGTTGTAGAAGCGGTCAAGCCTAGAAGACCCTTCACCAGATCCACAACTAAGCAACATATTCATGTGGAAGAGGGTACATCAAAAGCCTCAGCTCAACAAAAAAATAAAACTCAGCCTTCTAAGTAGCCAATAGATATTATTGAGATCAACTCCCCTTCTCATTAAAGTAATTCTACTTTCAAAAGACTCAGGAGGAAACTTAAAGATACAAGAGTTGAAAATGAAAAATTGAAGGACGAAAACTTGGAGGCCCAAATCAAGTTGAAGAATACTTTAAATTTATATGAAAAAACTATTGATAAATCAAGATATTTGGCTAAGATATCCTTACCTTTGCATAGGCAGCTGAAGAACGTGTATAGGCAAAAAAGAGCTTGCCAAGCTGAAATCAGGAGGTTGAAAGAAGAATTGCAACCATTAAAGGAGTAGATAGAAAAAAGAAACTTGGATATGCTAGTTCGTGTGGCTACTAGAAGAAGCACCATGAAAGGATGAAGACATGACATCATTTCTACATCAGCATCAACTTTTTTCCATGGTTTATTTTATACATAGAATTGTAATCCTGAGCAATGATTTTTGTCTTAAACTGCTATTACCATACTCATTTGACTTTTGCAAAGGTTACTTCATGTTTCAGAAGATTGTAGCAGGTTCTAAAAAGGTTTTCTAGGTTTTTGTACAAGTTTTAACAGTTGAAATCAATTTTGAATGCAAAATCGTACCTACAGGAAAGTTTGTGGATCGAGAATAGTTAACATCAAATGTGAGGATGTACTTGGCTCCCCCAAGAGAAGGGGTGGGCATGGGGCCATAATTGTCATTGTGAATCAATTCAAGGGGTTGGGAAGAAAGCCTTGATTCATCTTTTTGAAAGGACTATATGATGTTTTCCCATCACACATCCCTCATAGACGCCACTAGGGGGGTTGATTTTTTGAAGACTATCAACAAGGTAAAGACAACTCATGTGTCTGAAGGATCCATAGTTGATTTGACCTAGATGATAATGCCATAGCATATGAGGACTAAACCCTCTTCTGGTAACCCTATTGAAACTTGTCTTCTTTCTCCTTTTGAAGTTGCAATGTGACCCCATCTATCAAATTTTGATGCCCTTCTTCAATTCTTGATTTTATTTCTAATTTTGCCTCATCAATATTTAGGGATTCCCCAACTTTCTTGAAAATTTCCTCTTCAAGTTTTTTGATAGTATCCTCTTCAATTTTGGTGGTAATATATTCATCCCTATTCTTTGATTCAAACTCTCGTAAATGCCTTTTTGTTAGAAAAAACAGGACCGCAGAGAAATAAAATAAAACAAATGCGGAAATAAAACACAGAAAATACACAATACAATAGAGACACAGATATACGTGGTTCACCCAGTGTGGGCTACATCCACCAGAGAAATTTCCAGGTCCTTCCTTTATTATTATCCAATAACTGAAGGGATACAACCTACAACACACCCACTTTAACTTCCTCTTTTTTCTCTCATAGTCTCCTCTCTCATAATACAATATTCACAATGATATATAGTCGCAATATATTTCCCTCATAAAATAGGGTTTACTTCTAGGGAAAAAAACTCTAACTTAACTTCTACCGTCAACTCTGTGACCTTATAATGAACGACCCAGATTTACTATGAATTTACAATATACATTTACAAGGAAATTTTTCCTTCGAGAGCTC
>JZKD02S1279159.1:796185-809389 GCA_000966675.3 Picea glauca | reverse complement strand
GGCACTCCCCCGTGTGGAGGAGTGTACATTCTTTCAGGGTGTAAAGTCTTCATGGGGTATAAACACAACTAAAAACAAAGGCCTCTGAATCGGGAAGATAATTATGCTTTTGTAACCTTTTGATTTTCTCATCTTTATTTTTTAATTTTTCCCTTGAATCATGATTTTCCCACTTTGTTTTTCTACTCTTTTCTTGCTTTAATTTCTTAACCTCCATAATGAGTGATTCATTAAGGGATTTCATCTTGGTGAACTCGTAGTTTTTCTTTGTAATATATTTTCATAGATATTCATTATCCTTCTGCAATTTGGAAACTTTTTCTTTAGCTTGAATTAACTCATTTGAATTTTATGTATCTCCTCCATTTTTGTATCCTTGATCCATTTATTTGAGAAGATTTTGTCAAATGCTTCCCATGTGATGTTTATTCTAGTATAATTATCAATACTTATCCATCACTTCCAAGATTCACCAAAAAAATATGTTCTTACCCTTGAAGGAGTCATACCATATTCCTTTACCATCCTCAACCATTCCATAGAAATAATTTCATCTTTATCTTCGTCTCCTGCAAATTCAAGTATCGTCACTGATTCTTAATTGAGGTCTAACCCAAACCCTCAACTTAAAACCTCAATATATTATCAATAATGATCTATAATAGTTATGATCTTTTTTATATTATATTCTCCTATGTTTTCTCTTTCCAATGGATTTTGAATCACCGCAATCAGACAACCCTATCAAAAGTTATGATAGTTTTAAGTTAACATACATTTTAAAACCTTGATATGGAGTCTATTCTTATGGCCAACCTTTTTTCTAAAGTATCTATGAAATTTTAGTATTTCTGAGTCTAAAATTTCTACTTGTAATACTCTGATATGTCTTCTTTGCGATGCCTTAGGTTTGACCAAAATTGATGTGTCAAGTCAATGCTATGGTAACTTTCCCAAAACTTGTTGATTTTTGGCCTTTTCTAAAGAGCAAACTTGTACAAAATAACACACACCCTTTTTTTTTTGAAATGATTATGAACATTTTCCCTATAATAATATGGATTATTCTCTTTCCAATTCAACTAGTTTCACTGAAATTGGATTTTTATTGAAGCATATATGAATATTTTACCCATAACACCTGTTTGAGACTAGTTTAGGGTTAGTAAAAAACCCTAATTTCCATAGCCTATATTTCCACAATTATAGCATCTCAGAATCCAAAATTTATACCAATCATACTTCAATATGTTCTTCAAACTCTTAAAAATTTTGCAGTCCGAAACTTCACAAAAAAAATTATAGCGAAAATTCCAAGGTGACTCAATTAAGGAGTAAAACCCTAGGATCGTATGCTCTGATTTCAATTGTTATCAACCAAATACTTAAGATATCAGAAGAAACCAAAAGTACACACCATGTACACCAATGTGAGTGTGGAGCATAACTCCAAGATAGATAAGAGAGACGAGTCACACAATAACTCCTTAAAGAATAAGAAAACCTCCTCCAAATACCCCAATACATTCATACATTCAAATCACATCTTCTCAATAATGACTACATGATCTCTATATATACTTATTCACACATTACACATGTGCCCCCTTTATTATTAGATCGAACTTATTACATACACATTTACACATTACTTGTATATTTAACCCCCTTGGGGTCATACCATGCATGCTCTTTGCTCTGTGTTTTATGTAATCTCAACAAATAAAAAATAGGGAGAAAAATTTCATTTTCTAGGTAGTCTAACCAAAATCTAACTTTGTTGTTGCAAAGTTTCATTTTTTTTTCTTTGAAATTTCATTGTCTTTGTGTACGACTACATTGAATTTTTTTGCACCCAAAAACAAGGGGTTTGGGGGTAAGCATGCATTTCAAGGTAAAGAGTAAAAAATCCCCCCTCCTCCTTCATAACATTTGCTATATATTTTGCATTAGTTCACTTGGTTGAAAATTACTTTATTAAATAAGAGGTATTTAGTTCAAATATTTCTTTTCATTAAGTTAATTTTTGAAAAAGTTCATTCAACTTTAAGTTATCAAATAACTTTATTGTAAAGTGCATTTCACTTAAATTATAAAAGTAAATCACTATAAAATTACTTTAATGTATTTTTTTTTTAAAGTTATTTTTTGCATGCAACTTTAGTGTATAAAGTAATTTCATTGTAAAAGTAATTCTCACATATTTTATAAAAGTGGGTTACCTCGTAAGTAACTTATTTGTAAAAGTGAGCTTATAGGCAAAGTTAGAAAATGAAATGATTTTTTTTACTGAACGACTTCATTATGCATTATCACCACATAAACCAACCTCTACCTGCCACGTGGCACTTTGATTACCTTTTATGTTTTGATTAAAAATGACATAACTTTGACGTTTAATGTTCATTTTCATTGTAGTTTTTTTTTAAACTGCCTATTTTTTCGAGAGCTTTCCATTTGGATAGTCAATTTCTACTTTTGAAGCTATATTACCTACATATTTTAATATGGCTAGTTCAAATGATCTTTTGCTTACCAATACCAACTACTTCTCATGGAAATCCCATATGGAGAATGTACTATGAAATAAAAGACTTTACAAGATTACCTTGGGAAAAGAAAAAACTCCCATTGATCCTCTAAAGAAAGCCAAATGGGATAGTAAAAATGATGAAGCATGTGGATTAATCAAAAGGTCTATCCTTCATGATTTATGATTTCACCTTCGAGGAATTGATGACCCAAATAAAGCTTGGGAAAAGATGGAAGCCATACTTGGTAAACATAATGACATACAAACACACGATCTTGAAAACCAATTAATTTCCTTAAATCCCAATGATTTCTCTTGCATTGGCGATTATTTTTCTAAGTTCAAAACACTCAAAATTTTACTTGTAGATCGTAAAATAGACATGAAGGATGACCGATGTATATATGCTATTTTTGCAAAGCTTGGTAGTGCATATTCTATTTTTGTATTTACTTTTCACTCCACTAGAGAAGCTATAAGGGTTGCTTACAAACCACCCTCTCTTGAATCTTTTGTGATTCTTTGATCATAGAGCAAGATAAGCTCTTACATCTTGGAATGATTAGCATTGTAGGTACATCTAACAAAGCCTTAATATCTCAATGGAAGGACAAACCCAAGCATCCAAAGAAAAAACATCCTCATAACAACAAGCGAAACAAGGGTACCAAACCCTCTCAACCAACTTCTGTTCTCAATGGTGGCAAATGACTAAACTAAAAAAGTAAGAAGACTAACATACATTTCAATTTTTGTGGATGAGATGGTCATCTAGAGTCTAAATGTTTTAAAAAGATGGAGGCCTTAGAAGCAACAATGAAGAATCACAACATCAACCTTGATTCTTCTTCTTGAAACTCTTCCTCTCATGGACATACACTTTCTACTTTTGTTTTTTCTTTCAATGCAACTTCTACTTCTTATTCTAATCAATGGCTTATTGATTCTAGATAATATTATCATATGGCTAAGGATAAAGCTATTTTTTCTTCTCTTAATGAATGTAACACCAAACAAATATTTTTTTATGATGATAGATCTCTTAGTGTTGTAGGGTGTTGAGGCCTCAACACCTTCCCTAAGCTAGTGGGCTTGCCCCCCCAAAAAAACAATTCTTCCAACTTAGATCCTTTGATTGTTGGGCCCATGAGTTAGGTTCTTTTTATTTTCAATGGTTAAGAATTTCCATTTGAATAGATGACTGACATTTGATTTCTTGTTGATTTTGATTTGTGTCATTGTTGTCGTCTTGATTGAGTATGATAATAATCCTAAAAAGTTAGTTTATGTAGCTAGCAACTTTCATTATGCATACCATATCCACATGTATGTTTTGTGCCTTTTGATTCTATGACTAATTCTGATCGTGAAAGTGCCTTTTATTGTTATATGGATCGATTGCAGCATCTACGAGACATAGGCTGACTCTAAATTGCATCTTAGAGAAGAATTGGTACTCCTATCGTGATGAAGGAGCATCACTCCAACCCAGCAATGCGCCATCTAGACAACACATTCAACGAACATTCAAGGAAGGGAGAGGCGCCAACCCTGTCATTTTAAATTTTAAATTGTAATTAAATGTTTGTAAGGCTGGAAGAGCCAAATCGTTGCCTTTTACAGGCTGTAGATAGAATCACATTTAATGGTTGACTGACTGATAAGATCTAGATCCGATTCAGACTAGACAACCATTGATTGTAATTCAATGTAATTAATAAGAGTAGGTAGCTTGGAGGGAAGAGCTCGAGGAGCCCCTCTTTTGTAAGAAGATCTTTGTATCTAGATTCATAAGAAGGCATATGAGATTAGATATAGAAGAGAAGAAAGAGAGAGCCGAGACTCTGTCGCAGTCTGAGCTCACCCATATTGTAGCCAAACATTCATATTAATACAAAGAGCAATTTTTTCTGCATGAGATTCTTTGTGTGTTTATGTGGTTATGAATGAATGTCATGTGTGTGTTATTTTATGCTTTAGATGTATGTTAGGTTCCATCTGCAGGTGATAGATAGACTTCTCTATCTATCTGAGAGTTTTCTGATTTCATTATAGGTTCTTTGTGGCTTAAATTCAAGGGGTTGCATGACAGAGTGTTGAAGACTCTGTGAGCCAGTGCAAAGAGTGCACATCTGAGTTCTGTGGAATTCAGGCAAGAACGTGCTAGGAGGGCGCACTAGAGGAGTCATAGACTCATGAAAAAGCCTCAAAGTTACTGAATACTCTGCAAGGTCAACAAGGGGTGCTTGAGTGGAAGTTTCCAAGAGGGTACTTGCATCTCTTCGAGGGACATAAGGGATAGAGACCTTTGAGGTCCGAGCAGTTGAAGCTCAAGGAGGTAGAGTTGTTGAACACTCTAGAGAAAGACCTGTGCAAGGAGTGCACCAGGCCAACACTTAGACAAAGTGTTGAAAGATAGCCATCTGAAGGCTAGTCAAGCACAAGGAGTGTGCGAAGGCGAGAACTGTTTCAAGTTACAAAGCTTAGGAGGTTGAGCGCAGAGTATGCCAAGACGAGCACCATAATTCTTCTAAGGAAGATGTAGAAGGGCCGAGCCGCTTTGGAGATCTGATTCAGTTTGAAAGCTTAGGAGAGATAGCACAAGGAGTGTGCAAGAGTGGACTTATTCCAAGTCCCAAAGCTCAGGAGAGACAATGTCTTCAGAACACAGGGGATACCAAAGTCATCGGGCTCACAGAGGAACCAAAGGTCGCGACCTTTGAGACGTTGGAAATCTTCCAAGTCAGGAAGGAATTAAAAGCTCAGGAGGAGGGGTGTCGTTAGCCATTAGATCAACTACAGAGGAGGGAATATGGACCATTGAATCTCATGTCCAGACACCCAGAAGAGCCCGTAGGAGGAAACAGATCTCAGCTGTAGGATCTGGGAGCACGTGGGACAACAACCGTTGGATCCAGAGAACGTGAACAAGGTTTAACCCCATTAGAGTTGCACATGAGAGTGGATATCGCGAAATGCGAAGTCCTGAAACCATTGGGATTGTCCATCGTCAGAGGACAGGTGGCAGCAGATCAACATTTCACTGAGTCGCGACTTGGAGAAGTCAAAGGGAAAAATTATAAGAACTCACAAAACTCGAGTTTGCGACTTGATTGTAGCCATCGATCAAGGAGAGAATGTGGACCATTGATTGTCCAAAGAAGTCCCAAGTCCTGAAACCATCGGGACCGGCCATTGAGACAGGACACGTGGCGAAGGATCAACATTTCGCTGACTCGTAGGAAGGAAAGGTCAAAGGGTAGACTTGTGAGAATTCGCGAAGTGCGAACTCGTGAAAAGATCACAGTCGTTGATCGAGGAGAGATCTGGACCGTTGATTTGTCTAGGGAGAATTTTGGGATATTGGGGATTGAGAGTAGGGAGGTGATCGATCCTCCAACTTCGTGAAACGCGAAGTCCCGATTCACGAAGAATAGATCTGAGCCATCAAATCGCGAGAGAGATGTGACTGTTGATCTGGGTCAACATATTTCGAAAGTTTAGGGATCAGAATTTGGAGCAAAGCATTGGGCTACGTCCCGACTTCATGAGTTGCGAAGTCCCAAAGCACTCGGAGGATTGGCCTCAGGTTGTGGCGAATGGTCACATGAGCGGAGATAAGGAAATGAGCTAGCACGCGTTAAGCCCTTTTCAAAGTTTTGGGAATCAGAGGATTTGAGGTGACTCGCAATGAAAGTCTCGAAATCGCGAAACCCGATGCACCTTTTTAGGTTAAGTATGTGGTCACGCCAGTGGTCACGTGGAGTGGAGGCTCGCATCTAGTGCATGTTCGCACGGGTAGAGCACATAAAAGGAGACCTGTGGTTATATGTTGGAAGGGTTCCAGCAGGGACCAAGAAGCCATTTCGGCTTGGGAATAGGAAGATCCAAAGACTGGGAGGTCAGGTGGACCCTGCAGACATAGGGGGTCTGCACCATGTGGTATCAGAGCGAGAATTTTCGTCTGTAGATTTCAGGTGGAAGAGAAGAAGAAGAGAGAGTTTTGATGTTCTATAGTGATTGTTTGCGAGGTGTGCAACAAACAATTGATAGCCAGGTGAGTTGTAGAAGAAGCTGGGAATGCTCTCAGTTGCAGAGTAAACAACAGACTTTCTAGGAGGCCAGGTAGAGGAAGAAGATGGCTACTAAAGGCCATGAACGTGGTCCAAGAGAAGACTACAAGCAGAAAAACAAGGCTGAGATAGACCAAGAGCTCAGTGAGATAAGAGCACGAATAGAGAAGATTGCATTTAAAATGTAGCAGGATGAAAAGGTGCATTGGGTGTATGAGTGGCCCATGAAGAAGAAGGTGAAGTGGCCAGTCAAGAAATTATTGGCCAGAGGACAACAAAGGCTATTGAGAGTGTGGCTGAGGTATGTTGAAAGCCTCAGAGGTGAATAGGAGATGGTTCACATTTGTGAGACAGAAACTGGGAAGAGTCTCAGTGATGATGAGGAGAAGAGATTAGAGAAGGGTCTTAGAAACTGCCAGGTGAGCAGTGAGGAAATTTCAGGTTGCCTAGAGGGCAATGAGAAGAGATCAAGAAAAGACGTCATAAACTGCCAGGTGAGCAGTGAAGAAAGTTCAGATTTCCAGGTGGGCAATGAGATGGGATCATTGGAAGATCTCATAGATTGCCAAGAGGGCATGATAGAAATCCTAGGTTGCCAGGTGGGCAAGAGAGAGAAGATGAACTCAACTAAGAGTTCATATCATCAAGGAATGCTGACAAAGGAGGATCAAAGGAGTATTCTGATCATTGGTGGAATTTAGATATTCCTACCAAGCAGCCCAGTTGAAGCCAAAGAATGTGTTGCATATGAAACAACAGAGAAAGGACAACTAGTAGTGACTGTCATAGAGGAAGAAGAGAAGGAGAAGACACTGACGTTTTCCCCAGCAGAAGGAGAAGAGCATTCAGTAGAATTGCTCGAAATTTTCAGCTAGGAAGTTGAACAAGAGATGATTGCAACACTGAATCCTATAGAAGAGGATGAAGCAGATAGCATGGACTTTGTTGATCTGTGTGAAGAGTTGGAAGCCCTAGAGAGAAGGGTGATAGTACAAAGTCAACACATCCAACATATTAGGTTGGAGATAGATGGAGCATACCAGCCCAAGGAGCAGCTGGAGGAAGCTGGAGATATGCCAGCAGGAGAGCTGACAGTCAAGTTGACATAGGAGGAAGCTGAGCAACAACTTAGTGATGAGACTGCAAAAATGAAGTCTGCAACAAGGTGGCAAGCTAAGGCCACAAGAGATGGAGAAAATCGCAAGGGGGATCAACTTGATCTTCCGAACAACAAGGAGGGAGTGCAGTGGAGCATATTACATAAAGAGAGCCAGCCATTGGAACAACTGGACAGGGATATAGAAGAAATTAGAAGGCTGATGTTGAGGTCATCAGATGAGACTGTCGGGAAGGAGAAGCTAAGTAGAAGGGAGTCTACCATAGCAATAGGGAAGAAGCAGGAGCAACAGTGACAAAGCAGTGGAGCAGATGGACAGTTCCAAAGAACAGTTTGGGATCCAGGTGGATTTCAACAGAGCTGGGAAGCTCATGAATTTTTCACAGCAGTGGAGTATGATGCAGGAGCATTGCTCCAACCCAACAACGTGCCAACTAGACAACACATTCACCGCACATTCAAGGAAGGGAGAGGCACCAACCCTCTCATTTTAAATTTTAAATTGTAATTAAATGTTTGTAAGGTTGGAAGAGCCAAATCATTGCCTTTGTATAGGTTGTAGATAGAGTCACCTTTAATGGTTGACATGCTTATGAGATCTAGATCCGATTCGGACTAGACAACCATTGATTGTAATTCAATGTAATTAATGAGAGTAGGTAGCTTGGAGGGAAGAGCTCGAGGAGCCCCTCTTTTGTAAAAATATCTTTGTATATAGATTCATAAGGTAGATGAGATTAGATATAGAAGAGAAGAAAGAGAGAGCCGAGACTCTGTCGTAGTCCAAGCTCACCCATATTGTAACCAAACATTCATATTAATACAAAGAGCAACTTTTCCTGCATGAGATTCTTTGTGTGTTTATGTGGTTATGAATGAATGTCATGTGTGTATTATTTTATGCTTTAGATGTATGTTAGATTCCATATATAGGTGATAGATATACTTCTCTATCTATCTGAGAGTTTTCTGATTTCATTCTGGGTTCTTTGTGGCTTAAATGCAAGGGGTTGCATGACATAGTGTTGAAGACTCTGTGAGCCAGTGCAAAGAGTGCACATATGAGTTCCGTGGAATTCAGGCAAGAATGTGCTAGGAGGGCACACCAGAGGAGTCATAGACCCAGGAAAAAGCCTCAGAGTTACTGGATACTCTGCAAGGTCAATAAGGGGTGCTTGAGTAGAAGTTTCCAAGAGGGTACTTGCATCTCTTTGAGGGATAGAAGGGACAGTGACCTTTGAGGTCCGAGCAGTTGAAGCTCAAGGAGGCAGAGTTGTTGAACACTCTAGAGAAAGACCTGTGCAAGGAGTGCACCAGGCCAACACTTAGACAAAGTGTTGAAAGACAACCATCTGAAGGCTAGTCAAGCACAAGGAAGTGCGGAGGCGAGAACTATTTCAATTTACAAAGCTTAGGAGGTTGAGTGCAAAGTGTGCCAGTAGGAGCACCATAATTCTTCTAAGGAAGATGCAGAAGGGCTGAGTTGCTTTGGAGATCTGAGTCAGTTTGAAAGATCATGAGAGATAACAAAAGGAGTGCACAAGAGTGGACTTATTCCAAGTCCTAAAGCTCAAGAGAGACAACGTCATCAGAATGCAGGCGAGACCAAAGTCATCGGGCTCACAGAGGAACCAAAGGTCGCGGCCTTTGAGACATTGGAAATCTTCCAAGTCAGGAAAGAATTCAAAGCTCAGGAGGAGGAGCGTCGACAACCATTAGATCAACTGCAGAGGAGGAAATATGGACCATTGAATCTCACATCCAGACACCTAGAAGAGCTCGCAGGAGGAAACAGATCTCAGCTGTAGAATTTGGGAGCGTGTGGGACAACAACCGTTGGATCCAGGGAATGTGAACAAGGTTTAACCCTGTTAGAGTTGCACATGAGAGTGGATATCGCGAAACGCGAAGTCCTAAAACCATTAGGACTGTCCATCGTCAGAGGACAGGTGGCAACAGATCAACATTTCGCTGACTCGCAACTCGGAGAAGTCAAAGGGAAAAATTATAAGAACTTGCGAAACCCGAGTTTGCGACTTGATCGTAGCTGTCGATTAAGGAGAAAACATGGACTGTTGATTGTCCAGAGAAGTCCCAAGTCCCCAAACCATAAGGACCGACCATCGAGATAGGACACGGGCAAAGGATCAACATTTCACTGACTCGCAGGAGGGAGAGGTCAAAGGGAAGACTTGTGAGAATTCGCGAAGTGTGAACTCGCGAAAAGATCACAGCCATTGATCGAGGAGAGATCTCGACCATTGATTTGTCCAGGGAGAATTTCGGGATATCGGGGATCGGGAGCAGGGAGGTGATTAATGCTTCGACTTCGCGAAACACGAAGTCCCGATTCGCGAAGAATAGATCTGAGCCGTCAGATCGCGAGAGAGACGTGACCGTTGATCTGGGTTAACAAATTTTAGAAGTTAGAGGATTGGACTTTGAAGCAGAGCATTGGGCTACCTCCTGACTTCATGAGTTGCGAAGTCCCGAAGCAATTAGAGGATTGGCCCCAAGTCGTGGCGAATGGTCACATGAGCGGAGATAAGGAAAGGAGCTAGCATGCGTTAAGCCCTTTTCGGAGTTTTGGGAATCAGAGGAGTTAGGGTGTAACATACCCGCTGCCTAAATCAAATTTTTCCGGTCCTCTGTCGGATTCGAACTCCTAAATATCCAAGGAGGCCCAGCATATGTTGTCTCTATCTCTTTTCTTCTCCGTTCTCACTTGATCGCGGGTCAGGATCACGGTCCAGTTTGGACGCAGTGTCTATTTGTGTTTCGTGCTTCGGCACTACAATAATGCCCAAACATTAGACTCTACAACCACCGAATCTCCGGCAGGGCTATTGAGCGTCCCACAGGGAGGAATGCCCATGGGGTCAGTGAATGGCCAATAGGAATAAACCTCCACACGAGTAGAGAACCGCCAAAGAGAACAAGCCCCGTCGCGCGGTTAGGTGTAGTACAAGTGGCAAGAGGGAAACGCGACACGGTGGTCATAATAACAGGGAGGGGCCCCACTTCACATGCCACAATATTTCGGACCCCCACCCCCCCCTTCTTAAAGGCAGAATGGCAAGGGGGGTCCGGAATCCACTTGAGCGCCGTTGATGGCGATGAACTGATCTCAACCGTTCGAGAGTTGCACGACCAATTCTGGACCCCCCCCCATTAAAGGTAGAATGGCAAGGGGGGTCTGGAATCGAACCTCAGCCGTAGATCTGGGCGGGTGGACTCTGACCGTCGAGATCTACTCGCTACTTATCCTAAAGCATAACCACATCCTAGCCTAAATTACCATCTTGTTTCCGCATCTAACGGTCATTATAGACCCTAAGATTCTCCGACGGAATCTCTTCCGTTCATCGGGGTTTGGTCTCCAAACTCCCGACGTGCCCTAATTCCCACTAGCCCTTTAGGCTAAGCTCTCGGTCCACATGACATCTATCTCATAAGTCCGTAGCCTTGTCCCCCATCGGGGTTTCAGACTTTTCGATGTCCTAGTTCCTTCGCCCTCGGGAATGTCGATTCCCCGATATTCCGACTCTCGTCAGATCTTCGACACCTGTCCCTCTGAATGGACGGCTCGGATTATGTCGGGGTTTTTACCTAGGATTTCCCCGACCTCTTGTCCCTGGAAATGTCGATTTCCCGATGCGCCAAACGTCAATGGCGCTTGATCTCTGCCATGTGGCCTTTGCCAACGGACGGTCTTGATCTTGTCGGGATATCGCGGATCGCGATTCCAACAGGTAAGAGTTTCACGCCTTCGAAAACTCCGATTCTTCGATCCCCGACTCCTAGGGATCTTCCGACACGTGTCCCTGCTGATGGACAGTTCTGAGCTTATCGGGATTTCGCGGATCGCGAATCCTGATGCCATGATCTCTTCCCTTTTGAAATCCCCGATGAGTTAAATCCCGACTCCGGTCCTGATGTCTGACGCGTGTCCTGCTGAGATCAACGGCCAGGATCCTTTCTAGGGATTTCGTGACCTACAAGGTCTCAATTCTCTTGATCGTCAAACCCCGATGACTTTTCCGGGACTCCTCGTCTACATACTAGGACTTAAACCCTGCGCAACTTCCCGAGATCTAATGGCTGACGGGATTTCACAATCTTCCTCTGCGAATCCTGACCGTCGATTCCTCCTCCTACCCACGAGGACTTACCCTTCGCGTAACTTCCGCAAATCTGACGGCTGTCGGGATCTCTGCTCAGATCTAACGGTTTTGATGCCACTTTGTGCACTCTTCCACAACTTGATGGACGGGGAAATCCGTGGTCCGGATGTTCTCATGGAACATGGGGATCTACGGTCCCTAGACTCTTCCCTACCCATGAAGGCATAGGAAAATCAGGTGGTAAGGCCTTTAACGTCCTACCTTCTCCTGCTAATCTAATGGTCGTGGGGAAACTATGGATTCCCTGACGAATCCTCATCCGTCGATTTGATATTCCTCCCTTAAGCTGCCATCTCAGGTTTTTAAGAGGTCCGTTCATCCTCGTACAAGGTTATTAAGACTTGCACCTTCAAGTTCCTATTCCCAGTCCTGGGTAAACCTTTCCAAGGAGGAAATCTCTCCAAGAGATCTATTCCAGGGCTTTCTGGGAGATGGGTGAAGGGAAATAACTTCCCGAGAATGGGCTGGAGGCCTAACTTAATTCAACCTATAATTAGATTCACTCATCACTTTAAATCATGCATGGCATCCTCTGTTATAAGTATATGTCTATAAATTCTTATCAAAACACTGCATAGACATTCTTACACTGAAATCGTTCACAATTTCACAGGTCTATGAGCATATACATTTATGTATCATTCTATGAATTTCAAGAGGCAATATGTAAACAAAACACTTATCAGAAGTGACTTCAGAAATGGGTGCAACTGCTGAAAGGGGTGCTCGTTTCCACCCAACCGTAGGCTCAGCGACTCCCAAAGGATTTACCACTAACCACCCCCGAGCTGAGACCACGATGTTCTGAGACTGCGTCTCTCTGTCTGCCAGTGACCAGGAGTGAAGGTTGCAATCCTTCCTCTCTGCTATCACCCACTCTGCGTAATGCCAGAGTTCCCCTCGCGTCTGCCCTCTCAATCACCTCTGCCATACGCCTTATCCTCTCGCGAGGTTGCATGTGGCGCGATTTCCCTCGCACTGATCAGGCCTGACGGCTCTACGGATGGGCGGTTCACCATCCCATCCCTCATCAAGCCATCCATCTACCAGTCTGCGAGCCATTAATTTTCAGGGCCAGCGAGCCTCTTTTGGTTCTTCGGGCCAGTGGAGTCCAAATACAGTATTAAATTCTCGGTGGGAGTTAACACCACATTTTCAGGTGCCTTCCACCGCCATCGTGGCCTCTTTTTCTGCACATCCCCTCATCAACAGTCCTGCAATAAATTCAGAATGTTATTCACATTCATTGACCTCTTCCTCAAGGTCCATTTACATCACATATTCATATTTATGAGTT
>JZKD02S1279159.1:748460-793286 GCA_000966675.3 Picea glauca | reverse complement strand
CACTGACATGACCATGATTCTGCATCTCAGGTTCATGCTGCATTTGTCGCTGTAGGTCGGATAAGCTCTGCAGTAGAACTGCATTAATTTCGGTTTGCTTTTCTTGTTCTTTCATTATCCTTTCATTATCGGCCTTGTAGCTTTTCAATTCGACCATGAGACTCCTCACAGTCTCAGCTAGGTATGGAGGGGTTCCTATTGCTCTTCTTTCATCAGACTCTTCATCTCTGTTGTGGGAGCCTTCTCCCATCTCTTAGTGAGTCACCATTCTCTGCGTTTGTGGATTCCCGCGGTTGATCGTCCGCTTGAGTGAAAAGACAAACGCTGACTATTAGTCAAGAGTTAAATTCATTTTTTATAAATGGCGCATAAATTCATAACTCTTTCACATGCACACACAGTCGGGTTTTCATTTTCCAGGTTCTTAATCCTTGGTAAGATGGTTAAGTCAGGGGTTACTCCTCATAGGAGTGTTTCGAACGAGGTTTAGGCGCGACTCGTGCATGAGCCCAATCAGGCCGAGTGTTGTAACCATGCTCTGATACCACTTTGTAACATACCCGCTGCCTAAACCAAATTTTTCCCGTCCTTTGTCGGATTCGAACTCCTAAATATCCAAGGAGGCCTAACATAAGCTGGCTCTATCTCTTTTCTTCTCCGTTCTCATGTGATCGCGGGTCAGGATCACGGTCCAGTTTGGACGCAGTGTCTATTTGTGTTTCGTGCTTCGACACTACAGTAATGCCCAAACATTAGACTCTACAACCACCGAATCTTCGGCAGGGCTATCGAGCGTCCCACAGGGAGGAATGCCCATGGGGTCAACGAATGGCTAATAGGAATAAACCTCCACACGAGTAGAGAACCGCCAAAGAGAACAAGCCCCGTCACGCGGTTAGGTGTAGTACATGTGGCAAGAGGTAAACGCGACACGGTGGTCATAATAACAGGGAGGGGCCCCACTTCACACGCCACACTATTCCGGACCCCCCCCCCCCTTAAAGGCAGAATGGAAAGGGGGGTCTGGAATCCACTTGAGCCCCGTTGATTGCGATGAAATAATCTCAACTGTTCGAGAGTTGCGCGACCAATTTCGGACCCCCCCCCATTAAAGGTAGAATGGCAAGGGGGGTCCGGAATCGAACCTCAGCCGTAGATCTGGGTGGGTGGACTCTGACCGTCCAGATCTACTCGCTACTTATCCTAAAGCATAACCACATCCTAGCCTAAATTACCGTCTTCTTTCCGCATCTAACGGTCATTATAGACCCTGAGATTCTCCGACGGAATCTCTTCCGTTCATCGGGGTTTGGTCTCCAAACTCCCGATGCGCTCTAATTCCCGCTAGCCCTCCAGGCTAAGCTCTCGATCCACATGACATCTATCTCATAAGACCGTAGCCTTGTCCCCCATCCGGGTTTCGGACTTTTAGATGTCCTGGTTCCTTCGGCCTTGGGAATGCCAATTCCCCGATTTTTCGACTCTCGTCAGATCTTCGACACCTGTCCCTCTGAACGGACGGCTCGGATTATGTCGGGGTTTTTACCTGGGACTTCCCCGACCTCTTGTCCCTGGAAATGTCGATTTCCCGATGCGCCAAATGCCGATGACGCTTGATCTCCGCCACGTGTCCTCTGCCAACGGACGATCCTGATCTTGCCGGGATATCGCGGATCGCGATTCCAACAGGTAAAATTTTCACGCCTTCGAAAACTCTGATTCTCTGATCCCTGACTCCTCGGGATCTTCCGACACGTGTCCCTGCTGATGGACAGTTCTGAGCTTATCGGGTTTTCTCGGATCGTGAATCCTGATGCCACGATCTCTTCCCTCCTGAAATCCCCGATGAGTTAAATCCCGACTCCGGTCCTGATGTCTGACGCGTGTCCTGCCGAGATCAACGACCAGGATCCTTTCTCGGGATTTCGTAACCTACAAGGTTTCGATTCTCTTGACCGTCAAACCAAGATGACTCTGATATCCCGATGAGTCTTTCGGGACTCCTCGTCTTCATACTAGGACTTAAACCCTACGCAACTTCCCGAGATCTAACGCCTGACAGGATTTCGAAATCTTCCTCTGTGAATCCTGACCGTCGATTCCTCCTCCTACCCACGAGGACTTACCCTCCGCATAACTTCCGCAGATCCGACGACTGTCAGGATCTCTGCTCAGATCTAATGGTTTTGATGCCACTTTGTGCACTCTTCCACAACTTGATGGACGGGGAAATCAGCGGTCCGGATGTTCTCAGGGAACATGGGGATCTACGGTCCCTAGACTCTTCCCTACCCATGAAGGCATAGGAAAATCAGGTGGTAAGGCCTTTAACGCCCTACCTTCTCCTGTTAATCTAACGGTCGTGGGGAAACTATGGATTCCCCGATGAATCCTCATCCGTCGATTCGAATTCCTCCCTTAAGCTGCCATCTCAGGTTTTTAAGAGGTCCGTTCATCCTCGTACAAGGTTATTAAGATTTGCACCTTCAGGTTACTATTCCCGGTCTTGGGTAAACCTTTCCAAGGAGGAAATCTCTCCAAGAGATCTATTCCGGGGCTTTCCGGGAGATGGGTGAAGGGAAATAACTTCCCGAGAACGGGATGGAGGCCTAACTTAACTCAACCTATAATTAGATTCATTCATCACTTTAAATCATGCATGGCATCCTCTGTTATAAGTATATGTCTATAAATTCTTATCAAAAAATTGCACAAACATTCTTACACTGAAATCGTTCACAATTTCACAGGTCTATGAGCATATACATTTATGTATCATTCTATGAATTTCAAGAGGCAATATGTAAACAAAACACTTATCAGAAGTGACTTCAGAAATGGGTGCAACTGCTGAGAGGGGTGCTCATTTCCACCCAACCGTAGGCTCAGCGACTCCAAAAGGATTTACCACTAGCCACCCCCGAGCTGAGACCACGATGTTCTGAGACTGCGTCTCTCTGTCTGCCAGTGACCAGGAGCGAAGGTTGCAATCCTTCCTCTCTGCTATCACCCTCTCTGTGTAATGCCAGAGTTCCCCTCGTGTATGCCCTCTCAATCGCCTCTGCCATATGCCTTATCCTCTCGCGAGGTTGTGTGTGGCACGATTTCCCTTGCACTAATCAGGCATGACGGCTCTACGGATGGGCGGTTCACCATCCCATCCCTCATCAAGCCATCCGCCTACCAGTCCGCGAGCCATTAATTTTCAGGGCCAGCGAGCTGCTTTTGGTTCTCCGGGCTAGTGGAGTCCAAATACGTTATTAAATTCTCGGTGGGAGTTAACACCACCTTTTCAGGTGCCTTCCACCGCCATCATGGTCTCTTTTTCTGCACATCCCCTCATCAGCAGTCCTGCAATAAATTCAGAATGTTATTCACATTCATTGACCTCTTCCTCAAGGTCCATTTACATCACATATTCATATTTATGAGTTTGCCATAGTTCTTGGCCAGTCCAGTTATATTTACAAGTTGGGGGAAATAGGGTGTTACATAGGGTGACTCGCAATGAAAGTCCTGAAATCGCGAAACCCAACGGACCTTTTTAGGTTAAGTCTGTGGTCACGCCGGTGGTCACATGGAGTGGAGGCTCGCGTCTAGTGCATGTTCGTGCGGGCGGAGCACATAAAATGAGACCTGTGGTTATATGTTGGAAGGGTTCCATCAGAGACCAAGAATCCATTTCAGCTTGGGAATAGGAAGATCCAAAGATCGAGAGGTTAGCAGACCCTGCTGAGGTGGGGCTCTGCGCCATATCGCATACTTAGTGTCAGGTGCTCCAAATTTCAATTGGTTGTGTTCACGAGATAATATTTCTTTTCCACTAACATATGACATACATTACAAAGGATGAACTAAGAGCCTATATAACACATATATTGCAAGAATTGATGGAACTGAATTCACATGAAGCATTACCGAGAATGAGGACCAAAATTCCTTTAAGAATTGCCTTTGCTGGCAATTTTTTATACTAGTCAAAATGTATTTTTCACCTCCAAAATAGGCTAAATGTATGTTTTGTGGGATTATGATTCCAACGATACTGACATAATTGAAATCCAAGGCCCATAAGTGCCAAAACAGTCGCCAAGGAGTTCCTGTCAAGTAAGCCTCATTAACCGTGAAACTATAGAAATACTAAAATGAAATGGTAAGTTATATCACTGAAAACCTCTCCCTATGATCTTTGTATCACAAAAAATGTCTCCTCAATCAGATATCGTATGAGCAATTTATGAACTTTTGAAGTCTAGCTATTGTTGTGCCAACGTCATCACCTTGGCTTAATTTCTTTTCTTCAACTCTGAAGCCATTTATTATAAGTTACGAAATTGGCCCCCCTTTGGAGTTTCTTACTCCTATAAATCCTTAGATACTCTTGGTTGCAAATGTTGAAGTCCAAATTCTCTTTGTGCCTTCCAAAACTTGACCATTTTCAGAAAATTTGAAGATTTCCATGGCCCATTGATACACAGTGTATCGACGACTAATCTCTATTGTCTGATGATACAAGTTGTATTGGCAACAAACCCTTATTTCATGCCAATACACAAAAACCTTCATTACTTATAATTTTCTTCATTTCTCTCTCTTTTAAACTCGTCAACATGACAGAGGAAAAATCTCTTTTGCCTCCAACACGGTGGAGGAAGAATCCATTTTGCCTCCGACACGACACACACACACACACACACACACACACACTAAATAATTCTAGAAATGGGACCCCCTATAATGTCGCTAAGAAGGTAACTTAAAAGAGTCCCTTGAAGAAGAATTCACCTAGTTCTATATTCATTGATGGGTCTCTTGGATGCGTACAAATGATCCGCATATTGATTATTTGGTATGAGATTGATTTTATTTTTCAGCGAAAATGAATGATAACAATGGCGGTTTCAAATGATGGTTAAAAAATTCTCCTTTGGGCATTGATTTTCAAAACTTTAAAGACATTAGTGCTGGATAAAATCATCATCAAAATGGTTTAAGTTATGGTTGCTATTGATGATTCAAGACTTCAAAATGGTAAAAAGGGTTCAATGTTGGTAAATGTCTTGACATGATCCATTGGCTCACTGCTACTTGATGCATTTGATGAATTTATCTTTGTGGCTCGTTATATAAAGGTGTTTTATATAAAATATATATGCTTAACACATCACTTATATATTTAATTGACTGTGTATATTATCCAATGCATATTACATAAGTTGTAAGAATATGTTCCATATGATAACGATCTCGGTTGTTGATAAAAGGTGGTGGTTCGAAGGTTTACATATGGTAAAACTTGAAAGTCTTAATGTATATGGGATGTCATTTACATCACATATTATATATACCGCTCCAACTTTTATTCCATACAAACATTACAAACTCATCGTCCATGACCTCGATTTATTGATAATGCTTGTAATAAGTTCGAATGCATGTGAGAACGTTACTTATGAATCAACCATATAAAAGATATTGGATATTGTCAACATTCGTATGTGGTAGGTGGTTGTGTTGGTGGCATGTGGTTTTTGTGAACTGGTGCATACTTGGCACCCATCGGTTGCTTGAGGTTTTGATGTATCTTGCCTTAGGTTTAGTGTTGATTAATGATGGCCATCACCCCAGCACGATGTGACCGACAATAAATGCGCCAACTTGTTGTTCAAGTTACCACCTTGAGTTTTGGCATTTAGTTCATTTGATAGTGGTTTGGAGGAAGATTGAGCTTTGGTAACTATTGCAACCACTCAAAGGCTCCATTTAATCCACACAACAACATGTACCAGGGTTTTGTTTCCCTATCATCTAATGTGTTTTTTTAACTAAATAGTTTATGTCTAGATATGTTACTATGTGTTGTGCTCACATTCGATACTTTCTTGCTCTACTTTCTAGAAAAGAAAATAAGTTATCTTTCTCATTGTTTTAGTAATTCACTTGCATGGAAGCTCCAATGGTATGGTTGATAGTTTTTATTGATATTTTTTGGGTAGTTGATTGCACATTCACCATGACGATTAGTTGGTTTGCGGCTATTTATAAAGTATTCGAGGGAAAGGTCTGGTGTTTATCGGATTTGGGTATTTTGTATCACATGCTAGTAGTTGCATGCACACTCTATGTAATTTCTTCCCTGGATGGCAGCGTCTTACGACTTTATACATACCCTTGTTTGATTTTGAAGAGGTCGTTTCATTGGTTTTTACTCGCAAACCTAACTGAGTTTGAGTCATGAGTCAACGGGGTTAAAACCCTCGTCATACTTGGGGTTTGTTGTTGGTTTGTTTCATTATCAGTCACAACCCTTGTTGACTTGGTTTTCATTATGCGAGTTGTATGTGATGTATAATAAGCAGTTAAAGTGCAACAACATTTCTCTGTGTATTATGCAAGGGGTCACACCAGAATTTAAAATAATTTGGGGAGTATCCATGATAAATATCATGTTTTAATTGAACAAGGGTTTGAACCCTGTCACTTCATGATACCTCTACCACAACTTAAATTTTAAAAGGGGTTTTGTCAATATAATTTCGAATCGACTCACCCTTCATTGCAATGATATTTGGTTTGCCTACCTTGGATTCGATTACAGTCACAACAAAATAGTGTTGTATGTTATTGTTTGTTGCATTTGGTACTTAGCACATTTCTTCCACCCCTTGCGAAATAAATGCTTATTTCGATATTAGTTCTGGAGATCTCTATGTATATAATGGAACCTGTGTGCACTTGAATGATATTTGATGATTTTAATATATGGGAGCTTGTTTGATTGATGTTTCAATGCCTTTGTTGATATCTTGGGTGTTGCTTACATGGAGTTTTACATTCAACGTTAAGTAGTAATATACTATGATCTAATTAAGGGTGGAAATGGGTGAATACATGGTGTTAGCGATAAAAAATACACTGGTATTTTTAGAGTTTTTTCTCCATACGCTCATTTCTAATTTTTTTTGGCAAATGTCTACATCTCCAATTTCCAAATCAACCTTGACAAAGCTCTTATTGATCTTGTTTACTCGAGAGTCTTGTTACTCTGTCTTTGACCTACATTCCAAAAGCCCCGGTTGTTAGAACCCAAAACTCTAAATTTTATGTCTTTAAACATTCTTAAATAAAACAAAAATATATTTTTGTTTTACCCAAAAATGGTGGGTGCTTGAAGTTTTCTAATCTTAAGTTAGTATTCTAATTCTAAACTATCAAATATTTCATTATATGCCATTTTCATGAATCAAAATTTAATTCTGAAGGCCAACTCCCACTCCAACGCTCCAAGTTCCATATGGATCATAGACTTAAGTCACAATTGACACATAAGTCAAACCACAAGTCACCAAAGCGCAAGTGCCAGTTCCCACTCCATATAGGATCTAAACATTTGATGCATGGGGGATTTGATTTCTGAGCAAATAAAAATAAACGCCAAATAGACAGTTGTCAAATGCTTGATTTGTAGACATAGAATGTATACATAGTTGTCTTGTGACTTGTATAGTTAGGTTTTGAGTAGTTTTAATGGAACACATCATTGTGTGATGTATAGCAATGAGTCAAGTCTCAGGCTCAAGCTACAAATTAAACAACAGGCACCGGGCCATATGCAAGAAGGGCCACGAGGAATTATCTATGCAGAAGGATGAAGCCATGAGTTAAGTCACCGCTAAAGCCACAAGTCATATTATGAGTCAACACACCAGCTAAGCTACATATCAAAGCAACAATATGGGAATGTGAGAAGTGGGAGAAACATTTAATAATAAAGAAGATAATGGAATACAATCTGTGTCGACACCTGTTTTTATCGTCCCAAGATATTTTTGTTGTTGGAGATCAGTTAGATATTGCACTATTGCAGGGAGACAAAGATCCAATTGCTTCATGCCAAGTTTGTTGGATGCCTTAGAAGTTCTATGTAAACGCTTGCGGGGTTTGGAAAACTTGCCATTACAAATCTCTAGTCTTCAACTACTAGATTAAGCATTTAGGCACACTTCTGTATTCTCTCCAATGCCACATCCTCTTTCCACACAAAGAGAAAACCAGAAGTATCCTGAGATATTAGTGCCAACCTGTATCCAAGCTCTGGAGATCATGATTCAATTGGAAAGTCCTGGAAAGTGGCAAATTGGTGAAATAGCAATTGAGAAAACAAAATCTGCTTTCTGTCTCAAAATTGATGAGAGTATGCAGAAGTGTTGGCGTATATTGTCTATCGCTGTTGAAGATGCCATAGATTTTCTGATGGATGGGTTTGCATTCTGTCTCAAGATTTTGTATGAGAAATATTTTCTACTTGTCAACACACAAGAACACAGAGAATTATCATTCAGATTTAATGACAGTGCATATATCTATAGCAAAGAATATGAATTGGTTTGAAAGGTGCATATCCTTCTTTTGTGTTTTCTTTCAGGTTGCAGGGTACAGACAACCTTAAAATTGTGTTAGCTAAGCCACCAGGAGGAGCCTATTCAATACAAAGGACCAATGCACCAGAGATTTTTTATATCTACTCTTACTGCTGATTTAGAAAATAAACAATCACACGGCATAATTTAATTATGACATCATCGATGGTTGCTATTTGTATGGATCCAAAGTACCATAGGGATAAATATATGGATGAAAAGTTATTGGTCAGATCTAAAATATTGTAGAATGACCCAGAATTGGTATTGCATGGATAAAAAAACAGTTTCAGAGCAAGATGCTTGGCATTCTCTAGAGAGTAGATGCCATTAACACATGCTTAAAAATGAAAAACCCATAACTCATCCAGGCTTGGAGGATCTATCAGAAGCCCTAAATGAACAACCTTAAAGATCAAGAAGTTTGGAAAAATCACTTTGATGTTTTAAAGGAGTCTTACAAAGACTGCCTTTTCAGTGGCTAGTCGAGCTTGCACAAGCATATTTAGCAGTCAAAAACAAAGCTTTCGGTGGCTTCATCATTGTAAATTTTGCTCCCAAGTCACCGAAAGCATAGGGACTGGCAGAATGAGAGTCTTTTTGCATAGATCTCAGTTTTATCATTTCAAATGATACAAGGATGGTCTCTGAGCGAAGATAATAATTAAAGACATCTGTTTTAGTGTTCCGTTCCAGTTTAAAAGGTGCTAGCAAGGGGAAACAAGATCAAGTTTATTGTCTATTTTTGGCTAAAAACTGTCTGTTTGTCAAGGTGGCATTTTCGACTTCATCTACCAGCTTATGAAGATTTGTTGCAGATGTCAACGAAGGATCTCAAGTTACCTTGTCATCGCCAAAATTTTGTTGAAGAGGTTGAAGATGTTGAAGATCAAATTAGGAATCAAATTGCTCCTTGGGAATAGGATCTATTTCCTAGAATCATGTAATTGATTAGATTTGTAAACACTTGTAATTCTGAGATCCATAATTTGAGGATCTGAAACTTTTTTGTAAAACTTATTTAAGCCAATAGAGGCCACAGTCCAAAGGGTTCGAGTCTGGAGACTAGACCCTGTTGCTATTGTATTAGACACTTCATATATATATAATATAGATCACAAGTTCCTTTCATTATTGATGTCAGATTTCCATTCTTCTGTCTTTTCTGTACTTTGCATGATTGTTATTGATCTATGTTTATCTTAATTGCTAGTGACTGTTATCTCACTTAGTCAATTCATAAACTGAGATTTAATAAGTAATCTTTACTATCTTATTTGACCCATCACATGTGTGTTCTGGTTAATAAGTATAGTCTTTCTTCATCCACCAGTAAGCTATTTGTCTGATCATTGATTCTTGAAAGCACTGTCTCATTTGATTATATACCTTTGACTTTCTAGATAATATATCCAGTAGGTCAGTACCCCATTTGATCCAATCATAAATACAAAACCATTCACACCTTAAGTTACCAGGCTTCTTCAAGCTTACAACTTGAGAAGGACTCCTGAGAGATAACACATGGATTTTAATCATTGCAAATAATAGATAACACCATAAATGCGACTATGAGTATTTTGTGAATGAATTCGGGAAATAATCGAACTGTTGTAAGACATTTTTTTTGAAACAATAATTTGATGGAAGGATAATGAAATGGGGACCACTTTATGGATTGAATACTATGGTTGTATGGTTATTATAATTATGTTGGTTGGGGTCATAAAAGGTGAATAATGATGGAGACAATTGTAATGAAAGCATGCCCATTTTTTATTCCCGTCATACTTAACATTTTTTGTTCATTACAATCCCTTTTCACTATCCCAAGTACCTGTTTCATTCCCATGCTTGATTGCAATCGTATGAAGTGTCTCATAGTATAATTTTTTGAGTTTGAAGGGGTGTTCTGTTGGTTTGATGTCTGCTCTGTTCTATACCCAAATATATTCATGTGAGTCTAATCATTTGGTAGAGCTAGTTATGGTAAATGAACAATCCATATTGCTTCTCCCTTATCATACTTACCATTTTTCGCTCATTATAAGCCCAACCATGGAATTCCGAGAACCATTCTAAGTCTCTGTTCTAAGTGATTATTAGCTCTAGGACATGAAATGAATAGTGATTGCTTGCATATGTATTTTGGTGTATAGAGCGAGCTCTAAATTATTATTTTACAAAATGTTTAGATGATGGATTAATGACGCTTTGGTTCTGATGTTTGGGAATGTGTGTTAGACTGAGATTTTTCACCAGAGGAAGTCATGGAAGGAGAGGAAAAAATAGAGGTAGAGGACTAGGTCCTTGGCAAAGGGGTAATAAGAGGCTCCAAATTTCTATACATTTTGATGCAAATTTGCAAGAATTCAATCAGTTGTTGTAGACATGTTTGCTCAATTTGGCTGGCCAACAAGCCTATAGACCTCCACTTATGCCTGAGAACCTTTGTCCAAGTATCGATATTCCAATCCTAAACCATGTTTCTGCTCCTTTAGTTAGACCAGAACATGATGGATGGAAAAGTGTTGTTCATCCTCCTTCTAGAAAATCACATGGATGGCCAAATATTTATCACCCTCAACAATATCCTTTCGATGCCTGGCATACTGCTTCTCCCTTGCATCAACAACCTATATCCCAAGCCTCAGATGCCCATCATGCCAAGGACAAGATCACTAAACTTGAGGATAATCCAGAAAAGGAAAAAGTAGTAGCAACAGAGTATAAGTCATCACATGAGTCATCACATTTAGTCATTTAACATGGGCAAGGAAATGATCAGAAATCTGCTAAGGCAGGTTCATCAGTTGGGAGAAATGAAAGGGCTGAAAGTAGTCATGGCAAGAGAGGAGCAACCTCTCCCAAAAAATATGGTTTTTCATGATTTGTTTGGGATCTGTATATGAACTTATTTGCACTTCATTTTGGACAACATATTATTTTTGGCAGCATATGGTTTTGATAGCATTTTTATTTGGGACAACTCATACTTTTGATAGTTTTATATTTTGGACAACCTTATGTTTTCTATGCTACATATTTTGCACAGATCTACATGATGGTTAAATTTAGATGAATTTAAATAATTGTTACATGGAGCAACAAGGGATTCTTATGAACATTCCATCTTATGCATTTTGATGATATAGATTGTATGATGTGGCAATATGATGAGTCTTGCATCTAAGGTGGAAGTTACAAGGAGGAAACAATTCATTAATTGGTCTAAATAAAATAGGGGGTCCCACTTATTAGTATTATTTAGTACCCTTATCATATTAGTATTATTATTTATTAATTTACTTGACAACTTTTCTATTAACTAACTAATGGTTAGTTAATGAGTAACTAAAAGTAGTTGAATGATTCAACTACTCTAGAGATATTCAAAGGAGTAAGTTGAACAAAGTAAAAGGGGGAGAACACATTGCTCTGATAATGGGTCTGTTGAAGGTGATGAAAAGCTAGGACCAAGGAGCATTGAATTTTGATATGCTTCCAAAGTCATAACGGAGTGCAAGCTATGGTTGTTGGCTTATCATTCTTGGTCTAATTTGAAGGCACCAGTGCCCTATGTGTATGTTACCTTAGGTTGCTAGACTTTCATCTGGTCCATACTTTGAAAGTATGAGAAGTGTATTGGCTATTACAAAATGAATGAATAAAATCATTGATGGTTTTGCAACTCTCTTGGTCTCTCTTATTTCTATCAGATTATGTGATTTTGCTTCTTGTTTAAATTATTATATAAAAATATCAGATTTCTTTATTTTAGTTTGCATTTGATATTTAAGTCAAATAACTTGAAGGTTAATTGAACTTGAAATAAGGCTATAAATTAGGGTAATAATCCCCCTATCTTGTCTTAGCCAAACAAGATTCGAAAAAAATGTTGTGAGGAGGACTTTCATTTCTTTTACTTAACACCACTCCGATCATAACTGTCTGATCGTCATGCCTAGTCTGCATCCTCCTCTCCTGGAAATCCAAGCTGAAATACTTGTAAGGGATGAACCGACTTGATCCAAAAATCCTTAGACACCACTTATTTCTTTAAGTATATACATGTAGTATCTAACTTAATCCATAATAATTTATTGATCGTATTGGGGTGGTTTGCAGAATTTTGATGATGTTCTTTTTACCCAAAAATTAATAAATTGATGATTAGTTTGTTGAATGATGAGATGACACAACATAAAATAAAAGAACTCAAATTACATAGAGATTACATACTTTTGTTTCATCTTGAAGTTCCCTTGAAGCCGATAAAAACTGCTTTCTCCATCTCAAATATCAAAATCACACGTAAACTCACTCACATATGCCAATTTAATGGATTCTCTTAAATTCCATTGCTCAAAACGAGAAAATAGCTTCACCATTGAAATCCTTGTGAAATTATGAGAATTTTGACTATAAGTTCGACCAATTTCCAAACTGGCTCGATTTCACCCTCTTAGGCATGCAAAACAATGCATTAAATGCTCATTAATGGAAAATTGAGTGAATACTTTTACAAATGACTTCAAATCACAATATAGACCTCAAATTCACAATCCTTGTGAAAAATCGTAAAAAATGAGTATAAAGTTGCTTAGGTGCTGTCATTATACCTCATGGCACATTTTACGAGACACCATATTTAATCTCTTATTGGCATGCAAATCGAGACATCTGTACAACCTCGAAATATGTACCTTTTCCTAGAAATGGTGCCACCTCAGGATCTGTTTAGACCTCGAAATCTGGGCATTGGGATGCATGTAATGCATTGGGATTTGTGCCCAATATATAGGCTCAGGTCTCCAACCTCCTCCATGCGAAATTTGGCAACTTAATGCTATATTTAGTGAGGATCCCATAATAAATGGGTCGTTATCATAATGGTTAAGTCTCTAGCTAATATGGCGGAGGTCGGGGGTTTGATTCCCCGCGACCCTTGGCATTTCTATTGGTGGTTAAATTTTTAAACTATATATATAGTATATAGTTGAAACTATATACTATATATAGTATATACTCTCGCGTCAATTTTTGGTGTATGGTTTTAAAATCCCTGCAAACTTTATGGAACGGTCATGTGGTATAACATTTAAACCAGGGGTTGGGGGCTAGCCCTCGACCCCTTTCCCCTTCCACATGAAACTTAACACTAATTCAACTAAAATTTACAACATATGATAGTTAAGAAAGATATGGTGGCGAATTGGAAATGGAGGGTCGTGTTAGACCTTTGGGAGGTTATTGAGGTCACGGTTTCGACCCCCGTCGACTCCATAATTTTAACATACATGAACCAATAACGAAAAATGGGAGGTCGCCTTGTGGGAGCCTCTCATGGGCTCTCCAATTCCACATGTCATCATACAATTCACCCACTTGTCAACCTGAAATTCGTCCACCTGGAGGTACGATCTACCCAATCAACTGCCAATAACCATGTGCCACATGTCACCCTTGTAGTGGTGACATGTGTCACCAATTTTTTTCCATGTACTTTGACCTTTGACCTAGTTTACTGGAACTTTGACCTTTGACATGGTTGACTGTAACTTTGACCACTTATAACTTTTGCATACGATCTTCGTTCAAATTTCCTTTTGCGCCATTGGAAAGATGATGACGGGCTCTATGCATTGATGTTGTTTTCAGGATGAATTTATATGGTCAAATTTTTGAGAATTTATGGATCCCCTAGGACCTCTGTGAGCATTCAGGATCCTCCTGGATCTCTATAAGCATTCCTTAGATCCTCCTGGATCACACCTTCCCACTGAAGAAATTTTGGACCTCCAAAAGTATAGACTTTCAACAACTTAGTGGTAATAATTCACTATTCCATCTTGCTAACTCTTTTGGAATTTAGTCTTCATCTTGGGATTTTGATCTTAGGTACTAGATCAATGTACTTCTTTCTGCTTCTCTGGAATATAGTTTTGACTCTGGACTTTGACACTGTTTCTAATAGCTTTGGTTCTGGCTCATAGATTCCTTGAAAACAAAAGTCCCATTCACTGAATCTCTGCAATACCTGTATCCTGTATTTCAACATCCACTCACATCTCCTATTTTTGAAGATAGTCTATCTCAACCAATATGAAACTGAGTCAAATGTTGATCTATGCATTTCCCATTTGGACTCGTTGTTCTTATACTGATGATGTATCTATAGGAGTCTCTGAATTAATTCTCTGTCCATTACTCTCCCTCCTTGAAAAACAATTTTGCTTGTACTTTTATCATCTGTACTTGATTTCTTCTATTCAAGGTATACATCCATACGAACATGACATATTATTTTTAAAAAGATGCTTATAACATGCACCTTTATGCCTCTTATTCTTTTAAAATGAATATTTCTCTTTTACCAGCTCTAGAAAGTTTTGCATTACTTCGATGCTCCTTCCGCTCTCAATCTACATGCTCCAATTGCCTGCATCCTTCTGTTCCTTCACTTTTAGTTCTTCAAAACCAAGAATGTTCTCTTAGACAATTTGATCCATATGTAGCCATTTAGGTAATTACAAGAAAATACAATTTCCTATATTGTTGTCTAAAGGCTTATAAATCTTTACAATTAGATTCCTCTCACTGTAAAACAATATGTATCGATGGCTATCTAGAAATATTCCTAACGAGATTCCTCTCACTCTATAACAATCTATAAAGGTGGCTATTTAGAATTCTCTCTAACAAGATTCCTCTCACTCTCAACATCATATAAGGTGGCAATATAAAAACTCTCTTACAAAATTACTCTCACTCATACAAGGTGGCAATATAGAAATTTACAGAGTCCCTCTCACTCTTATAATTTACAATGAGCGACTTACAAGCCTTCTAATAGACTTTAGGATATATACACATATGCATATTACATTTACAAATATACATATTTACAAAATTTCAAAGATGGTTTACTTTATGGACTCATTCTTCCCATTGTACTGGGAGGAGTCTCGCAATTTCCAACCTCTGAAAATGCCTTTGACGCTGATCTTGAATCTGACATTGAATTTGATGTTGAATCCGATGTTGAATCCAAGTAACCATTGGACCAAACTATAGGTCTTCCCAGTATCCTGTATAACCTCTCTTTGCAAATACCAAGCACTATTGCGGTGTCTAGAGTAGCTTCCCTTGAATACACAAGTACCCGACCATTTTGAAATGTAACCACAACTGTCATCTTCAAATGCCACAACTAAGAGTAGGTTTAACTTCAAATATGGAACATACAACATATGTTTAATTCCTATAAATACTCCCGACTTGAGTTGGAATCTTACATATCCATACCCTCTTATTGCTTGTTTGGTATTGGTTCCAGAACCCACAAAGCAATCTGTGTCAGACTCTGAGAAAGTAAAAAATATTGATCTCTTCTTGATCATGTGGTGAGATGAGCCACTGTCCACAAACCATTCTTTGATGTATTCATATGCCACTTTTCCAAGACCAACCATTAGGAAGTATTCTTTCCCAAGCCTTTCAGTAAGACCATTAACTTCATCTGGAGTTGCTACTTGTCTTCTTGCACGTGTATTTACATCCTTTTTGTTATGCTTCAGACACAAGTGTAGGTACAATTTCCAACACTTCTCAATCTGGTGTCCACTCTTACCACAATAAGAGCAAAGTGTCTTGTTCCACGATCCCTTCTTATCATTCCTCCTTTTACTCTGACTTGAGAAATGATCTGCCTTATTCTTGGAGAACTTTACTCGCACATACTGTCTTCTTCGACACTTTTCCACATCATGGTTGCTAGTTCCACAGGAAGCACATGGATAACTAGACCATTCACCAGTGGGAAAAGTCTTCATTCCTTCTCCTGTAGCATGCACATCTTTCCCTAAATATGCCTTACACATGTTACTCTTCTCTGGACTGGAAGGTAAGGTCAATTGCTTATGTAGGACTTCTTCATCTGAAGTTCTCTTTGCTTCAACTACCCTTGAGCATTCTCCATCTTGATGGGAGGAAGAATAATGTGAAGAGTCTTCTTTCTCGATCATGTTTTTTGAGGGAGATAGTCTCTCTTGCAGTGGAGACTTATCATTCTCTGCTTATCCAACTCTACTGATTGATGGTGTCAATATCTCCAAATTTCTTTGTAATTCATGAAAAATACTCATGTTAAAATATTCATGACATAACAATCGATCTTGCAACCTCTGCTTATCTTCCTCAAGATCTTGCAACTGCATTCTCAGCTCATAATTCTCCTTTTGGATTTTTCGATTAATGTTCTTCTGGAGCCTCAATTTCATAAGAATTTTACTCATCTTGACTTCTCGATAAGAGCCTTCAAAATATTCACCAAATGAAATCTTAGATCTCATGTCACATCCACAACTTGCAACACATGCCAAAACTAGCTCTGATACCACTTGATCTGGAAATCCTTAGACACCACTTATTTCTTTAAGTATATACATGCAATATCTAACTTAATCCAGAATAATTTACTAATCGTATTGGGGTGGTTTGCAGAATTCTGATGATGTGCTTTTTACCCCAAAAATCATAAACTGATGATTAGTTTGTTGAATGATGATATGACACAACATAAAATAAAAGAACTCAAATTACATAGAGATTACATACTATTGTTTCATCTTTAAGTTCCCTTCAAGCCAATAAAAACTACTTTCTCCATCTCAAATATCAAATCACATGTAAACTGACTCACATATGCAAATTTAATCGATGCTCTTAAATTCCATTACTCTAAATAAGAAAATAACTTCTTCATTTAAATCCTTGCGAAATTCTGAGAATTTTGACTATAAAGTCGACCAATTTCCAAACTGGCTCAATTTCACCCTCTTTGGCATGTAAAACAATGCATTAAATGTTCATTAATGGAAAATTGAGTGAAGAATTTTACAAATGACTTAAAAAAAAAAAAATAGACCTCAAAGTCATGATCCTTGCGAAAAAACGTGAAAAATGAGTATAAAGTTGCATAGGTGCTGTCATTATACCTCATGGCATGTTTTACGAGACAATATATTTAATCTCTTCTTGGTACGCAAATCGAGACATATGTACAACCTCAAAATCCATACGATGTCTTGGAAAAGGTGCCACCTTGGGATCCATGCATACCTAGAAATCTGTGCATTGGGATGCATGTAATGCATTGGGATCCATGCCCAATATATAGGCCCGAGTCTCCAACCTCCTCCACGGGAAATTTGGCAACTTAATGCTATATTTAGTGAGGACTCCGTAACAAATGGGTCATTGGAATAATGGTTAAGTCTCTGGCTAAAATGGTAGAGGTCGGGGGTTCTATTGCCCACAACCTTTGGCATTTCTATTGGTGGTTAAATTTTTAAACAATATATATAGTATATACTCCTGCGCGAGTGTTTTGTGTATGGTTTTAAAACCCCTCACATAATTTATGGAATGATCATGTGGTATACCATTTAAACCAAGGGATGTGGACTAGCCGTCAACCCCTTTCCCCTTCCACATGAAACTTAATACTAATTCAAATAAAATTTAGAACATATAATAGTTAAGAAACATATGGTGGCATATTGGGAATGGAGGGTCGTATTAGACCTTTGGAAGGTTATGGAGGTCTCTAGTTTGACCCCTATCGACTCCATAATTTTAACATACATTAACCAATATTGGCCAATGGGAGGTTGCCATGTGGCAGCCTCTCATTGTCTCTCTAATGCCATGTGTCATCATACAATTCACCCACTTTTCAACTTGAAATTCATCCACCTGGAGGTACGATCTTCCCAGTCAACTGCCAATAACCATGTGCCACCTGTCCCCTTGCATTGGTGACATGTGTCACCTATTTTTTCCCATGTACTTTGACCTGGTTGACTAGAACTTTGACCTTTTACCTAGTTAACTAGAACTTTGACAGTTTATAACTTTTGCATACGGGGTCGGTTCGACTTGTCGTTTGCGTCGTTGGAAAGCTGAAGACGAGCTCTACACATTGATTTCATTTTTGGGATGATTTGAGATGGTCAAATTTTGAGCATTTATGGATCTCCTGGGACCTCTGTGAGCGTTCCAGATCCTCTTGAAACTCTGTGAGCATTACTTAGATCCTCTTGGATCACTACTACCATGCACAAAAATCAATGTGAAGTCACGACTAATAGATCCACTGCCATACTCAATCTCAAATACCAGAAAAGGAAGTATGTCCCTATCACTAGTAATGACTCCAAGTTGCTCATGGACTCTCAACATCTCTCCATTGGATAGATTTGTCCCTTGTGTTGCCCCATACTCCAAATACATCACCAGAAAGTGCATGAACTCTAATGACTGATAAATTGCTACACGCATACTATCTCCTTCCTACACCCTCGATAAACTTGTGATGCAATCGATCAACATGCTCTTCCACTCTCGCTCAGAAATGGGCAAGGGTTACATCAACCCTTCTAGATGAGTGTGCCCTAACCCGTATTGCTGACGAGTCATATACTCCTATGCAACGTCTCCCCATACGAACCTCTCTCGGACCTGCCTGCAAGTGATAAAGACATTAGGGTCCCAAATTGGCTTGTATGATGTGAAGCATCCTCTACTCATGGCACCGATCTGCAAGGTGACAACACAAGAATATGTCTAACTGCCTTTGATAAGATAGAAATTAATAAGCTGTGTAAACTTGATCAACTCCCTAGAAGACCATTCCTCCAAGCAAGCAATCTTGAGCGTCCCAAGAGCAAACTCTGAAAGGAAAAAACTGACCATCTCATCTGAATTGACTGTCAAGCTGTCAAATACTGTAGTACATAGATCCCAAGTTAATCTCTGAGAGGGACCACCATATTGACACCGCACCCCTTCGATCATAACCATCTAACTACCATGCTTAGACTATACTCTCCTCTTATAAATGTTCGAGTTGAAATCCCTGAGAGGACTGAACTCACCATCCTAGATCCTGTCTCGCCAAGGCATCTTAGTGAATTCAAAGTCTGGCAATCCATGGATGGAATCGATCTTGGGTATCGTGAGAGAATATTTACCTCCTCTCACAACATCCCCACAATGACACAGACCAATCAATGATATGACCTTGTTGATCACTTCATCATCTGAAGCACTCTATTACTCCAATGAATGCCAGGATCCCACCACCAAATTGGAAGTCCATCACTCCCAATGCTTGCCAAAATATCTGTGAACCAACCAAATAAAGTCTGGATCTCCTCCTGCGTGCTCTATGCATTGATCACACAGTCCAAATGAAAGGGATCTGTCACAACCACCAATCCATCTGTCTCATCCAATTGACGCAAAGTAAAATTCCCATGTCCTGCTATATATAATGAGTGAACCGTACCCCTCTACATACCACTTCATACCACTCACACCACTGCATATTGTTGTATACCACTGCATATCATTTTGTACCCTGTATGTTTCACTATATCAATCACTACACTAGTGTCAGCTGAACCTGGATCCCAAATGGATGTGTCCTCATCGGTAATATACATGTCCCTGCAATCCTAGGATGCATATACTTCCTTGTTCGCTGGTCCACAAGGCATATACTCAATTGTCTCATCAGTGGTCATAACTTGAGCCTTCAATGGGCTCTCCAAAAGAAGCGGCTCTTGATCTCCATAATGAAAAACATGTGCATAATCATAAACCTTTGGCTCATATCTCTATGCAAACGCCTGTAAACTTGAATGCCCCTCATGTTCAACCATCACACGAGGCTCCTCCATCAAATAATAAATGCCACTCACATCCTCCTACGATATGGCTATCATATATGACTGACTATTTGATGCGGAAGATGAGGGATGTACCCAACTCAACTCCACACAAAGTGCTCAACCCACATCTTTGATTCTTGAAGGGCCTTTTGTGTGCTCTTCAAGGAGTCTTGGGTAATTTCGAGTTCCTGGGTAAGTATGCCAACTTCCTCCTCCTTTCCTTTAAGCACATCATGGTACATCTCACCAAGCATGAGAAGATGATCTCTATTGGAAAGTAGGTGTAGGTAGTTAGACTTCATTACTACCACTACTTCTCTAAGCACCTAAAATCCGCAAGGGGTGGCTCTCCTCCCAAGCTATCATGTGACCCTGAAGCTCTCCAACAACAATCTGTCACCAATACATGTGTGTCATCAAAATGTCTCATGGTTGTCAAAATTTTGTCTTCGCTTACCCTCAATTTCCCTGTCCAATGATGTGGCTCATGACAACAATCCTCCTCAATCAAATTTTCTGATTTGTCTTCTCCCTCACACTTCTCAAAGTCAATTTTTTCCTTTATAAATAACTCATGAGAAGGGAGATCAACCTCCAAGGGTAACTCTTCCAATGCTAAGTCATCATCATACTTAGGTGTATTCACACTCAAATAGTCACACATCATAAGATGTTGACGTTGATCAAGAAACTGTATTACATGGGGTGTTATCCCGTCCATCAAACATGCGAATGTCATTACTCTCATAGGAAAACTCTAATGGTGTATCAAATATGACTGTCCTATCACCCTCACCGCGCACATCCCTAGGTGCACGCTCATCCAAAAGGTCAACCTGAGGTTTTGACAATCCTTCCTCACGAAGGGAGGTCTTTGCTCCACCAACTACCTCAGATTCTAATTCCTCTTTCTTCTTCTTCTTCTTCCCAAATAGAGGATTCAACAAATCTAGATGCTTTAATAACATTGTTATATTCTTCTGATAGACTATTAGACTCTTTTGATAGTTTAGCATCAATGGCTAAAGTTTTGCCCCAAATTCCTCATTGGTCATCATCCTTTTTCCCTTAACCAATGCTGAAATTTAAGTGTTGGTCACTTAATGATGCAATCTGAAATATCTCCTCATTGTTTCCCTCCAGGCCCCCCTTTGGAGTTTCTTACTCCTGGAAATCCTTAGAGACTCTTGCTTGCAAATGTTGAAGTCCAAATTCTCTTCGTGCCTTCCAAAACTTGACCATTTCCAGAAAATTTGAAGATCTCTATGGCCCATCGATACACAGTGTATCGACAACCAATATCTATTGTTTGACGATACGAAAACCCTTATTTCATGCGAACACACAAAAACCTTCAACACTTAGAATTTTCTTCATTTCTCTCTGTTTGAAACTCGTCGACATGACGAAGGAAAAATATCTTTTCCCTCTGGCATGACGAAGGAAAAATATCTTTTTGCCTCTGACATAGAGGAAGAAAAAAGCATCCGACCTCCGACAAAGAAAATAGCCTCCAACCTATGACAAAGCAAAAATCCTTTGACCTTTGGAAAAACAAAAAGGCTCCAACCTCCGACAAAGTGGCGGGTCTCGTAAAACTACCTTTCGTATTTTTGCCATAAAGTTTGACTCCGAACTCTGTTTTTCATGCTCCTTAAACCGTTTGAAAGGTATCACCGATATCTATAACGTCCTAGTTATAAGTTTCATAAGATTCACCACCTTTTAACCCATATTGTGGAATTTTTCATACTGAGCTATTGTCATCAACCCAAGAAACTGATAACACAACATTTCAATGGGGATAATTGGGAAATCATCAACAAAGGACTAGAGACCAAACTCAGGGAAGTATATCCGAACCAATCACTTAGTTTCCATTCAATTTCTTCATGTTTAAAGATCTTTAAAAGTTATATTTGGAATTTTTATGTATGGGCAACTCATGTGTTGGGTGGTGAATGGGAACTAGGTATGTAATGTCCCCAAACTAGGCTAGGCTGGAATATTATGTTTGTTGTCCAGAATGTTGGTTTTCTTTATATAATTTTGTCAAACACTTTGCATTAATACTAATGTAGTTTCTTACAACCACTTTCATATAGTATGTTGTCCCATACTCTTTAATATTAATATGGTTCGCAACCTTAACAAACAACTTGCATGTACTCTTCTTATACACATTTAATCAAACATATTGCATGCATTTAATACACTGAAAATAGAAGGAGCAATCATGGTATCTTTATTATGAATGAAATCCAAAATGACAACAATACAAGGTTGTGATAACAACTACACTTTATATCTAAATCACACAACTTATATTGGCTGCAACAATAGTTGCAATACCTTCCTAAACACATAATAAACAACTGCAATACCCTCCTAAATAGTAAAACCCTATTGGCTGCAAATGGCAACTGCAAGATACCTAAACACACAATAAATAAGTCATAAAACCTAGGAAAGATGCCTCTGTCTCCTCACTATTTGTTGTCCACGACCCAAAGGCTCCTGCTGTCGACTCCAAATCCCATAGTTATGCATATAAGGCACCAACAACCTGTAAAAATCTCTACATCACCTCCTTGCCAAGAGAATGGTCCACAACCTGCTATATAAACCACCACGGTCTCACATATCTGTTGGGAAATAAGATCGAACCTCAATAAACATTCATTATGCTGTCAAATGGGAAGATTGTCCCTCACAGAGATTCCACAACTCCTCATTATTGCTTAGAATTGCAAAAGATGATGGATCGATTCCAATAATCCAACAAATTCCACAATCCCCCTAGGTAGTTCGCTTCCCCTCTAAACTGTAAACAAACCACAATTGAAGCTCCAACTAAAGACCTTGGATGGATCCTCCTAGTTGTCTGGCTAGGGTGGATATTTCACCCTTGAAACCAAACTTCAAAGGGTGGAAGGGTTTTGCCAAAACCCTAATGAAAACTTCGCTCTCAAGAGCACTCCAAATAAGAGGTCAAATCATCATGAGGAAAGGTGAAGTGATACCCTTCCTTTATACTTCTCTAAACCCCTTTTAGATCTTTCCTCTCTATGACCAAATCCACATGAAGATTAAATTCACTTTATAACCCTTTTTAATCCCCCTTTTAATACCAAAAAGTGATTAATTGGCTTCTAAGACATTCTTAGACGTCGAAAATCCCTTTCTCATTATTCCAACCTTTAGATCTTTATGTCCCAGTTCCAATGAGTTATTACACTCATGTATCCCTTCAGATAATATGGTCCCAATAACACATTTAATGTATTTAATTCAATTATGCCCAATAATAACCAAAATTATAGAAATCATTGGAATGTCATGGAACCAAGAGTGGACTATGCGAAAATGAGCCCGATGATGAAAGATGGTGAATGGACTAGTTTGGGGCCCATATAACTCCTCCAAATTTCCCGAGCTCACCGTTAACCTCACTTTACTCCTCTAGCCAGGCTGACATAAACTCGCAAGGTCGCCTATGACTGTGGAGCAGAGGAATCTGATAATGGGGACATTACAAGGTATTAGTATTGAAAGAAGAATCATACACATGAGTCTGAATATATAGTGTGTGAAGGAGTAGACCACATAGACGTGGATGCTCTACATCAAGACAAAGAGGATCTTCTAGTAGACAACAACATCTTTGTGAAGGTGACCTACAACAAAGAATAAAATACCAACAACAAGAACATTTGCAACAAAAAAGAGGAAGAAGAGATGAAGACAAAGGGAAGCATAAGATAAAAATTTGAATTTGTATATTTCATCTTTTCTTGGGAAGAAACATAATGTGTAAGACAAAGAGTTTGTAACGATTTCTTGGGAATCCAAGAAGTCCCAAGGAACAATGACCAAACTCAACTATATAATCCCATGATGGCCCACCAACACTAAAAGGAAAATTCAAAATGTGAATATACACGATGTATGATATATTAAATTATTAGCATTTATGTTGTCATTATTCTCTCATCATTCCATAGAGGATAAGGAAAAAAGATTGCAAACAAAAGGTCAAGAGTCGGGAAGGTGGAAGGCCAACAATCAAGATGGATTTCAATTCATAGGGGGATTGTATTAGAATACTGGGCTTTTGTCTCTTTGAGATTTCATGTACTATTGTTGAAACTGTTAATGCGGAGAAGCTTGTTTGGCAAAGCTATTTTATGGAGAACTCTGATTCTTGTGTTGCATGTGTTGTGGAATTTTCTGTTACATTTTGCTCAACACTTAGGTTGTGTAAAAATGTATCTCACACTATAGACTATTCTTATGTATGTTTGTTGCATTCTTATTTCTGACCTTTAGAGAATATTTTTATGAATATGTGGACATAGGACTGCAAATGATTGTTTAAATGCTAGACTATTATGGGTTTGCAGTTATTTGTTCATATTCTTGTCTCTGCTCTCTGTGAACTATTTCTTGGGCCATTGATAGGAGCATGTCTGGTTCTATGTTTACTTTCTGGTTACCTTAGTTTTGTTCAGACACATGCATCTTAGATTAATTGCATTCATTCCTTAGCTTAGAAATCATCACTGGTGGACCGAGCTGCAACCGGTAAACCCCAAACCAGAAATGACTGTTGGGCTAGAATCCATATAGGTTCGCTATTCCAAATGGTGTGAGGTCTAATTGGGACTTCTCACCAAGGGAAACCCCTGCTGTTGATCAAGGTCACACAGGTCGTGTCAACATAGGGTTTGGAATAGTTCAGTTAGATGATGGTTATTTTATGTGTTCCAAGTCTCTCCTACAACCTTCTATCAATATATCAAATCACTCATTTAGGTGAAGGTAAAACAATAAATTTTTCACATCACTAAGTTGTAATAAAGGATTTAAAATATCCTAGCCATGTCCTAACAACTAAAGTTGTTGATTATATTACCATGTTGTACAAATTGGACAACTTTGGGTCATCATCATTTTCATCAATTTTTATTGCGCATAGTGATGAGTTGAAAAAACTTTGGCACGAGCGGTTTGGTCATATAAACTATTGGTCATTACAACAACTATGTAATCAAAATATGGTGATTGGTCTTCCTCTCATTTCTTGTAGATATGGTGTTTGTGCCGGTTATGTCTTTGACATGCATCATTAAGAGAGTTTTGACAAACATGTCTCTTGTCATTCCTTAGCCCCCTTTGCACCTTGTTGA
Organism: Picea glauca; assembly: GCA_000966675.3. NCBI lineage: Eukaryota > Viridiplantae > Streptophyta > Pinopsida > Pinales > Pinaceae > Picea > Picea glauca. Next base: position 767,939 of record JZKD02S1279159.1, on the reverse strand, counting down.
TAGGGATTTGCGTGGTCCACTTCCTTCTCCTTCTTTCTCTGGGTGCAATTACTTCTTAACTTTCATTGATGACTTCTCCATATGCACTTGGGTTTATTTCATAAAATTTAAGAGTGAAGTTTTTGACGTGTTAGTGGCCTACAATGTCCTTGTACAAAAAATTCTAGACATCAACTACAAAGGTTAAGAAAAAATAATGGAGGTGAATATTTTAACAACAACTTTACAAATTATTGCACTACATATGCCATTTAGATGTAACATATTTTTCCATATACACCACAACAAAATTGTGTTGCTGAGAGAAAGAATCACACATTAAAGGAAATGACAATTGCATGATCCAATATAAGGGATTAAAACTTTATTTTTGGATGGAAACCATTAATTGTTCCAATTACATAGTAAATCACACTCCCACAAAGGCTTTAGAAAATATAACACTTGAATAAGAATAGAGTAAAATTAAACCAAATGTAAACCACTTCCATGTGTTTGGTAGTGAAGCATGGGATCACATTCTTGATGAGAAAATGAAAGCATTACAACCTAAAAGTGAGAAGTTCATTTTTGTTGGATATTTTGAAGATGTAAAAGGTTATAGACTTATTCAACCTCATTCCAATGAAATTATTATTAAGAGAGATATTAATTTTGATTAAAACCTCTTGGCCCACAAGCCTAATTCAATGTTTGTGCCATCTTCAACCTATGAACATGTTTGTGCCATCTTCTCTTCCCAAATATTTTGTTAGTGATCCTATTATGGCTTCTTCTTTAGATGATGACAACGTGGATGGAAATCCACCTCCACCTACTCACCTTCCTCCAGTTGGGTCCATTGAACATGAAGCCGCACCAACACCACTACTTCCCAAATGGGTCTATACAATATAAGAAGCAACTAGTGATCTTACTAGTGATCCTACAGATCTGTGTCATACACATTGATAGTTCTAGAGAGCCTCCTCTCCTTTGGATCAAGTTTCAAAGACTCATGATCCAGAAAAATTTGCAGAAGCTTCTAGCCATCCAAAAAATTTGGGACACATTAATGAATGAAGAATATTATTCCTTAATGGATAATGATACTTGGGATCTTGTACTTCTTCCAAAAGGAAAAAAACTTGTTGGATGTAAATGGGTGTATAAAACTAAGTATGCATCAGATGGGAGTGTTGAAAGACATAAGGCTCGGCTGGTTTCCAAAGGATTTTCTCAAGTAGAAGGAATTGACCATAATCAAACTTTTGCCCTCGTTGCCAAAATGAATTCCATCTACCTTGTTCTAGCCCTTGCCACCTTACATAAATGAGAGGTCCATTAGATGGATGTTAAATCCATCTTCTTGTATGGGTATTTCTAAGAATAAATCTACATGGAATAACCACATGGCTATGTTCAGAATGACTCCAACCTTGTTAAATGTCGCCTTAAGAAATATCTCTATGGTCTTAAGCAAGTTTCTCGAGCTTGGTATGCTAAAATGGATAGCTTTCTTCTTGACACCGACTTTTCTTGATGCCATTTTGACCCCAATATCTATACCAAGAAAGTAGGAAACCATCTCATAATACTTGTTTTCTATGTTGATGGGCCTTATCCTCATTGGTAGTGATCCCAAACTCTTAAACCATGTGAAATATAGCATTAAGAAGAAATTTGAAATGATGGACTTAGGTTATTTGCATTATTTTCTTGGGCTCCAAGTATTGCAAACCAAGGAAGGAATTTCCCTTTCCTAATCTAAGTATCCATGTGACCTTCTTTGCCACTTTCACATGGAATATTATAAAACAATTGCATCTCCCTTTCAGTCTGGAGTCAAACTTGCTACCACTTGTACTACACCCGAAGTAGATGCCACTTTATACCATCAGTTAGTTCTCAACCTCTTATATTTGACTCATACCTATCTTGACATTTCCTTTGTTGTTGGTCTTGTTGCTTGATATATGCAAACTCCCCGTGAGAGCCATTGGAAAGTAGAAAAAATGATACTTTGGTATATGTTTGGTATAGTTTAGTTTGGGATACATTATAGTTAAGGGGGGACTCCCTTGTTGGTTGGTTTCACTGATCTCGATTGGGTCGATGACACCGATGATCATAAGTCTATTGTAGGTTATGTTTTTAGTCTTGGTTTTGGATTTGTCACTTGGGATTGTAAGAAGCAACATGCTCTTGCTCTTACTTTAGTAGAAGCATAGTACCAAGTAGTGGTTAATGCAAGTGAAGAAGCCTTGTGGCTTCGACAAATCCTTTTAGAGTTTGGACTCCAACAACAACATCCGACCACCCTTTGGTGTGGGAATTAGAGTGCGATCAAGCTCGCCAAATATCTAGTTCAACATCAACACAACAAACACATTGATATACACATGCACTTCATTAGAAAGCTCATTCAATATCATGTTCTTAAAGTGCTTTTTTCCCCTACAAATGATCAATTAGTTGCAAACATTTTCACAAAGTCTCTTACAAAAGGGAAGTTTTCCAAACTTCAATCTATGTTAGGAGTTCAATAAGATGTTATTAAAGGGGGATAGGATCTAATGCCTCCTTCCTTCTCCTACTGTGTCACCTTTTTAAATCCTTCTATCATATCCCAAGTTGTTCTTAAGGGGGGATGTTAGGATATTTAGACACTTAGGAGTTAGTTAAGATCAACTTGGTCTAATTTGTCTTTAGGTAAAAGTGTGTTTCTTGAGTATGCATTTGTAGTTATGTAATTCGAAAATAACGATACGTTCTAGACACAAAATGATTTGACTATTCATATTCTCCTTGATACTAATGACTATATTGAGCTTAAAACTTGATTGATCCATGTCATCTATTTAAAGAGCATGGGGGGTCATTCGCTGAAGATCGATTGTGAGAAAATCTTATGTAAAATATTTTTCTTTTACATTAATAGATTGCCTCAAGTGACCGTGTTGGCTGGGGCCATGCATTGTTTCCCTCTTTCAGGGTTTTAACCATGTAAAACACTAGTGTATTGATCTTTGATTCGTTTGTATGAGTGGTTTCTTAAGGTGTTAGTCATGTGTGAAAATACCTTGTTTTGTCGAACAACTCTTAATTAGTTATATAGGGCTATAAATTATCAAGGTACTTTGATAAGGCTGGTTACAATAATGAATGACGAGGCTATATATAAAACCTTAAAGCCTTAATGAAGAGATACAACACTTCAAAATAGACTTCACAATAGTTAATTACATATATTAACGATTATTAAACATTTAGTTGAACTACAAGTCATTCCTCTTTCAAATGCTTTGTCCTCAAAGCATTGTTATTTTTGATAGCTAGATTTTTTTGGGTTTTGGATTCTCCATTAAAATCTTTTGAATATTTGTTTGTCAATGCGGCTATCGCTCTCCATTTCACACATATAGAATTGTTTACCGTTGCATGTGCATAATTCTTGACTAAGGAGAATCTAATCTTTTGGGGGAATGAAGACATCATTGAGGTATCTATCACAAAAGAATGGGAGATACAGTGATGGCATGCAGTGTGAAATTCATCCTCAAACTCATTTCCCTAGTGCCCTCTCCAAGAGGATCACCTGTTTGGATCATGAAACCTTTGATAACTTGATGGAAATCCAGATTATCATAATAACCATTTATGCAATGTGTAGTGAAATTCTCAACCGTTTTAGGGAATTCCTCTAGAAATAAAATCACGTTGTCAAGGAGAGACGTTGTCACAACCTTGCCAATATCTGACATTGCCATGAGCTCTTTTGGAGGTGTTTTTTCATTGAAGATGTCCCTTCCCTTTTTATCATTTTCAAGTTCCACTGGCTCCCTTTCGCTGAAAAGATAAATTCAATGCTTTTTGAATGCACAACACAAGACAATAGTGTCTATTGAGAGCCTTTCAAGAAGAAGGGATCCCAACCCAGATCTGGTTGCTTCATCGACGACATTGAATACCAAGAAACCTTGTAGTATAGCGTAGTTGTCGGCCAACTTTCAGATGAGGTCCAGGCAGATATCCATAATCTCTTTTCCAATGGTATAATGGCTTTGGGAAAAGTTGTTAGCAACATCTTCTTGGCCACTGATAAGCTGCTTGGTATGGAAGAACTTCTTGTAGGTTCCAATTCTGACTTTGTTGATAATACTGGGCTCTAAATCGAGAAATATGACACGAGGGACATGCTTTCCTGCTCCTATCTCGTTGAAGAATGTGTTGAATGCATCATCTCCCCCTTTGACTGATTTGTCATTTGGCATTTTCCCATTAGGCTGGATCTCGTGCTCAAGGTAGTAAGGCTCCCAACAAGCATTGCCAACCTGAATATTGACCTGACCGATGTGCCAACCCACGATTGTTTGAGTGCGTATTCACTGTCCAAACCCTGGTGTGGATTGGCCAAAAGATAGATTTGATTATATTTGATTGTCCAAACACTGGTGTGGATTGGCCCTCGCCTTCAGGGTCTGTCTTGGTGACAGAGGGATTCTTCTAATGTCCTTCTTGAAGTGAGATTTGGTTTCGACGAAACCCCCCCTCCTTAAAGTACGTCAAGACTACCTTCTTTATTTGTTCTTCTATTATTTCGTTCAAGGAAGTCTTCATTTCTTCGAGAGTGTCACCCATATTCTCCATAATGTTTTTTGTGTTTCCAAATATGGTCTTTATGGTCTCCATACGAATGCATGTGACTTCAACTTGATGATAAAGGTTTCGCTCTGATACCACTTGAAAGAGACAAATTGTATAAATAATGAACGACGAGGCTATATATATAAAGCCTTAAAGCCTTAAGAGATGCAACACTTCATAATAGACTTCACAATAGTTAATTACATATATTAACGATTATTAAACATTTAGTTATACTACAACTAATTAGCTTAAGTGATATAAATGAAAGAGAGGAGAAATGGAAAGAACTCACTTGGAAGAATGTCATTGTTGATGTTGAAATGACTTATGCTGAAAATTAGAGTTGTGAAAGGCCTCCAAGAGAGTGTTCCACCTCATGAACAAAGCCACACATGCCACTCAATTGTCCTACAAAATAAATTTGTACCTGATGTCCAATACAAAGCAACATATAACACTAGATCTATCATACAAAATAATGTAATAATGAAGAACTGAATGGTAACCAAAGTGCCCTCATAAGGGTTGATACCTCCCTTGCCCTAGCTATGCTAGAACTTGCCTTAAGGTAGTAAGGTTGAATAGTATGAGTTACAAAAGGGGATAAAGTCAATGAAGATTCTATAGGATAAACCATAAGCCTACAAAGTATGATCCAAACTAACATTAAGAGATCCCTATTGGGGTGTTAGAGAAGACAAACAAAAGTAGCCTAAGAGCATGGAAGAAGAGTTAGGAAGCTAGATCACGATTTGACTCCAATTCAAGTGTGTACCTGGAAGATTTTTTCAAGAAAGGAAAAGGAATCAGAGAGCCTTTGCAAAGAGGAAATAAGTGATATAAATACTAGGCAAAAGAATGACCTCTAGGTGTAAGCGAATGTTAGGTTAGTTGTTGGAGAGAATGATTTGTATAAAAAGTCAAATTGTACGATATTTTTCCTAAATCATTCCCTATATTCCATGAGCCAGGACTTACAATCATTGTACAATCATATCAATCTGTGATTTACTTGGTATCAAAAGACTGGGAAGGATTAAGGATGGTTTGACCAAGTAGATCCCCAATTAAGTGACAAAAAATGGATTTGAGCCATTGCTGACTTGTAATGAAGCATCCAACGGAATTATGGGCTAAATTGGGGGCCTGAAATCCCAAGCCATGAGCTAAAAGAGAGGGGGGATGAAGGTGGTAAGGGACCCTACATAAGCACTATACATCTCTAAGAGGTTGCACATCTAAGATAAGTCAAGGGGAATCAAGAAAGGTGGTCTAGCACATAAGGAATATAGAGAGATATTGATGTCGTCACTAGGTAGGTCATGCATGGATACAACACACAAGTAAGCCATAACAAAACACTTCCAGTGGGTAGGTATATGTGAGTACTTAATTGCGAAATCCTTATGTACTTTTTGAGATTTTAATGGCTAAAGAATAGCCACTGGACTACTCTGTAAATTCTGTTTCCAAGGAACTAAAGAAGACCTCAAACATAGTAATGAGCAAAAAATTATGGTCTTAACAAGGCTCCCTTTTAGGGTTAGGGTTGTGCATCTTAGGGTTTTGACATTATTATAAATGTAATTTCAACTTCTTATGGGGTTTTTGTGAATGAGCATGGCAGTTAACACATATTTTCTTAGAGATAGCTACAACCATTTTGGCCATTGTACTTCTACTATGTTTTTCATCATCGCTTCATTAATAGAAGTTGCTTTTGATCATTGTATTTATGTGTTTATTTTCTCTCTTAATGCTATCTTTCATATCGTTCTCAATACGATTTGGATCATAATGTATAATAATAGACACTCACATCTATTACATCTGTTAGATTATATAAAATAAGGATTAAGCTATGGTGAATTGATAAAGTCGATGTTCTTGCTTGGGAGAGGTGCAAGGTTCAAATCTCTCTCTCCCCCATGCTAAAGTGGGTTTGTACTTCATTAATGTGGAGTCGGGATAAATGAAAACTGAATTACTAATAAAAACAATTGAGGCTAAGTTGAAGTCTTAAGTATTATATGTTAACCTTGCTCAATACAATTACTCTTAAATTGAGAAAAAAACACACTTAGTAAATCATGATAAAATGAAGTTATAAGAAAAGTAAAAGAAATTAATAATACCAAATATAATGGAGAAATACAACTCCAAAACATAATAATCACACATAGTTAAAAACCCAAAAAATAAAATAATGACTAAATAACTTAATAACATTAATGATTATCTTTTATTAATTTTCATTAATAATAACTCATATAAAGTAATTTTGAATGGTTTTCATGGTTACCTTAAATTCTTTAAAATGATCTCTGTAATTATATAAACTGATTTATTATTTCTTTGTATTTTTAAGGAAATTGAATCTATCTTGCAAATTTATTTATATTATGGAATTAAATCTTGATAATTGTCTTAGAGCAAATGAATGGCTCATTACTCATTAAAAGGCATCTAAAAGCTTATTAAGATGAACCCACGAGTTCTATGTACGGTACAAACAAACGTCTACAACAAATGCTGGCCACAGTAGGTCCCCAAAAAATCCAAATCTCATGTTGTTTGTGGATCACAAACTGATCCCCACAACATGAAGTAAGATCCATTTGATTGAATACTATTGTAATGCATTTGAGAAATTGCAGCAAAGCATAGATGGCATTAAAACTTGGGCATCCAACTTCTGCAGCCCTGGATATCTCAATAGCTGTCAAGGCCAACAGCTACAATACATGCTCTGTCAAGAATATGAAAATACTTTCAGTTGGGTACTTTCTTCCATGCACAAATTCTTGCAGACTCAAGAGGATTGTAAGCCCACCTGCTGCAGCATCTAAGACAGAGTCTGGTGTTTCAGAAGGATCCCCTGATGAATCAGTTTCTACTGGTAATTCAGTGAGTGTTGAGCTCAGAGAATTTATAGGTTTATATGCATAAATATATGAATCTGATGCAATTTAATTCATAAATTTTCTGTGAGCTTGATGGGTTTAGTTTACCTCATATTCCTTATGTTTTGTGTAAATTTCAATCGCTGGTTATTTTGAGCCCTGTATTGGGAATATTGTATCAAATAGCTCATCATTCTGTGCACTGTTACTGAAATATTTTTTAACCTGACCAAATTTAGACCGACATAACCAGCACTAAAATCCACCCCATGTCAGCAATTGCTTCTTTTTCCTGTTGCATTGTACTAAATATGGTATGACATAGCCAACAGTGAGAATCCGCCCTAAATATAGTCTGATTCTTTATTGTTATGCACAATGACCAGTATGGACCTCCCAAGCCATACAGAGGACATGGGTACAAAGTGTGGTGTTATGTTTAGACCCGCCCAAATGAAAAGGGTTTTATCATTTATATAGGATTGGAGGAGTTCAATTTAACATTAACAGCAGTGAAAGCACACCTTTTTCTTCTCTTCTTGTTATTGTTAGATCCTTTTTGACTCGAGAGATCTTTGGCTAGGAAGCGGCTACTGAGTAGTCTTTATTCCATCAAAATTACTGAAAACTTGTACATCGCCTCATCCGCAAAAATATGCAGTAGGACAGGAACCACCATTTGGCATTAACAGAGCCATTACCACGGTCGCATTGACACGACCCACACCTTGGAAAGACTTTGGTCAACTGTGTTATTATGGGGAGTGAGCTTGCCAGATTTTGAACCTGGGTCATCATCACTGCAAGCTCTTCAACTTGCCACTAGACCACAGCTCAACTTGCCTCTAGACCACAGCTCAACAGACCTAGCTATTGAAATGCAACCTAGGTCTTAGTTCAAGATTATTTTTTCTCTACTGTCCACTGAAGGTGGTCTATTGGATCATACTAAGTTCGGTATTTAGTAGTGTGCTTAATTGGTGTAAGATCTCTGAGATTGATTTGCTATTTTGATGATGTTAAAGGCGGTCTTAAATGAAAAGGCCTAAAATGTCTTCTTTTCTCTGAGGCAGAAGGATTTCTCGCACTTAATTTGTGTCTTCGGTTGTTGAATATTTAGTCATAATTTTTCTCTTTTTAGCTGTGAGGCTTACAAATAGTCTCAGGCTTGCCTTCAACATTTGAAATGAATGCCTCGGATCTACTGAATTTTACCTGCAGTGCCCTCTCCGTTATATTAGTAGCCCACCTATCAGGTTCATAATATCCATCGAAAGATCTATGCTCTCAGCGACTTTATGAAGAAGATCAGTTTACAAATAGTCTCAGCCTTGCCTTCAACATTTGAAATGAATGCCTCGGATCTACTGAATTTTACCTTCAGTGCCCTCTCCGTTATATTAGTAGCCCACCTATCAAGTTCATAAGATCCATCGAAAGATCTGTGTTCTCAGCGACTTTGTGAAGGAGATCAGTTTGCAGCGTGCACCTCTATGTTTTCTCCAGATTGCTGGTTTCTTATGATTCTTGCTTATCATAGAATGCAAATCCTGTTGAACACCTGCTTATATTAATGAAACAATTACTTGTGAAAACAGTACCTTGTAAACTGGAGATGGAAATCACGGTGACTGAGTTTTAAGACATCAGCACCCAAGTAGTTTGCTTCAAACAGTGTCGTCAGTCTACTTTTATATTCTCTTACTAACTACTTAAGAAGTATGGTTGCATAGGGGCAGCCGACTGCAGGCATCCTGCATCTCTGTAAAATTTCCAGCTGCACATAAAGCTTGATTCATTTAGAGGATGAGGCTACTGTAGCTTTGGTATGACTGGCATCGATGCAGAAAGGAAAATAGTAAATACAACCTATGCTAGGAAGTAATTTTGGAACTAAACACGATAAATGTGACTCATGGTCATTTTGGACTGGAAAGTAAAACTAGGACGGGCAAAGCTGAAATAAATCTGATAGCTTTATTTCTTAAGATTTACTATAATTCTTTTTCTAATTTTTCTTTAAGGACCTTGCAAAGATATTTCAAGAAGCTTTACAGAACCTACAGTATCTTTTTTAGAAAAACATTATTTATCCTGGGACCTGGATAGTTGTCTTTGTGAAGTGTGCCTGAATCAAAACCAAAAGTCTATATTCCTGGGCATTCTATTTGGAGTCATGGTTTCCCTCTTAAACATGAGGAATTAGAGAGATGCCAGAGAGGGTATAGGCTTTCTTATTGGGTCCTACGAGGCAAAGGAAGCTACCCCTTGGGTAAAGGCACTGCCAAAAAGTACCCTGCATGATTGAGCAGGGAAATAGCTCTTGAAAGCATATGCCTGTAGCATCTAAATATTTGCCTAAAAGCAATCTGCTTTTCCGAATGGAGTCTCTGTATCATGACTTAAGTCTTTTTTTTCAATACAGTATGCCTTCTGTGTTCACCCATTGATTGATCTCTTGATAACTAAAGACCATATAATATTTTCTGCACACACAAGAGACAATTGGTTCCATCAAATTTTAACATGTAAGCCCCCTAGTACAGTCAGATCACAGACTCGGCATGTCCCATGATTTTTTTTTTCTTTACTAGTAACTATAAGCTTATTTGAGTAATTATGGGGATTTTCTTTAACTTTCCACAAATAACCTTGTTTCATGGTTTATCCTGCTTTCTTTGCTTTCAAACTTCAAATCTAGTGGCACTGGTCCCCAGTTATGTGTTTTTACGTAAGTTTCAAGTGCTATTGACTGCTCATGTTTGTCAGCTTTCATTCTTGCTTTGGACAGAATCCTCGGTGCAGTCTCAGTTGGATCTCTTGGAACGGCTGACATCAATCAACAACAAAGGTTTGTTAATCTGACATTTCCCCATGCCCTTACAATCTCTAGAAGTCGAAATTGAACTTGGCATATGAAGAGTAAATATTTGTGCTTCCTACTATCAACCATGCATTTGAATATTTGTACAAGCGGTATAGACTCTATTACCCTGGGTGAACCCAACAGACAGGTAATTTCTGTGTCTATAACTTTGGGTAGCTTCAGCTTATTACAATATCCTTTTATAGAAGATTTGAAGTCAGCAGTTGATGTCTATGATAGCAGTATGAGCTCTATACGATAATCATTATGTTTCTGTCTAAACAGAGAACGATCAAGCCAAGGTTTCATCCACAACAACTATTCGTGAGCAGCTTAGTGCTTTAGTCAGTGACGAAGTTGGTGAAGTCACGATACCACTTGGCAAACGTTTCAAACCTAACAATTATAACTCCTTAACAATCTCACAAAAAAGAAATATCAAGAGACAGGATTATCTGAACAAAGTTGCCCAGAGGAATGATATCCCCTTTTTCAGTACCATTGCATTATTTGTCATTCTTCCTCCTGTGGTCATATTAGGAGTGGCCGTTGCCACTGGTTATGTGGATATTTTTCCATGAGGGAATATATGATCATCCTTGGAGGGTAGTTAAGGAATGATGTAGACACATTTATATGCAATCTACTTGCATTATGGCATTGTCTTGGCAGAAGAAGCTAAGGGTCCCCATTTGCTATGCCGAATCAAAGAAAGGAACCTGAAATGGCAGCATCAGTGGCTGTATTGCAATTCGTATAAAGAAATGCCTGCAAGGCTGGCATGGCTATGAAACATACTGTTATCATATATATTAGATATATTTGGACGATTTAATTTGGTAAGGGAAAGAACGGAGAAAGTAATTTGTGTTTTGCCACATCAAAAGGAAAGTTGATAGTTGAATACTTCTCAAGTATTCAGAAAAGTGAATCTGATCCTGCAAGAGCTTCGGAAGTTGTGGCTTCAATTCCATCTTATGTTTTAGTAGTTTTTCGAATTGTAATTCAAGAGGAAACCTCATCCAGCTTTCCTGACATAACGGTAAGGCTAGCAGTTCTTTTAAAGCGTCTAAGAACATAGTTTGGCATCCTTTCATGGCTTCAAATGTGAAAATTTGAAAGTTATTGCTCATTTGTTGCCAACTAGTTTCACTTTCTGGCAGACAGGCAATCTGTTCATTTGTGGACTCTACATTTTAGTCACTTTATATTGTTCACATGGAAAAATTTCAAGAGGTTATAAGCTATTTTTATAGTAGTTCTGGAAAAATTTCAAGAGGTTATAAGCTATTTTTATAGTAGTTCGACAATCAGTTGGTTTCACATTTTCAAAGGCTCGCAGGTAGGAATACAGAGTCTCCCAACAATCAAGGGTGGGGGTTATGGCAGAATTTCATTTGAAGTCATAATCCTCTTGCAAAAAGCATTTGAATGGGCTTGTATACTGAAGTCAATATATCCTTGAACTGTAAAAGGATGATTTTATGTGCATAAATAGATAATTCAAACTAAGTTGCATGATATGGGGAAACATAAACGTGTATCTGAAACAGAAACATGCTGGAAACGTGACCCCTCGAAAATTAGGAGATGTCAAAACAATATATATTTATATATATATATTAATAATAATAATAATAATAATAATAATAATGTGCTATTTCAAAATATTATATTGAAACTTTGAAAGAAAGCATTTAAGTTTTAATTCATGATATAAATTCATGGATGAATAAATAAGCAAGGATATTTAAATGAGAAACATAAAAAACATTGGACAAGTGATACATAATGCAAGCAATAATATCCAAAAACAGCCTTTATAAGCTATATATCCAAATTAGCCTTTATATATGAGCCTTGAGGCTACATGTATGAACAGTGAACATAAAAATAAAACAAGAACTAAGCTAGTAAAGCTTAATAATCCTCATCTTCATATTCATCATGGAAAGTAGAACAAGATGCACCTTCAACAATGGATGTCGATTGGTAGAAGTATTTTCAATTCCACTTTTAGGTCATTGGACTAGAAATAAAACATGAGCTATGCTAATATGAATTATGGACTAGAAATAAAACATTGGCTACATGTATGAACAATGAACATAGAAATAAAACATGAGCTAAGCTAGTAAAGCCTAATAGTCATCATCTTCATTTTCATATTCATTATGGAAATTAGAACAAAATGCACCTTCAACAATGGAATGTGGATTGGTAGAAGTATTTTCAATTCCACTTCTAGGGCATTGGACTAGAAGTATCTTGATTGGAAGTCATCGCTGTTACTGCAAAAAAAAGAAGGAATTTACAGTAAATAAAATGAAAAAAGAAATAATAAACCCTTAAAAAGCATTAAATAACTATTGGGTATGTGTTATATTTTTTGCATGATTAGTTTTATGTGATGTATGTTGCATTGGAAGCATGGGGGGCTGTTGGGTCCCCTATGCTTGAGGGTGAAGCCCCTGAAATTTTTTTGGGCTGATTTTTGAAGTGTCATACATCAATTTGGTGTCTGACTTGGCAGTGACCTTAAAAATAGATTATTATTATTATTATTATTCGTTTTTAGTATTTTTATTAAGAATCTCATTAAATTATTATTAAAACCTAATTAATAAAAAAATTAATTTTTAAGCAAAAAATATTTTCTGTTAATCCTAGAACAAAAAAAACGCTTTTTAAAACACGTTGTACAGATGCTAAAATGCACTTGAAAGGCGTGTCAGTCCGTACAAAACGCGTTTCCTTAACATGGAACACGTTTCATACAGTGTGAAACGCGTTTAAGGCATGTTTTTGCGTTTTAGTATGAAAATGTCCCTGGTAGGGGGGGTTGCATTTCATGCAACATATAATTCAAACAAGGATTAGCTTCAAGTGCATACCATTGTTTTTTGGGAAATTGCATCATAAATGTTAAAAGTTTGTGTGGAAATTTTCATTGTCAATAGTAAATAGGATTATGTATATGTAACGAAATTCAAACTTACTAGAAATTCTTAGTTTCATTAAGATTGCTTTTTTAAATACGAACATGCTAGTGTATGTGTACACATAGTCGTCTCTCAACAATTCAACTAGTTTTAGACTAGGGTTTTAGGTTGCAAAGGGTGCTCAAAAGTTAGTTCTAACATCTCTGATCTGAAATACACGCTCTTGAACATTCATTAAAGTTTTCTCTTTAGGTTAGTCGTTTTCTAATTTTATAACTTTTTTTAGTTAGGCATATTCTTTTTCAAGGAAAACTTCACGGGAAATTTAATGAATGCTTTCTCACTGGAAATTTAAGGGATGTTTTTTTATGTTCGTGGATGGTGTCCCTAGTAAACTTATCGATGTAGACTAGTATGCCTAACTTGGGGGATTTGAACCAAACACCTACTGGTACGAAACTAGCCAAATGCCTAACAACATTGGGGACAACCAATTGATTTAACCACTTGAGGTTAAATAGACTGATTCTATCAGTATGCTGCTACCTGAAACATAAGCATTTTTTCAGTTATAGGACCATACAGCTGATACTTGAAACACACAGTTTTTTCAGTTATAGAACCATGCCATGGTAGTTAACAGGAAGATAAGCTAGTGCATTTTTAAAACTTCTCTCAAGTCATTAAATCTCTTGAGATGAGGCCTGCAAGTTGAGATGAGACAGTGTATATCTAATTAGCCTTTTTCTATTTTCAAAATCTCTCGTGAATTCAACAGGACGCTGACCCAACTTAAATAGACAATATATAAGTGCATTATTACCCCGACACTCAATAACACATCCCAAATTGACTTGGGATTCCTATCCATGTAAATGATTATAATCATATTTTAACTTGTCCATCTTTTGACATGCTGCATCTTTTATCGAGAGGTTTATCAGATTTCAGTGACTTTCTGCCATATGTTATCTGAGTTAAAACTTCAATACCTCCACTTCTAGAAAACTAGAATTTGACTCGTGCTATTTGGACAGTGTGTGTAGCATTCTATAAGTATAATGTAAATCTTAACCCAACGACACAACAAAAATTATTTCCAGAAAAGTCAGGATTTGATGAAGGTTGTGACTGTGATATCCTACCAAACTAGAATGTTTGTAAACCCCATTCACAAGGGTTTGGGCTGTTGTTTTGACTGTAGCAATCCCCTTTAAGGCAATGACACCTCTTAAATTATGATTAGTAAATTAAAGAGCAATTTGTATCATCGATGGTGAAGACGATGGCTAGTCACACCATCCGCCATTGTTCGAATTTAAGGGAGGTCCCCATTTCCTGTGACACAATTGGAGTCAAAGGCAAGCCCTATGTAATTTTGGTTGAATAGATAATCTCCTATCATGGCTTCTTAGTTGCACATAATATGACATCTTTTGAGTGGATGGTAGTTGACCTTGTGAGACGACGAAGCTTGCAAAAACAGGCCTATTATAATGCATGAAAACTTGTTACGGTTCAAACTTGAAAGCATCCTCGCTTTAAATGATAACAACAATGTATAATCGAAGATGAGAACCTTTTACTTAGTCTGCTTGCTTGTATTAGAATCTTTGAATTTAGTCTATATCCTACTTGATGATGAGAACACCAATGTACAACTAAAGATGAGAACCTTTTACTTAGTTTGTTTGCTTGTATTAGAATCTTTGAATTTAGTCTATATCTTACATGATGATGAGAACAACAATGTAGAACTTTTTACTTACTTTGTTTGGTTGTATTAGAATATTTGAATTAAGCCTATATCCTATATGATGTTGAACATTGGCATTGTTGTTGGTCTACCTATATTTAACCAATGTCCCAATATAGTTAGGGCATACAATTGCTTACATCCTTCTGCTTTCCATGGTTAGGTATGTTGTTTATCATTTACTATGAACTATCAAAAACTTTTTCTTTTTTATACCTATCAAGATAGTGTTCTAAACAAATTTGTACTTTTTTGAGTTTGGTTAAGTGCCTCACAATTCACATCAAACATGAAAGGTGGGCAATGTCATGAATTAGGTCTTTTTAAAGACAAGCGGGAACATTTTTTCTTAAATTAGGGTTAAGTACATTGTGTATATTCACTTACTATTGATTTTAACCATATATAGGTCCAAAAAGTAGAATAGTTAGAGTACTTGAATTTAAATCATGCATGGTGGAGGTCATGGGATTTGTTAATGTGGATTAACTTAATATGAGATTATTCATAATCTATGGAGAAGGTTTGGGGATTCATAGCAAGTTTAGAATTTCAAGTCTTGGCTATCATGGTTAAACATGTATGGTTATTTTAAAATTAATAAAATAGTTAGGAATTAGAATTATTGTAAGATAGAAGATTTTTTTGTATGAAGTAAAACTTAGAAGAATGACAAAATATCACTCAAAATTTAAGAGATTAGTTTCAATTTTGTGTGAAGAAATATCTCCAAATTCAATTTCAATTTAGTGCAGGGTGTTTTAAATTAATAAGTACTCATGAATTACTAGAATAAAATATTTGTTATTGCAATATATTATTAAACATGACAATAGTTTAATATAAAATTTAATAAAATAAAAATCAATAAAAAAAAGTAACATAATGAAACATTCATACTACAATATAAATAATTTGTATATTGCTATAAGTAACTTTTAACATTGTTTTAATTCATCTAAAAAACATTGTTTTAATTCATCTAAAAACTTAAATTTTTACATCGTTAGTGTTATAAGATGCTCTTCTTATTTATTTGATTTTATAATAAAATTGTCCTTGTAACTTTGTGCAAGCATAATGTTATAAATACATATTTATATAGCAATACAAACATTAACATGTCATATACCTTACTCAAAGTATAGGATAATTTGTAATATATCCATAATATTAGATGCTCTTCTCATCTCAATTAAGTGATGTGCATATCACAAAAACACCATTTGGAGCATGGTGTTTTTGTGTGGGATGTGGAGCAATGGCTTACGCAGTAGGCAATAAAAAATAATAAAAAATGAAGAAATTGATTATTTGTTCACTAGCTTTGAGATAATTCACACTAGTTACAAGTGGCCTAGGGTCCCCCATTGAACTAATTATTTAAGAGACACTACAATTACTAAAAATATTTTAAAATATAACAATAACTATTATATGACCACATGGACTGAAATAATGCGTTCACAACATTTAGGCTTCCAGATTTTGTAAATAACAACGATTCAATGAAGTGCATGCATCCTAAAGAATCTTACAATATGCACATAATCTTGCATGAGCCCATTTGCTCAATATATTGAGAAGAAGCTTAGATAAAATGTCAACAAATTTAGATGCATGCACTATATTTGTTATTTGAACAAGCATAGATGCATGCACTATAATAATAATGTTGAGGGAAATATTTTCTCCAATTCTTCTTCAAAATGATTTGTTAATTTAAAATGAATATTATTTTATATAAAATATTGTGTTTTTTTTATAAAATATTATTTATTTATTTATAAAATTTACAAAAATATTATTAAGTATTTGAAGTTCACATTTTTTTAGAGTTAAAAATTTCACCAAAACTTTTAAACTTTTAAGACTATTATGAATCCCTAATATTTTTTATACTTATAAGTATTGTTTAATGTATAAAAATTACAAAATAATTAATATTTTGAAATATCACAAAAATTAAAAAAAAAATTGATGTATTGAAATATTAAAAATAAATAAAAAAATTAATATATTAAAATATCAGGACTTTAAAATTTTACATTTATTGTATCAACTTGGTGGTATAAAATTTCATATTTATTATATAAACTTGGTGGTATGTTTGAGTGGTTACTATTTTGTTATAACAAATTTAATTGTTGAAACTTTATTGCTTAATTTCAATGTCCAAAAATATAATTTATCCCATTTACAATTTTTTTTTATAAAAAATAATATTATTTTATCAATTATTATTGGAAATGAAAATGTGTGAAATCTTTCTACCCTAGCAATATTACTTTATATCAATTATCATTAAAAATGTGTGGAAATATAGTTGCTTAATTCCAATATCCAAGAATATAACTTATCCATTTACAATTTTTCTTTTAAAAAATAATATTATTTTATCAATTATCATTGGAAATGGAAATGTGTGAAATCTTTCTACCGTAGCAATATTACTTTATATCAATTATTATTGGAAATGTGTGGAAATCTAGTTGAGTAAAGAAAAAATGTAAGCTTTTGGAGGTGTTAGACATTATTTTTGATCGTACATGTATGATATAAATGTTTAAGCAAATACACTAATATGAAAATGTCTTAAAATCAATTGAAGCTTGAGGTGGTAATGAGAATTTATATTTACATTATGAAAAAGCAAAATTTTGCATAAAGGACAATTAATATTGTAGAAAGTAATTTGTAGGTTAGCAAGTATGGAATACTTCTCGTGCATGGATTACATCACAAAATTTAAAGCGCTATTTGAAAGAGGCTACTGCAAAAGTGGTGTTTAACAATACGAATAATGAAAAATGTGAGTCCTATAGCAAGTCTATGTCTTAACACAATGCTTGGTCCTATGGTGTGGATAGACTTAATTGCTAACTATTGAATCAATTTAAATGTGATTCACTAGTCAAATTGGTTATGAACCTTCACTACCAACCAACCAATAAACTAGATCTTTCTTCTTGATTGCTTGATCACCAAACAAAAGTTCAAAGGGGTAATCGACCTTAATGTTTGTTTTTTGGTTCTTTCATTAGGTGTAAATGAAAAAGATTTAGGTTGTATCTATTGTTGTTCATTTTCATTTTTGTTGGAATATTGAGAGGGGGGATGGTGAATCAATATGAGTGCTTTTTATCACTTTCAATCACAATATATAATCTTCAACTTTATCAGCAACATATCATTTATGATTGCATTCATGAGAATATAACAATAAGAAACACTATTCAACAATATCACATCAAATACATAGGACACTAGAATTTACGTGAAAACCCAAATGGGAGAAAACCACAAAACACTTTCTTATATATATCAAGAATACATTCATAGGAAGCACCAACTTCCAAATTCTCCAGCACTAACTGGAAGGAGGCACCAAACCCCTAATTTACAAGCACCAACCTGAAGGAAGATATGATTTCTTAAATTCTCTAACACCAACCAGAATGAGGCTATGATCCTCTGATTTACAGGCTCCAAATTGAAGGAAGCTCCAACTCCCTGAGTTCTCCGACACCAATCAGAAG
Organism: Picea glauca; assembly: GCA_000966675.3. Lineage (NCBI taxonomy): Eukaryota > Viridiplantae > Streptophyta > Pinopsida > Pinales > Pinaceae > Picea > Picea glauca. Next base: position 749,304 of record JZKD02S1279159.1, on the reverse strand, counting down.
GAGGCTATGACCCCCTTATTTGCAGGCACCAACCTGAAGGAAGCTACGATTCCCTGAATTCTCCGACACCAACTGGAAGGAGGCTACAACCCCCTTTCCTTGCCCCATCCTACCGCCCTCAAATATAAGTGTATACTCACCGTCACTACCAGTGATCAACCTGTAATTTCCACTGTCACTAATGTTAGTTTTTCATAACATTTAGGTTAAGTATGAAGTTCATTCCATTTTATCAAATAGCCATAACCATAAATGCTGCAACAACCAAGATCACAAGAAGAATCACCATGCACAAGAACACAAGATATATCTTGGGAAACCCTTCTCAAACAAAGGAGAAAAACCCAACCAAATCCTTTGATATATTCTTCAAGAGAAAGACCTTTCACCACCAAAATGACTTAGCACACAAGAGGGTGCTTAAGCTCTAGAAACCCTAGTGCCCAAGAGAGGTGTGCACCTTTGCCAAAGAGAAGTACTTGCTGAAATTTCCAAAACAAATGTGTGGAGGATATGATTCTACAATGGAGAATCATCTCCTACTTATATTAGACTTTGACTAATTTGCAAGGGCGTCTCATTGGCACAACAGGGCCGACCTCTCTAAGTCAAACACACTTTATTATTATAATTAATATTTTCATTATTAATTATCTTCTTTATATTAATCATATTAACATAGGGCCGACCTGTACCCTTTACATAATAACTAGGGTTACAAGTAGGTCAGACTCTTGAACAATATATAGCAAAGGATCTGATACACCCACTAGTGCTCATCCACTAGGGGCTACATCCATAGGGATGTCATAGACCTGAGTCACTGCATTACATAGATGAACTA
>JZKD02S1279159.1:707923-739873 GCA_000966675.3 Picea glauca | reverse complement strand
CTTTTTACCACTTTCAATCACAATATATAATCTTCAAATTTATCAGTAGTATATCATTTATGATTACGTTCATGAGCATATAACAATAATCAATACTATTCAACAATATCACATCAGATACACAATACACTAGAATTTACGTGGAAACCCAAATGGGAGAAAACCACATAATGATTTCTTATATGTATCAAGAATACATTCATAGGAAGCACCAACTTCCAAATTCTCCAGCACCAATTGGAAGGAGGCACCAATCCCCTAATTTACATCCACTAACATGAAAGAAGCTACAACTTCCTGAATTCTCTGGCACCAACCATAAGGAGGCTACAACTCCCTGATTTACAGGCTCCAACCTGAAGGAAGATCCAAGTCCTTGAGTTCTTCGACACCAACCAAAAGGAGGCTACAACCCCCTGATTTACATGAACCAACCTGAATGAAGCTACGACTCCATGAATTCTCTGACACCAACTGAAAGGAGGATGCAACCCCCTTTCCTTTCCCCTGTTACACACCAAATTCCCACACTACTAAGTGTGATTTTGTCACACTTTAGTGAGGGGGTGTTTTTCATAATCCCTAGACATGTTAGGAGAGCAATTTATCATGTGAAGGTCAAAATACTATGTGCACATGAATTATTCATTATTATTCATAAATAGAAAATTAATTTAGTGTGAGAATCCATCTCACATTTAGTTTCCTAATCTCAAGGAGAAGTTAAGAATCTCATGGATGGTTGAGAGATTTTCTCAAACAAAATATCATAATTTGGTGGATCTTGAGAGATATTTCCTCCTTAAAATCCTTGAGAGATATTTTCTCCCTAAAAATCTTAGAGATCCCAATTTAGTGGATCTAGTGAGTGATCTTCTCCATGGTGGTTAAGCCTCCAAATCCTATATAATGAGGGAATTCCAAGGTGAGAGAGGAGAGGATTCCATAAGGGCATCATCATTTTGATCTATTCAAGAGTGGGGCTGGAAAGGATAAACATGGAGGAAGGCTTGTAATGCATCATGATTGTAAGTTCCATTGTTTCTCATATCAATAAACTTGGCTTATTTCCTTATTTCCATCTTGTTTCAGTTTACGTATGAATGATTGTGATCTAGTTATGATATGTTTTATCTAACTTGTTACAAGTAGAAGAAGAGAAGGATAGTTCAATTTCTTTGTAGGTAGAATTTATTTGGAGCTAGACTGGATCCAACCCCGGAACAACAAGGAGCAGCGAGGACAACCGGCATAAAAATGTGCCTCATTCTCTCCCTCCTTCTCTCTTATTTCATGCGTAAATAGGTGTAAACTAGGAATGTTAGTGTCCATTTGTTCTAGTTGTCTTAGTTGAAGAAAATCCAACTAAGGGGAGCTCAACCTGTCTGCAGGGTGAGATTTCTCACAACAATTTTTGGCAATTCCATTGGGGACAATTGTTCCTCGATTTTTATCCTTGCCATCTTTTGTGTTTTCATTGATGACTGTTTGTTTTTATTTGAATTTATTTTGTCTTTTCATCTTCACTAGATAACTTACAAAATCCTTGATTAGCTTCATGTTGAGTCTGAGCTATTTTTTAGCTATCCTGGAGCACTTTTCAATAGTGACACTCCCCCCTAGTGCCTTACAGAGCGTCACTAACGCTCCCTAGAAGTGTATTTGGGAGTGTCACTCTTGCAATAACGCTTTGTCCCCTTAGTGACACGAGCATCATCCTCGTTTCTGCACTGATTTTTGGTCTTTGTCTTCTCTGTTTCTTGGATTTTGACTCATAGTTAGACCTCAATTTCTTATTGGATTGCTTGGGATTTTGTTTGATTGAAAAGGTTTTTCATATCACTCTTTTTGCTTTTGGTAATCTATTGTCTTGGATCAAGTTGTGAAAAGGTCACACGACCTTCAAGGTTAATTTATATCCTTGGATATAACTTTGATTATCAGTAGCTTCGGGTCTTGGTGATTATACAATAATCAAACTTCTGTCTTTTTCTCACTGAGAACTTTCTTTTACTTGTTAGTTTTGAAAGTTTTTTTCATTAACTTTGAGACATATAGTGCATCAAGCCCTGTCATTTTAGTTTTATTTTTGGCAATTGTTGATCCATTAAGTCAGTTCTGAATCTTTTAGGGTCTATTGCAGGATCAATTGATCACATATCTGTTGATTTTAAATTCTTTTTAAGAGTGATTGCTTCCTTGCTCGAATTAGCGTGAAAAACCAATTTTGTGTTTGATTCCCTCGAGCTTGTGAATGCGTCTTTGTTCAAATTTTCTTTCTGATTCGTGTTCATTTCTAGGTCAGCTTTGAACTCTTTCTTTTCATTTGAAAGCAAAGAAACATTAAGAATGTGCATTTAATTGTATTTCATATTAGGTCAAACAAAGATAAATTGATTGCATTCTAGTGTGTAGGTGAAGCATTTTGAGCTTGCATTTTAAGAGTGAAAAATTGCACGGTTTTTGGGCATTTTTGATATTTATTTGACTCATATATTGGACACTTACTGCATTCAAAGAGTAATTTCTGTTTCTTGCTTTGAAATTAGTAATTGTTTCTTTTCTTGAAACCTCTTGCTCCTTTCTATCGATAACCTTCATAAAAACTTAAAGATTGCATTGCATTAATATTTTATTTGAAGTATTGTTGGAGTCAAGTGTCACACATCATCATCAAGTTGCATCCACAATCCTTTTTGAGTAATAAACAACCATAAAAGGAAAAATCACTTAATATAAAATCAACTAGACCTTTTCTTTATTAGAAACCGATCACAAGTCTAGGATTTTAGGGCCTTGGTTGTAGGTTGGGGAGTAAATTCTCCAAGGTCACTTAAACGAAATTATAGAATACTAGAGAGTGTGGAAATCCAAGTAGTAACTAACGTTTGTCAGGAGAGCTCCTCTTATGTGGGAGTTAAGCATGAGGTAAAGCAAAGCGACGGTTTGAGATCTCCCCTCTTTTTTTTTCCTAGTGGGACTGCAACAAGTTTTGAGCTTTAAAGAGTGGAAAGTTCTCAGGGTGACATCACTTCTTCTTAATATTTGGGTCGTGGATTTTTGTCCACCATTCCTAGTTCCATTTGCTTAGTTTTGACTATCGACTAGTTACCCATCCAACGAAGATCTCTTGGAAGCCATGATCGAGGTATGTCCCTTAACATGTATTCCTTCCAAAGCATTGTCCTCTTGGAAGCTATGATCAAGAAGAGTCTAAGAGCAAATTTTCCGTTTCTGTGTCAAGCTCGCTAAAAATTAAATTAGAGGTATGTGAGAAAAGTTTCTGTTTCTGTGTCAAGCTCGTTAAAAAATGAATTAGAGGTATACGAGAAAAGTTTCCATTTCTATGTCAAGCTCATTAAAAAATGAAACAGAGGTGTGGGGATCGAACCTAGAGGCCGCAAGCATAGTTCTTGTTTCTGTGTCAAGCTTGTTAAAAAATGAATCAAAGGTCTAGGGATCGAACCCAAAGACACATGAGCACAATTTATTTTCTGGTTTCAAGCTCGTTAAGAAATTAAACCATCCATGAGAACAGTTTATTTTCTAGTTTCAAGCTCATTTAAAAATGAAACCATCCCTGAACATAGTTTATTTTTTGGTTTCAAGCTCATTAAAAAATGAAACCAACCATGAGCATGATTTATTTTCTGGTTTCAATCTCATTAAAAAATGAAACCAACGATGACCATAGTTTTATTTTAGGTTCCAAGCTCTTTAAAAAATGAAACTAGTGTCGAGCAAAGTTCTTGTTTCTATGTCAAGCTCGTTAAAAAATGAATTAGAGGTCTCGAGCAAAGTTCTCGTTTCTATGTCAAGCTCATTAAAAAGTGAATCAAAGGTCTCGAGAAAAGTTCCTGTTTCTTTGTCAATCTCATTAAAAAATGAAACAAAGGATTTTGAGCATAGTTCTTTTTCTGTGTCAAGCTCGTTAAAAAATGAAATGGACACCCTGAGAATAGTTTTCTTTGTTTCAATCTTGTGTAAAAATGAAACCTATCCCAAACATCGTTTTTCTAGTTTCAATCTTTTGTAAAAATGAAACCTACTTTGAGCATAGTTCATTTTCTATGTCAATCTCGTTAAAAAATGAAACAGACCCCTCTCCGATTGATTCAAGTCTTTTACTAGATCTCGTAATTGAACCTTCCTTTCATCTGCCTATGTTAGTTGATCCTATTTCTTCCTCTGGTGAACATTTACCTATTAGTAGCCAGGAGTCTAGTTGGTTACAAAAATTGGTAACAACGTTAGAGTTTGTAGATGAAACGAGGCTTGGGGGGCATGTATCCAACCTCTGGACTTCATGTTGGAGTTAAGAAACTAGTTTTTCACGCTGGGGGCAAAGTAACAACCTCTGGACATTATGTTGGGAAGAAACTCTTTGGAGTCTCCTTTAAGCTCTTTTTAGACTCCCTAAACATGAAAATATTGTTGAGTGAGCTTGTTTCCTTTCACACTCGTTAAAATGTTTGAAAGGACATTTTTTGAGTGGTAGTTTACCCCTTTTTCGGCCTAGTAAGACTAATTACAAAAAATGAATACTCTAACCCCTTTTGGTTAGAAGAGTTCTCTCTCGTATCGTTTTATACTTTTTCGGGCTTGGGAGACTAAAATTTATGAAAAAGTTAACTTTGCAAAGAATACAGATTTCACCATCTCTGGGATCATAAATTTATTCATTGAAGGACCCATCTGGGATCGATCCCTTACTTCTTCAGGTTCATTAATCATGTGAAGATAAACTTATCGAAGGTGAGTTATACTGAGCATTTGTTATCCTCCTCAAGCTTGTTAAAAAACACATAGGTACTCATCTATCTGGATGGGGAAATAATTTGGGAAGTGGGTAAAGCTTTTGAAACATTATGGCAACTGTTCTTAGTCACCCTTGAACATGGCACATGTCTGCGTTCTGCTTACAGTTGGGTAATCCACTTGTCTCTGAGTCACACCAATTATATGTTTCATCATACTCCTTTGAAGAGAACGTTTGGTTGTCGTCACATTATGTTTTGATTTATGTCTCGTTGAGTCAATGTTGCCAAGTCACTTGTTCTGTCGTGTAATGTTCAAGGGAAGTCTCAACTTCAATCAACCTCTACAGTATTATCCATTTTCATAATCGCGTCAGTCTGTCCACATTTTCTCTATCATCTCAAATCACTATCCTAATCGGTTTCATGTTGATGATGGATGATACATCATGGCCCTCCTTCGACGCATCTGCTCATGTCGACTTAAACACATTATCTAGGAGTCAGACTTAGAAACCAATTAGTTCCTTGGAGTCTGCATGCCTCAATGGCAGGTTTCCTTGCTTTCAAAAGTGGGTTTACATCATTGGCCCCTCATTAGAAGATTCCGTAGAATGTTTGACTTCAGCTCATTGATTCACATTCATTGGATTGTACTAGGGTACCTTGGGAGTCATTGTCATCACTGGTGATATCCCTCACACTTGTTAACGATATACATTAATGACTGGTAATCAAGTGGTTTCTACCATGTTCGACATCAACACATGTATTCACATGGTTAGAATCGTATTAGTTCGGGATCGAGATAAAGACCTTGGCAACCTTTTTTCACCTACCAGTGTTATGTGCCTATTATCCCCATTTTGTGGGATAAATAAGGAGATAATGTCTCGAGCCCCCCAGGTGGGAGATATGGAGTGCCAGAGACCACATGACTAGTAGTGTCCACTTGCACATATGGAAGCCCGCTTTATCACCACAGTTTGGATCCATTGTTAGCGCATCCACCACACCGACTAGCTTCTAGACAACACATAGGTCTTGCTCCATGCGGTACAAGTCAAGTATTGTGGCACGTAATCACCCGAATATTTGAGGCATTTAAACATGTTGTTTTTGAGTTGCTTTTGATTATAGAATGTCTGCTTAGACATTATTCTTTTGACCTTATTTCACCTTGGTGAGTGTCATAGACTTTATAGTAAGTGGCCAAATTTTGGGGAAGGGTTGCAATTGGGGGTGCCCTGAGAGGTTATCGTACCATTCTCGACCATACATACCATTTTCAGCTCATTACACTCCCATCATATTTTCCTCTTCTAGGCCCTTTGAGTTTAGTGACCAAAGAAGGGCATGTACCTCATTTCACGGGAAGGGGCTAAAGGCCCAGGGGGATGGTTGCTGGAAAAATATAAGAGCTAAAATATAAACCTTCTAGATGCTCACCTAGATAGGTCTTGAGAACGATGAACTTATTCTCTTAAAAGAATTGAAGACCTGCACAATATCAAACACAGATAAATATTCCGCTTGAATACAAGACTAACACAAGTGCATTATAACGCTTTAGATGGTTACCCCTATGGAAATTTGTGGAACTCTTCTTTCTAGTGACACTGTGTTACTTCCCCCCAAGCTAATCGATTCACTATTGGGAGTCCACACGTGTTTGGATAATTTATTAATTAATTAATTGCAATAAATGGGCTTGGAAAATGGTTGCATTGAGGAAGAAGGTGCAAAACACTTCGTACAAAGACACCCATAAATGAGATTATACGAGCCCTTGTATGTCATGAAAATAATTGACCTATGAAGTGTTAGGTTTTAACTGAGCATAATAAAATATGTTTGTGAGAGAAAAATAATAATACACAAGCAACCATACACGTAGAAAAACAATTATCCTGGAAAACCCTTGTCGGGAAAACCAACCTAATACTAGATCTATTATTAGCCTTGACCTAAACCAGCCAATCCAGGCCAAGTGAGCTAGACACTGCTCACCTCCAAGCCACTTTACAATGGATCCTTACAAGCCTTATAAAGGCTTCTTCACATGCATTCTCCGACATACAAATCCATGGGCCATAAATACCATGTACTCGAAACCATCTATTGGGACCTAAACCACTTTGAGTCATTCTCGAGTCAATGTTAACCATAACAAACCCCCCTTTAAACTTGACTTGGGGATTTCTTATGCAACCCCCCTATCACCTTGGTCTACCTCCCGACTTTACCAGTGAGTTACTAGGGGTACACATGCCTTACTAGGTCTTACATCCATATGCCCTTTTACATGCAAACAATTTATGCTCCATTAATGTTTTTTTTCATGTGTCTCATGGTGACTACACCATCTGTTGCTACATCCTCTCTTCTTTTCTTAAACAATCCAACTTCAGAAAAAATGTTGAGGCCACTCTTTCAAGAGAGCTCAAGACAACCTTGGCTTTGATACCAATTGTTAGGTTTTAACCAAGCATACTAAAATATGTTTGTGAGAAAAAAATAATAATACAAAATCAACCATACACATAGACACACAATTATCCTGGAAAATCCTTGCCGGGAAAAACCAACCTAATAATAGATCTGTTATTAGCCTTGACCTAAACTAGCCAAGTCGAGCCAAGTGAGCTAGACACCGCTCGCCTCTAGGCCACTTTACAATGGAGCCTTACAAGCCTTATAAAGGCTTCTTCACATGCATTCTCTGACATACAAACCCATGGGCCATCAATACCATGTGCTCGAAACCATCTATTGAGACCTAAACCACTTTGACTCATTCCCGAGTCAAGGTTCACCCTAACATGAAGTCTAATCCCCTATCCACCTCATCATCCACTACATGACCTTGAAGGGGTATCTTTAGGAGCATCCCCTACTTGAGGGTTTTGGTCTACCCAATAGGACTTTTATGACACCCCTCCCATACCTAAACTTGGTCAATTGTATAGGGTCTTGGAGCATTTGTTTAATTTGATGAGGTGGTTTTGATGCACATGTTTAGGTGCCTTGATTATTAGATTTGGTTTTCACTTACCATGATATTTTGACTTGATATCCTTGGAGGGCGTGCCTATTTGTTTTGCAAGACCTTGTTTGGTGAACAGTTTTGGAGGAACAATCCTATCTTGGGCTTCTATGGGGCTTGAATCCCATAGGTTGGATGCCAAGGGCCCTCATTCCAGATCATGATGACTTGCCTTTGGAGGCCTATAATACATCATGGATGACCTTACCTATCCCCTATTTCCCAAACGAATTGCCTAGGAGAGGAAAAATGTCACCTTTGGAGGCTTGACGCCACCTAGGGCTAGGGTTTGGTGGTGATGGAGGTGTTGTTCATTGACATATGGAACAATTTGAAGTAAGGAGGCTTTGGAATAGAGGCTTGTATGAATAACTTGTGGCCTTTGGAGGCCTAACCATGCATCCCCAACCCCAACAACTTGCTTCAAGTGTCAAAACGTCTTCCTAAAGGGGTGACATCATCTTGTTTTAGGGTTTCTATTGTGAAAAAGTGAAAATTAAATATTATTATTTGGTTTAAGGGGTAATATAAGGGTTTTTGACCCCTTATTTTATGTTTTACCTTAATTAAGTGGAAAAAATATGTTTTAGACATTTTTGTATAAATAGAGATCATGGAAATCTCATTTCATAACATAACTCTCCCTCTTGTGAGAGGATATTGGCTGAAATTTACGCCCTTCTTGAGAAATTCTCTTCATCTCTTTTGGTTACATTCTCTTGCTATGGTTTATATTTGTTATTTGTGGAATAAGTGATGCACTATATCTCTTAGAGTACTTTTCTTTCTTTATGATGGATATTTCTTGGTTAAAGAAGGAGTTTATCTTGTTTATGCTTGCACTAGGTAAGGAATCCATTTTGTTGTTTCTTTCTTGGTTACAAGTCTATTTTGCTAAGATTCTTGGGGAGTATAAGTGCATACAACCTCACCAAGGCCATCATCTTGTCTTGAAATAAGTTGTTTCACAAAGGAATACTAGGAGTAAAAGGGTTTACACCCTAGGGTTTTCCTTAACTAGTTTTGCTTAACTTGAGGAGTAAAAGGGGTTACACTCCCAAGGAGGTAGAACAACTAGATTTTTCTCTTTGAAAGATTCCATAACCCAATAGTTAAAGACACTAATTATATTTTGCATTGGAGAAATAAATCATTGCATTGAGAAACATAAAACTACGAGATATTGGAATTGTTCAAGTTGGAATTTCTTCTACATGTTATACGCATTCTTGTGCCCTAAGGGTGTCCTCTTTTGGCCAACCATTTTTATGCTGTAATAAGTTTAATTCTACAGCCATCAGGGCTTCAATAAACCCTAAACACTTTCTTGAATAACTCACAATTAAACTGTCAAAGGTTACTAATAATTTACCCCTACAATCTACTAGGCCTAGTGCATCTTTTGGGTGGAATACTTGTGATTTTTGGTGGCTGATTTCTTTGCTGTAACAAGTTGTTTGCTACAACCATAAGGATGCAAAAGTATCTCTGCAATACTATCTATAACATCCTTACATTTATGCTAAAGTCTTATACTTTTACACTTGAGTTGTACTATTGTTTTGTTAACTTATCTCTTGCATCATTTGATAGAATTTTAGCATCTTTATTTGTAGCTCTTACTATCTTTTTGTTGCTGATATACATCATTGTTTACTATTGCAATTAGGGACACAAGATTAACTTTCTTGTCCACCTAACATTATATGCACATACTTGGCTTGTTCTTGTGTCTCGGGTAGGTACATCACTCTTTACATGTGTTAGTTCCTAAAGTTGCACTTGACTCTGAGAGGGAAAGCTAGGGCATCATCAAGTTATTTAAATGGTTTTATAAAGAGTTTTCTGAATAGGTTTTAGAAATTGGTTCAAAGCTGGCTCAAAGATTCAACATAACATATAGCTCAATGTAAAGCAAGTAAACATCCAACTGGCTTAGTAAATGACAGACACTTTAACAGATCAGATGGTAAGGTGAATAAAGAAAGGAAGATATGTGAGTATCTAATTTTTCAACTCACACATGGATTTATCATTCCAAAATATCATTAAGAAACAAGAACATGTACTTGAAAACAATCTTAATTATGAATAAAAACAGTAAAAGTTTCACTATGTCACTCACAATCAAGAAATCATATGCTTTGCAACAGAATAAATGTATTCAAGTAAGAAAAGAAACAAATAAAAATATAAAAGAATATCTGACCATCATAATGACTTTTCCATTTAGTGCCAATATGAAAATATTGTCTTATCTTACAGTGGAATCTTTACAAAAATAGTCCTTCAATTCCCCAACTAATCGACCCTTTACTTCTCCTTCTACCCTGTTTATATAGAAAGAGTACATATTTATCAAGATCCAAAAGAAATGGATCTGAAAACCTCCTCATATGTATTTAGTTTCTTGTTTCAAATAATCAAGGAGGAGATCATATCTGATCTCCAAGTCGAATTGATGAGGTGGCTTGTTAACTTCTGTCCGTGAGATTTTTTACGAAGATAAATCTGGCAAATTTTTGAAAAATAGGGTCTAGAAATATCTTTGTATCTCCCAAATTGTGATATCTGTGTAAAAACCGAGAGATTATTTTGTGAAGAGGCCCATTCCCAACAAAAACCTCTTTTGGTTTCCAAAAATTAATCTCCAGTTGCTTTGAAACCTCGCCCAAAATTGGTCACTAAAACAAGAAATCATTTATTGTGAAATATCTGAAAAATATGCCTCAAATATATATTCTAATATATTAAACTATGATAGATGTGTAAAAACTGAGAGAGGTTTTTGTGAAGGGGCCCGTTCCCAACAAAAACCTCTTTTTTTTTCAAAAAATTCATATCCATCGTTTTATAAACGTATCTCGAAGATAAAGACTAAAACAAGAAAAAAAAGTATTTCTTGTATTTGATTTTTGTCTTTCTTCTTTATGTTCCCATCCTGAACTCTGGGTGTTATTCAACTGGAGTAGGGAGGTTCAGGGCTTTATCAATTTAATTTTATACTTTGAAGACAACCCTGTGCTAAGATCCTCTTCTTCAGTGCTTTCTGAGTCTTTAGTTTCTGGAAGATCTTGTTGTTGATCTATTTTTGGAAAAAGCTCAAGTTTTCTCATCATTAAGTGCATCTGTGCCTTTGAATGTAGATTTAGAGACTGAAGATGACTTTGTAGTTTCCCTGATTATAGGTCTCCTTGAATATTGTGCTATCTGTTTTCCCTTTTCACGTTTTTTCCTCTGTTCTTCAGATTCCTTCTCTGACCCGTGTAAAGAAGATGCCAAGGCCTGTTTTTTTTATCTCTTTCTTAGAATCTTCTGAATTATCTTCTATGATAATAATGATTTCCTTCTTGATAGAAGTATGAAAAATCGTCTTTGAATTCAGCCTGAGTTTGTTTTCATCCCTGGTAGAATTTCTTCTAGGGTATTTAGGTACAAGTGTCTTCTTCTTACTCTGTTTCTTACCTTTTGCGGTCTTCTTTCTTGTAGGTTGTTTCTTCTATTTAGCTAGAATTTCAACTGGGCTTGTGATGTAATCTTTAGGTTCATTAGGTTCCCTTTTAATATCTGGATCAAAAAGGATATCGGTCTCTTCATCAATTTTAAGTTTCTTACTTCAACTGGTAGTGCCTTTCTCATTTAGTTTACCCATTTGCAAATCACCCATGGCTTGTTGTGTTTGTAATTTTCGCTTACCAGCACGAGTTACCCTGGCTGTAGGGGAGTTTTATTTCATCAAAACCTCAGTGGCTTGAGAAGTCTGTTTACCTTTTCCAGGTTTCTTCTCCTTGACATCTCGAGGCATAGTTCGCCGTGGATTAGGTTTTAGTGACTGGATTAACAAGCCCCAAGATCTATGAACTTCATTTAAGGAAAACACTACCAACGTTTTGATTAACCCTTGATGAAAAAGACTGTTCTTTGTTGTTGCAGGATGTGACTGAATCCTCTTAGACATTTTAGATAAGCTTTTTAATAAGAAATAAGGTAGGTTAAGAGGGTAATCACCATTTACATGGACTAACAATCTAATGTGATAAAGATGAACCAGAGAAAATATGCCTTTACATGTAATGTACCCGTGAATTATCAATAGAGCAGTATGCCATTCTTTCCTTACCCAACTGTGTGGGATGCCTTGGCTCCAATTGGGGTTTTTCTTTTCTGGAATTAAAAACTGATTTACAAACTCCATAACTACATTTTCTTTCTTCCACCATCTTTCCCCATATACTGGTGACTTGCAAGCTTTAGGTATGGAATGCTCTATCACGTGCATGAGGATTTTACCAACCACATATTCGAAACCATCAAAATTCTGTGAAAATGTCATAGAAATCTGCTCGTCATGATCCTGGAATGTTGAGAAGAAGTCGAACCAACCTTCATCTTTGAACCTTTGTTCCATCTGAGGAAAGGCTTCGAGCAATTCTGTCCCTTCTAGCTCCAATATGGTTATCTGACCACTCTTTTTGGGCACCATGACACTGATACAATCCTGCAATTTTTTTTTGATAATGTTGAGGGTTTTATCACCAACTTTCGAGGACTGTTGAAGTCTGAGAGTTATTCGTTCACCTGCATAGCATGGATGAAGTAATATACATACTAAAAATAGGCAGATTATGATTTCATACATATGGAATGATAATCAGACATTATGATTTGATATCAAGGTGGTGAGTACAACCCAATCCCCCGAATTAGCTATCATCATGAGAATGATGACCTGATATAGATCATACAGAGATGTGTAGATCTGTTGGCAATGATTTCGGGCGTTAAAACACGATCTTGAGAAGGTGGCACATGAAGAACTATCATTACTCCCAACGCTGCAAGAATAACGCTATTGTTGTAGCTCCCTTTCCACTTTGACAATTTTGAAAATTCAAATGAAGGAAAGGACAAGTGATGTGATAGAAATCCTTTAATATCATATCCTAAATCTTAAAAACTTAAAAACATTTAAAATGTACATAAAATAATGAAAACAAGCTTTCAATCCAAGAAGGGAAAAACAAAGTTTAATAAAAAATCATGTAAAATGGGTAGAACAGGGACTAAGGACACCCAATCAGTAAAAAACAAGGTTAAGTACTAACATTGGCTCCTTCTGGGGATAAAGTTTTATGATGAAAATTTAATAACTTGCTGACCAATGCCTTCACATCCCTCATCATCATCAACTTTTACTGTAATTATTTCCTTGTCCAACCATACCTTTATTTGCAATCCAAAAATAACAACCACAAAAATGCAAGTAGTCTTTTCATTGGGATATGGAGTCCTTATTCTTGCATACTAAAAACTTGACAATACTCTCATACTGTAAATTGATCTTCAAACTGAAACCAACATGCTAAAAAATAAATCTTATTTATGTACAACTCCTATGCAACTAACCAATCAGTTCCTTGATTAGGTCACATCAATCTTCCAATGCAGCCATGAAAGCATTTGACTGATAAGATGGTCTTCTTCCTTGCAAGTAAATAAGAAAATGTAGAAAAACTAAGATGTTTGCATTAAAAAATGAATGGGCATCCCATACTTACAACTGCAATTTTATTTAATTCCCAATGCTACAAAATTTTGAACCTATGGAAATACTGACTCCATATAAACGACTACTGGATCATATATAATATTACAAAATTCCAGCCGATGAAAAATCCCAAACTGCTCCCCTACAATTTTTGTTGTATTTGTGAGACCATAATCCACTTGATTTCCGTGAAAAAACACATGAACATCACTTGTTTTATGATAGTAAACAACAACATCTTGGATAGGATGATTTCCTTCATCTATTTCTCCAACATCAGATTCACACTCATAAAAAATGGGCTCACTGTTGCACATGTCAATGAATGCTGATGTGAAATTCTGTGCTTCTCCATTTTCATATTCATCATATACAGGTTGACTATAAAAAATTTCTGAATTTTGAAATTCACAAAATTTTGTTTCATTATGCTCTTCAAAGAAATAACACAAATGAACAACCTAGTCTTTTGGAACAAAAGTTTCATTATGACAATCCAATAAATTTTTTGTCACACTATCCATGACACTATCATCAACAACATCTTGAAACACTTCTCCTTGAAAAGAAGAATGAGAGAAAGTTTCATGAATGATCAAATCTTCTTCATCATGATAGGATGGATACTTTTGATTGATTACAACTGGCAATGATAAAAAAATTTGTTCACCATCAATATCATCTTCAAGATTTTCTTCACTAAAATACTAGCCTTCACAAATATTTCTAGCAACAAATTCTTCATGAAGAGACCCATTCGAATGACCATCAAAACTATTAGGAGCATTATGAGAACATTCCAAAATATATTCACTGATCTCATCACTAAAGCCTTGCTGAAAGTTTTTGCTAAGAGATTTAAATTGGTCACAACAATCATTTAAGAGGCATTCGACAGGATAAATCCTCTGACAAAATGAATGAAAAGAGCATGGAAATCATTTAATGATGAGATACTGGAAACATGAAGAGATCGATACCATTGTCTCGCCTCTCCTTCCAAGGAGTACATAAACATCTTCAACAATACATATTCTTGATGAATATCAAGCTGGTCTATGTATTGATGAAAATCAATCAAGTGTTGTGCAGGATGATCATGATCATCTTCTCTAAACCTTGGAAGGTAGTCTCCCCATTCATGCATAGTAGACACAACATTTGGAAAACCAGGAATACTAGAGAAATCAAATGGAACAAACCTGCGAGCCAAAAATGGCTTCCATGCCTTCAAAATTCTGGATCAATGGAGTCACCAATAGATTCTTCCTTCATGGAGTCGCCAGGTGAATGATACAGTTAGAAAAAGTGTCCAACTCCTGTTCACCATCAAGAGCTAGAATTGATCGTTGTCGTTCTCCCAGGGATAAATTCTTCGTTCCTCTGTCCCCGACAACGACGCTAAAAGATGTTAGTCCCTAAAGCTTCACTTGACTGTGAGAGGGAAAGCTAGGGAATCATCAAGTTATTGCAATGGTTTTATAAATATTTTTCTGAATAGGTTTTAGAAATTGGTTGAAAGATGGCTGAAAGATTCAACATAACATATAGCTCAATGTAAAGCAAGTAAACATCCCACTGGATTAGTAAATGACATACAATTTAACATATCAGATGGTAAGATAAATAAATAAAGGAAGATATGTGAGTATCTAATTTGTCAACTCACACATGGAACAAAATATCGTTAAGAAACAAGAACATGTACTTGAAAACAATCTTAATTATGAATAAAAACAATAAAATTTTCATTGTGTCACTCATAATCAATAAATCATATTCTTTGCAATAGAGTAAATGTATTCAAGTAAGAAAAGAAACAGACAAAAATATAAAAGAAGATTTTACCATCAAAATTCCTTTTCCATTTAGTGCCCAATATGAAAATATTGTCTTGTCTTACAATGGAGTCTTTACAAAAATAGTCCTTCAATTCCCCAGCTAATTGACCCTTTACTTCTCCTTCTACCCTGTTTATATAGAAATAATACATATTTATCAAGATCCAAAAGAAAAGGATTTGAAAAAATCCTCATCTATATTTAGTTTCTTGTTTCAAATAATCAAGGAGAAGATCAGATCTGATCTCCAAGTCGAATTGATGAGGTGGCTTGTCAACTGTTGTCCATGAGATTTTTTACGAAGATAATTCTGGCAAATTCCTGAAAAATAGGGTCCATAACTATCTTCGTATCTCCCAAAATGTGATATTTGTGTAAAAAATGAGAGAGGTTTTTGTGAAGGGGCCCGTTCCCAACAAAAACATCTTTTGGTTTCCAAAAATTCATCTTCATTGTTTCATAATCTGCTCTTAAAGATAAAGACTAAAATAGGAAAAACAAAGTATTTCCTGTATTTGATTTTTGTCTTTCTTCTTTCTGTTTCCATCCTGAACTATGGGTTTTATTCAACTAGAGCGAGGAGGTTCTGGGCTTTCTCAATTTAATTTTATACTTTGAAGACAACCCTTTGCTAAGATCCTCTTCTTCAGTGCTTTCCGAGTCTCTGGTTTCTGGAAGATCTTGCAGCTGATCTGTTTCTGGAAAAAGCTCATTTTTTCTCATCATTAAGTGCATCTGTGCCTTTGAATGTAGATTTAGAGACTGAAGCTGACTTTTTAATTTCCTTGGTTACAGGTCTCCTTGAATACTATGCTATCTGTTTTCCCTTTTCACGTTTTTTCCTATGTTCTTCAGATTCCTTCTCTGACCCGTGTAAAGAAGATGCCAAGGCCTATTTTTTTTATCTCTTTCTTAGAATCTTCTGAATTATATTCTATGATAATAAGTTTTTCCTTCTTGATAGAAGGATGGAAAATTGCCTTTGAATTCAACTTGAATTTGTTTGCAGCCCTAGTAGAATTTCTTCTAGGGTATTTAGGTACATGTGTCTTCTTATTACTCTTTTTCTTACCTTTGTAGTCTTCTTTCCTGTAGGTTGTTTCTTCTATTTAGATGGACTTTCAAATGGGATTGTGATGTAATATTCAGGTTCATCAGGTTCCCTTTTAATATCTGGATAAAAAGGGATATCAATCTCTTCATCAATTTTAAGTTTCTTACTTCGAATGGTAGTGCCTTTCTCATTTAGTTTACCCATAGGAAAATCACCCATGGCTTGCTGTATTTGTAATTTTCTCTTGTGAGCACGAGTTACCTTGGCTGCAGGGGAATTTTCTTTCATCAAAACCTCAGTGGATTGAGAAGTCTGTTTACCTTTTCTAGGTTTCTTCTCCTTGACATTTTGAGACTTAGTTTCCTGTGGATTAGGTTTTAATGATTGGGTTAACCAGTCCCAAGATCTCTGAACTTCATTTAAGGAAAATACTACAACGTTTTGATTAACCCTTGATGAAAAAGATTGTTCTTTGTTGTTGCAGGATGTGACTGAATCCTCTTAGAAATTTTAGATAAGATTTTTAATAAGAAATAAGGTAGGTTAAGAGGGTAATCACCATTTACATGGATTAAAAGTCTAATATGATAAATATGAACCAGAGAAAATCTTCCTTCACATATAATGTACCCGTGAATCATCAACATAGCAATATGCCATTCTTTCCTTACCCAGCTGTGTGGGATGCCTTGGCTCCAATTGAAGTTTTGCTTTTCTGGAATTAAAAACTGATTTACAAACTCCATAACTACATTTTATTTCTTCCACCATATTTCCCCATATACTGGTAACCTGCAGGCTTTAGTTATGGAATGATTTTTCACGTGCATGAGGATTTTACCAACCACAGATTCGAAACCATCAAAATTCTATGCAAATGTTATAGAAATCTGCTCGTCATGACCCTGGAATGTCGAGAAGAAGTCAAACCATCCTGCATCTTTGAAACTTTGTGCCTACTGAGGAAAGGATTCAAGAAATTCTGTCCCTTTTGACTCCAATCTGGTTACCTGACCACTCTTTTTGGGCACCATGACACTGATACAATCCTGCATAAAATTTCTGAGAATGTCGAGGGTTTTATCACTAAATTTCAAGGATTTTTGAAGTCTGAGAGTTATCCGTTCACCTATAGAGCATGCATGAAGTAATAGACATACTAAAAATAGGTAGATTATGATTTCATACACATGGAATAATAATCAGGCATTGCGATTTGATATCAAGGTGGCTAGTACAAACCAATCCCTTGAATTAGCTGTCATCATGAGAATTATGACCTGATATAGATCATACAGAGATATGTAGATCCTATGGAAATTATTTCAGGTGTTAAAACACGATCTCGAGAAGGTGGCGCATGCATAACTATCATTACTCTCGACGCTACAATAATAACACTATTCTTGTAGCGCCCTTTCCACTTTGACAATTTTGAAAATTCAAATGAAGGAAAGGACAAGTGATGTGATAAAAATAATTTAATATCATATCCTAACTTTTAAAAACTGAAAAACATTTAAAATGTGCATAAAAGAATGAAAACAATATTTCAAGCCAAGAAGGGAAAAACATAGTTTAACAAAAAATCATGGAAAATGGGTAGAATAAGGACTAACGACACCCAATCAGTCAAAAACAAGGTTAAGGACTAACAACATGTACTATTATCTCTTGGAAACATTTGGCTACCACCAATACCTTTCATTAATCCCTTCCATACTTAGTATCTTGACCTATAGGGGCTACACTTCCATCATACCACTTTCCGACTCATTCCCCCCTAAGGTCACCGAGATTACCCCCTTGAGGTGATTCTATAATCTCTAAAGTCATGAGAATGCCTGCATAAGGTGACAATGGGCAGGTGTTCTCAATTTTGTTTCCATTTGGTGGTTGGGTTGGGATTTCCCCAACCTACAAATTGTGTGATAACATTTTGGCATCATTGTGGGGGAGAATTTTGAATCCTCTTCCGAACCCTAACGACACTTTGGCAAGCTATCCTAAAGCCTTTCCCTAGATTTCCCGATGAATCCACCTAAAGGAAATTCCCTTTCCACCCTTGATGAGCTCTTCTTGAAACTCATCTGGGGACTCCACCTTTCAAGAACCCACCTTTCCCTGATTATCCCTTTCCACCCTTTGATGAGCCTTGAGCTCATCTAGCGACTCCATTGAGGTATTACCCAAGTAATGGAAACAAGGCTATGTTTTTCTTTCATGAAGCATACAAGGCATTGTATCTCGAAGCTATTGAAGGATATCCAAACAAGTGCTCAATAAACCAATTCGATGTCCTCCCAAAGTTCGATGGTAATCCATTGTCGGCCATAGCACACGTTGTTGAGTTTACTAGATGCATCCACTATGAGAATGTACTACATGAGGATGTATGCCTATGGTTGTTCTTACTATCCTTGGGAAATGAACAAAGGGATTGGATCAAGCATTCTTGCAAGCGAAGAAGCATATATTCTTTAACGATCCTCATTAGAGAGTTCCTTAAACATTGGGGACCAGAAGCTCAAATTCTTAAAGATACAATTTAGGACCTGGAGGATGATTTTTTGAGAGAAGGTTTTTAACTTGATCCTATTGAAGGCTTGATAGAAACACTTCTTACAGAGTTTGTTGAAACAACAGTTGAAAGAAAATAATTTGATGACAACAATGAGGAAATTTTTGAGTGCCTCAAGGGAAGCACAGAAGAAGATTACGAGTTTTCTGAGCAACTGATAGAACTTTGTCTTGACAATGAATTTCTGGTTAAGTTCTATCAACAGAGAGAAGAAGAGTATGATTCCATCCTCTAAAATTATGAGGAAAGGCCTACCCTAAAATCAGCTTGGGAAGCGACCATTGCGTATTTTGGAACAAGATCATTATACGACGTTGTGACCTAGAAGTATGGGTATCAAGAGAACTTCCCAAATGACGATGAACCTATCTCCATGCCCGAGGAAGTCTACAAGCTCGTTAGAGATCAATATCAAGATGGTGAATTCTCTGATCCCATTAAAGATAGCAAAGACTCGATTAAAGAAAAAATTTATGGAGAAAGTTTTCAAGAAGAAGAAGACCTTGATAAAGTACAACATCCAGATGAGCAGAAGGATATAGTGATATCTGTGTTCCCGCCTGAAGAAGATGACGTCGTTCTGCCTTGTTTTCCTCCTGCATGTGAGCTTGAATAAGTAATCATCGTTAGTGATGAATAATTTGAAGATCCAAACAAATCCACCCTAGCCTTTATTCTTCCTACACACGAAGACAAAGCGATGGTCGTTTTCAATCATATTGACAGGCTTGTGAAAGAACTCTCAGACATGGTTGATGAGTATATAAACACTTTCATTCATATTGGGAGACACAAATGAAATTTGGGTCATTTCAATTTTGATGGAGACCCCATTTATGACATTGAGGGTAGCCTTCCAACAAAAGGGGTTGAGTTGTCATCTTCAGAGGACTGGTCTTTGTTCATATATGATTCAAATGTGTGGTAGCCAAATGATGATATGATTACATATTTATTCAAGGATGACCGATTTCAACATTTTCAGGGTGATTTTCAGTCATCCCTTAGGACTTGTGATGCATATCCTTTTGGGGATGTAGACTTGTTCTATGAGAATTTTCAGCCACATTCATCCTCGATTTCAGATGAACATCAAGACGTGACTATCCCAGAGAAATCAAAGGCCCACTCTGCAAAGAAGAATTATTTTCATATTGGGGATTTCTACAATGATTCATAGATGAAGAGGCCACATTTTTCTTTCTCCAGACCCAATCCTGTCGCTTACCTTGTTCCTCCTTCTCAGGAAAATCATGAGGTCTTCTTGGGATATCTCATATCCTCTCTATATTCAGGAAGCAATGCTCATACTAATGGATATGAAGATGATACATCATCTACATATGGTAGCCATCTTCAGAGATGGATTGATCGGGCTTGTGGTTACACTTTCAGATGGCATGACCACGCTGATGATTTCTCTTTCTAGTTGGACTTCCTCCATCCCACCCATATCTCTTCATTTAATTTCATGATTGATTATATATCTATTTATTCTCATGATCATTTTTTGCTTGACTTATTTTTGTTGTTTTACATAATTAAGTACATGGGGAGATACATTGACGAGATGATCAACTAGTTGCACTGGTTGTATGACTTCACCTGAAATCACCTATCGCTTGATATTCAGGGCCCCAAGGCCCCATGTAAGTAGGCAGGTCATATTTATTTCCTTTCATTTGCATCTTTATTTCTCATGTTAGTTTAGATGCATTTCATATTTCATTTTTCCATACTTGCATATTGATTTCATGCTTAGCTTAGAAATTTTTGAAAAAATGCTAAAATTTTATTTTCTAGATTAATTTCATTTTGGTTTTGATGTATATGGATGAAGGGTGATAAAAATACCCTAGATTTTACAGTTTTTTGTTTTAGTGTAGGGAAAAGTCTAACATGAGATGTTGCGGTTCTCATGCACTCTACGACAACCACATGTACCCAAGTAGGAGCCATATGTTATCCCGATTTTGTGGGATAACTAAGGAGATAATGTCTTGAGGCCCTCAGGTTGCAGATATGGAGTGCCGAGAGACCACATGACTAGAAGTGTTCACTTGCACATATGAAAGCCTGCTCTATCACCACATTTTGGATCCATTGTCAGCGAATCCACCACACCAACTAGCTTTTGGACAACACATGGGTCTTGCTCCATGCGGTACAAGTAAGGTATTGTGGCAGGTAACCACCCTAATATTTGATGCATTTAAACATGTTGTATTTGAGCTGCTTTTGATTATAGAAAACCTACTTGGACATTATTCTCTTGAGCCTGTTTCACCTTGGTGAGTGTCATAGACTATATAGTAAGTGGCCAAGTTTTTGGGAAGGGTTGCAACTGGGGGTCCGCTGATAGGTTATCGTACCATTCTCGACCATAATTACCACTTTTCACTCATTACACTCCCATCATATTGCCCGCTTCTAGGCCCTTTGAATTTAGTGACCCAAGAAGGGAATGCACCTCATTCTATGGGAAGAAGGGGCTAAAGGCGCATGGGGATGGTTGCAGGGAAAAGATAGGAGCCTAAAATATAAACCTTCTAGATGCTCGTCCAGACAGGTCTTGTGAACGATGAAATGCTTCAAATAATTGAAGACCTACACAATATCAAATACATAATAAATATCCTGCTTGAATACAATACTAACACACGTGTGTTACAACACTCTACATGGTTACCCCTATGGAACTTTGTGGAACTCTTATTTCAAGTGACACTATGTTACAGATCCCCAAGATAATCGATTCACTATTGGGAGTGCACACATGTTTAGATCATTGATTAATTAATAAATGAAAATAAATGGGCTTAGAAAAAGGTTGCATTGAGGAATAAGGTGCAACTCACCCCCTACAAAGGCACCCAAAAATGAGATAATACGAGCCCTTGCATGTCATGAAACTCATTGACCTATGAAGTCTAATCCTCTATCCACCTCATCATCCACTACATGACCTTGAAGGGGCATCCTTGGGAGCATCCCCTACTTGAGGGTTTTGGTCTACCCAATAGGACTTTTATGACACCCTCCCATACCTAAACTTGGTCAATTGTATAGGGTGTTGGAGCATTTGTTTAATTTGATGAGGTATTTTTGATGCACATGTTTAGGTGCCTTGGTTATTAGATGTGGTTTTCACTTGCTATGATATTTTGACTTCAGATCCTTGGAGGGCATTCCTATTTGTTTTGCAGGACCTTGTTTGGTAGACAATTTTGGAGGAACAAGCCTAGCTTGGGATTCCATGGGGCTTAAATCCCACAGATTGGATGCCAAGGGCCCACATGCCAGATCATGATTACTTGGCTTTGGAAGCCTAGAATACATCATGGATGACCTTACCTAGCCCCTATTTCCCAAACAAATTTCCTAGGAGAGGAAAAACATCACCTTTGGAGGCTTGACATGACCTAGGGATAGGGTTTGGTGGTGATGGAGTTGTTTCTCATTGACACATGACACGTTTTGAAGGAAGGAGGCTTTGGAACTGAGGCTTGGATGAATAACTTGTGGCCTTTGGAGGCTTAGCCATGCATCCCTAACTCCAATGGATTTCTCAAAGTGTCAAAACGTCTCCCTAAAGGGGTGACATCATCTTGTTTTAGGGTTTCTAATGTGAAAAATTGAAAATTAAATATTATTATTTGGTTTAAGGGGTAAGATAAGGGTTGTTGACCCATTATATTATGTTTTACCCTAATTAAGTGGAAAAACTATGTTTTAGACACTTTGTATAAATAAAGATCATGTGAATCTCATTTCATAACATAACTCTCCCTCTTGCAAGAGGAT
This sequence comes from Picea glauca, assembly GCA_000966675.3. Taxonomy (NCBI): domain Eukaryota; kingdom Viridiplantae; phylum Streptophyta; class Pinopsida; order Pinales; family Pinaceae; genus Picea; species Picea glauca. The sequence continues at coordinate 717,242 of JZKD02S1279159.1, read as the reverse complement.
ATTGGCTGCAATTTGCGCCCTTATTGGGAAATTCTCTTCATCTCTTTTGGTTACATTCTCTTTCTATGGTTTATCTTTTCTATTGGTGGAAGAAGTGATGCACTATCTCTCTTGGAGTACTTTTCTTTCTTTATGGTGGATATTTCTTGGTAAAAGAAGAAGTTTATCTTGTTTATGCTTGCACTAGGTAAGGAATCCATTTTGTTGCTTCTTTCTTGGTTACAATTCTAATTTGATAATATTATTGTGGAGTATAAGTGCATACAAATCCACCAAGGCCATCATCTTGTCTTGAAATAAGTTGTTTCACAAAGGAGTACTAGGAGGAGTAAAAGGGTTTACACCCTCCTAGGGTTTTTCTTAGCTAGTTTTGCTTAACTTGGGGAGTAAAAAGGATTACACCCCCAAGGAGGTAGAAGATATATCTCTTTCTCTTTTAAAGACTCCATAACCCAATAGTTAAAGGCACTAATCTCTTGCATTGGAGAAATAAATCATTGCATTGGGAAACATAAAACTATGAGATATTGGAATTGTTCAAGTTGGAATTTATTCTACATGTTATAAGCATTCTTGTGCCCTAAGGGTGTCGTATTTTATCCAACCATTTTGTTGCTGTAATAAATTTAATGCTATATCCATTAGGGCTGCAACAAACCCTAAACACTTTCTTGAATAACTCACAATTCAACCGTCATAATTTGCTAATAATTTACCCCTACAATCTTAGGCCTACTGCATCTTTTGGGTGGATTACTTGTGATTTTTAGTGGTTGATTTTTTTTTTGTTGTAAAAAGTTGTTTCCTACAACCATAAGGATGCAACAATATCTATGCAATACTATCTATAAAAACCTTACATTGATGCTAAAGTATTATGCTTTTACACTTGAGTTGTATTATTGTTTCGTTAACTTATCTCTTGCATCATTTGATATAATTTTATCATCTTTATTTGCAGCTCTTACTATATTTTTGTTGCTGATATACATCATTGTTTACTGGTGCAATTAGGGACAACAAGCTTAACTTTCTTGTCCACCTAACATTATATGCATATACTTGGCTTGCTCTTGTGTATTAGATAGGTACATCACTCTTTACAGGTACTATTATCTTTTGGAAACTTTTGGCTACCACCAAGACCTTTCATCAAGCCCTTCCATACTTAGTAACTTTACCTATAGGGGCTACACTTCCATCATATTACTTTCCATCTCATTTCTCCCTAGGGTCACCGATATTCCTCCCTTGAGGTGATTCTATCATCTCTAAAATGACGAGAATACCTACCTAAGGTGATAGTGGGTAGGTGTTCTCAAAGTTGTCACCATTTGGTGGTTGGGTCGGGCTTTTCCCAGACTACAAATTGTGTGATAACATTTCCCAACCCAGGTTACGATGGAGATAAATCATACTGATGTACACTATCACATATATCCACTTTGTATTGGTCCTTGGCTATGTTGTTGTCATATCGTAGCTCCATTGTGTAAAATATCATGGCTACAACCCGATGAAGTCATGGAGGTATAGATCCACATTGTATGTTTGGTGGCCATATCCTTAGTCAGTGATGTCATGGATCCATAATGTCTTGGTCGACAACCATGCTTTAAGTCTATTTTATTACCGAGCATGGGTATGCCTACCTCGAGATGATTCATATATATGTTGTTTGATGTTTGTTTGCATCTTCTGCCAGGCTTTCCTACTCCAGTCCCTTGATGCACATATTTTTGTAAAGTGTTTTGGACTTTATATTCTCTTCTGATGATCCAGGTGGATATTGGTGGCCACCCACCTTTTCCAACTGGCTCAAAACAATTTTCTAACAATTTTGGCAATTTACTATTTTTAGCAGTTTTAACTTTCGGGGCCATTTTGAGGGCCTAAATGAAGGTTTTTTGGGATATAGATTCTCAATGATATCCAAAGGCATGATTGAGCCCCCAAAATTAATCTCCTCGATGATACCTTTCCAACGGGCTATCATACGCCTAAAACAGAGATTGTATGCAAAAATTACGATCCCGAGAAGTTGATGTACTAACTTACCCAGACGGGGCCCACATGACTTTTGGCGCTTCATCTCCTAGGGTTAGGTTTTTGGATGTATATGGTTTTTGGAATTCCTAGTTATTATAAAAATGCCTTCAGATCCTCATTGTAATCATCTTCTTGCGAATGCGAGTAGCTGTCACATAGCTGCCACCATTCTAGCGAGTCTTTCACTCTGTATTTTTATAGTCTCTGTATATTTATTTCATTAATATAAATCGTGTATTACTGTATATCTGTGACTCTTGTTTATTTCCGCTATATCTCTATTATATTTTTGTCTCTCTTGCAATATATCTAAATATTTGTGTTATATCTCTGCTCTCATTTCGTGTCGAAAATAATCCGGATCAGTGGTATCAAAGTAGGTTGCTCTTGATCGTTTTTTAGTGCATGTCCTCGATGAGGTCCGAGTATAGCAAGTTGGGTCTTGAGATCGTCTCTCTTGAGGATAATTTCTCTCTAACACCCAAGAAACCCTCAATGGAGAAAGAAAAGAAAAATGACAGAGCAAACGATCCTATCAGTCTGTTGCTTGATCAAGCTCTCGCACGACAGATAGATGAAATGATGGAGATTTTTTCCCACATCCTTCAACACCTGTCGATGGAAACAGGGGCATCTTCATCAAACGACCACTTTGGAGGCACCTCGCCTTTCAAGTCACACGCTAATTTTTATATTCCTGTATTTGAAGGACAGATAGATGAAGAAGCCCTAGACAAATGGTTAAACCTGCTAGAAGGTTATTTCTCTGTTCACAATTTTTCCGACAGAGAAAAGATCACCTTTGAACTCCTTAAATCTCTCCCCCATGTCAAACATTGGTGGGAAACTTACTGGGAGAAGATTTCCACAGAGGAGTCTGGAATATATGCGGCCAAGCCCACTCAGGATTTTTTTGTGGATGCAGTAAAGGTACAGTATTACCCTGTTGGAAACTATGAGGAACAATACATGAGATGGACCACACTGCGGCAAGAAAGGGGCCAAGCAGTTCCAGAGTTTACCAATACCTTCCATACCTTTCACACCAAGCTAGGTATCAAAGACTCTAAATGACATTTGGTTTTGAAATACTGTGGGGCTCTACACAGATACATGCAAACTGAAATGGATTTTCTGGATATCTCATCACTCGGTCTTGCTTATCGATATGCTGTTAAAATTGAGAAAAAATTTAAGCACCAGAATAAATGAGAGTTTGGGTCTACAAATCTGCAACAACCAAAGTATGACAAAGACGGCCCTAACAAATAGTCTCCCAAAAACCAGTCCAAGCCATAGGAAAAGAAGGGTCACAGGAAGACAAAGAAGGAAACCGAAAAATGGTGTGATTTCCACAAAATCCCCTGGAACAACACCGATGAATGCCGTTCAAAACAGTCATTGGTGGTTGAGATCAGAGACAAGGAGACGAACCCTGATTCAGAATTTGATTCTAAAAATACTGGTAAAGGACATATCATTGATGCATACTCCACTGCTATTGTCGCGACCACAATAATTCAACCAGAAAAACCAACAGATCCTGAAGAGGGGGAGTGCATTTTTCATTCACAGATGTGGGTGAAGGGGACCCCACTACATTTTATTGTTTATAGCGGAAGCTAGAAGAACCTCATCTCAGTAGAGGTCGTCAAACAATTGGGATTGTCGACAACACCACACCCGCAACCATACAACATAGGGTGGCTTCGCCAAGGATGGGATCTTCGTGTCAGCCAATAGTGAAGATTGTCATACGAAATCCAACCCTTCAAGGATGAGGTATTATGTGATGCTTCCCCACTGGATGTTTGTGATGTCCTCTTGGGACAACCATATATGTGGAGATGCCATGTTGTTTATGAGTCTCGACCCCGTAGTGTCATTGTTACTTTGGGGGGTCATCTCTACAGAATACCAGAGGTAGTTCCAACTATTGTTCCAAGGTAGTATCTCATACTGCAAAATTCATCTTCTTCACAATCTATTCAAAAGGGGGACATAAGGACACTGCAACCACTACAGCCTTGCCCCAAGAACCTTCTATCCAACAGAAGCAGGTCGACAAGGTTGTATCAAAGTGAAAAGATTCCTTCTGCACACTGTCCTCTCAAGTAGATCAACTTGTTGAAAAACCTCAGCCTCAACATGTTCGTGACAGACTTCCACAAACTGAGCAACGTGACGTCTCCAACAAGGTAAGCAGCTCACCAAGATTCAGATTCAACAAATGATTTTTCCTCTACCCCGGGCACTCAATGCAATGGAGAACATTTCTTCCTAATGAGGGAGGATTGATCCAGGTGGATATCGGTGGCCACCCACCTTTTCCAACTGGCTCAAAACAATTTTCTGACAATTTTGGCAATTTACTATTTTTAGCAGTTTTAACTTTCGGGGCCATTTTGAGGGCCTAAATGAAGGTTTTTCGAAATCGAGATTCTTAATGATAGTTGAAGGTATTATTGATCCCCCAAAATGAATCTCTTCGACGATACCTTTCCAACGGGCTATCATACGCCTAAAACATAGATCGTATGCAAAAGTTACGACCCTGGGAAGTTGATGTACAAACTTACCCGGACGGGGCCCACATGACTTTTGGTGCTTCATCTCCTAGGGTTAGGTGTTTGGATGTCCATGGTTTTTGGCATTCCTATTTATTTTAAAAAGGCCTTCAGAGCCTCATTGTAATCATCTTCTTGCGAATGCGAGTAGCAGTCACATATCTTCTTAGAGATAAGTTGCCACCATTCTAGCGAGTCTTTCACTCTGTATTTTTACAGTCTCTGTACATTTACTTCATTAATTGAAATCATGTATTACTGTATATATGTGACTCTTTTTTATTTCCTCTATATCTCTGTTATATTGTTGTCTCTCTTGCAATATCTCTAAATACTTATGTGTTATATCTCCGCTCTCATTTCGTGCTAAAAATAATTCGGATCATCCGACCTCACACTTTAGGGGGCATTTGTTACACACCAAATTCCCACACTAATAAGTGTGAATTTGTTACACTTTAGTGAGGGAGTGTTTTTCATAATCCCTGGACATGTCAGGAGATAAATTTATCATATGAAGGTCAAAATACTATATGCACATGAATTATTCATTATTATTCATAACTAGGAAATTAATTTAGTGTGAGAATCTACCTCACATTTAGTTTCCTAATATCAAGGAGAATTTAAGAATATCATGGATATTTGAGAGATTTTCTCAAACCAAATATCCTAATTTGGTGGATCTTGAGAGATATTTCCCCCTTAAAATCCTTGAGAGATATTTTCTCCCTAAAAATATTGGAGATCCCAATTTAGTGGATCTAGTGAGTTATCTTCGCCATGGTGGTTAAGCCTCCAAATATTATATAATGAGGGCATTCCAAGGTGAGAGGATATGAATTCATAAGGGAATCATCACTCCGATCTTAATATATTCAAGAGTAGGGATGGAATGGAAAAGCATGGAAGAAGGCTTGTAGCACATCATGATTGTAAGTTCCATTGTTTCTCATATCAATAAACTTGGCCTATTTCCTTATTTCCATCTTGTTTAAGTTTACGTATGAATGATTGTGATCTAGTTATGATAGTTTTTATATAACTTGTTACAAGTAGAATAAGAGGAGGATAGTTCTATTTCTTTACAGGTAGACTTCGTTTGGAGCTGGACTGGATCCAACCCCAGAATGACAAGGAGCAACGAGGACAACCGACATAAAAAGGTGCCTCATTCTCTTCCTCCTCTCTTATTTTACGCATAAATAGGTGGAAAATAGATATTTTAGTGTCCATTTGTTCTAGATGTCTTAGTAGAAGAAAACCCAACTAAGGGGAGATCAACCTGTCCACAGGGTGAGATTTCTCATAACAATCCTGTCTTGTCGCCCTAAAATATAAGTGTAGACTCACCGTCACTACCATTGATCAACCTGTAACTGCCATTGTCATTGATACATTAACCAACCTGTCACTGTCTCATCAACCAATCTGTCACTGTCACTATCACATCAACCTGTGACTACCACTGTCACATCAACCTGTCACTAATGATCAACCAATCATCCAACATGTCACTGTCCCTGTTACTAATATACCATCATCAATCAACTATAACCATATCCACTCACATGGATACCAAAACCATCACCATACCATGTAGATCAACCATGTACCAGAACCTATACCATACCATGTACATCAACCATGTACCAACATCACCAAGATGTGTCTCAACATGTACTATCATCACCACACATGTACCATAATGTCACCAATATATGCATCAAACATATACCATATCACTCATGATATGTCTCAATCATGCCATAGTTTATCACTATAACAATTTTTATATGGAATCCAAGTCTCAGGATTTAGCAAGCGGATAAATCGGTGTAGAGGTGCGACCAATTGGAGGATGAGGCCATATCTAGCAAACGTGGCTAAGTGTAACGGAAGTGTGAAGTTGATGGGACCCAACAGGTCATGGATCATGGGCGCCGCAGATCAACGACCGTGGAGTACATCGAGCCAAGAACTAGTGCGTAGGTTAATATCTTGAAAGCGGGCCGGTAAGAATACCATGGTTTCATCTCGAGGTCACGTGGCGCCTCCAGATGCATATCAGGGGGGAAAGCGGGTGAGCTCAAAACCACTCAATCACTCCTTGAAATCACGTGGAAAATGTCATTCAACGTGTTAAATCCAAAGGTCACATGTGGAAAGGGGAAGTTGACAGCCAGTCAAATCACCTCGAGACACTTGTTTGGTTACTTTTTGTCCATGTGATGCCAGGTGAGCACAGCCAAATAACTGATTTAAAGAATCATCATTGGAAATTGATGGTAAAACATGGTAAGCTGTTATCCTTGTAAGTATTTTTGTCAGCAACTCATGATTAGCACTTGATGTCGACTGTTACTCAAAACAAAGGTCATATTACTCTATTTCGGGTAATTGATGTTTTATTCTAGAGCGGGATAATCGTGAACCGAACCATTCGTCCAACTCCTGTACAGTTGAGAGAGATAAGCTCCTATTTTCGGGAAAACAAGAGGAAATGGAGGAGAAATATCCAATGACCTTCAGCGAACCGATAAATTCGAATAGTAGGACAAGACTATCAATTAAGAAAAAAGAAAGGCTCGCTGTGCATATATTAGCAACAAAATTTCACACAAAATATGCAGATGAACCTGGGTCAGGTGAAGAAATCAGATTGAATCCTATCATGAATGATTTGATCATCAATGGATATGCAGATGGATACCATATGCAAGCTAGCAAGAGTAAAAGAAACAAGCGGCGGAAGAAGGAGACTAAAGCTGAAATGGTTGTAGGTACTGGAGAAAACCAGCCCGATTGGCTTGACACTTTAAATGAAGAAATTGCAAACCTGAAATAGATTACAAGATAAATTAAGTATCTTTCATGGAATTTTGTGATGATGCAGACAAGTGGCATTCAGGGTAAAAATCTCAAATATGTCATTTTTGGTTTATAATGTTCCCTAGAAAGTAGGAGTTCGGTTTTAGTACATTACTCCTCTTTGTGACTAATATCTATTTTTGGAATCTTGGGGAAGATGATCAATTTTGGGCCTCATATGTAATTTATCTATATATACTATTAAAAAGATAAATGAATGGTTGGACTTACAGGAGAGGGGCCTGCCCTCATAGAAGGAGAAATTTGTAATTTCTTATGAATTTTAATATAAGTAGTTAAGGTTTTCTTAGTTAGCCGAGATTCATCACAGTGTTGATGTTCAATATGTTTTCTTGTATTCCATATTCATGAATGTGTTTGCCTGATCAGGGGATCAAATTTTGCTCAAAAATTCAAAGTGCTCGGAATCGATTCAAATAGAATGAGAGCATAGGCCTCGTCGTTGCGAACCCAACACAACTCGTTTCGTCTCAAACAGACGTCGGGAGCGAGAGATATCGCGATCTATTCAAATCGTTAAACATGCAAAAAAAGACGTTGATTGTACAGTCCGTACAGGCTGACGTGGCAGAGTCCGTATGCTGGCATGGCAGAGGTGATGTGGCAGATTCTGATTGACAGATGTGGTTGAATCAGAATGAGACACGTGGAATCATTTTGGTCAATGGTAAGGTGCCACGTGGCCCAGTCATGGGTTGCCACATGGCACCCCGGTATTGGCTGTTGGTTGTTGTTTTAAAATTGTATGGGTCCGTGGGGGTCGAACCCCGGACCTCCCTTTGGCTCCGTTCTTTGGTAGAGTGTGGGCTACCACTAGCCCACATGTTGTTGCTTGTAAAAAATATGTAATATAAGCTATTTCAATTCATTTTATGTAACGGTCGGCGCGGGGGTCCGGGTTGGGGCTTAGCCCTAGCCCCCGGTCACATTTATATTGCATTCGACCATACCCTCCGGTGAATGGCGCGCGTGGGGTTTTTAAAATATATAGCCCGTGGTTATATGTGTTACACCATGTGACTTCAACCTTAGCGCGGGGAGTTTGCAAATGGTTGGGTTCTTTTGCTAGCTCGAGGTCATATCGCGACTCTCATGTGCCCGAGTGCTAGGCGGTTAGGGGCTAGCGTGCCCATAACGATCCTACAGTTCACACCGTTGGCGCGGTTTCACCCGGTGTCGGGTTTTTATGCCTTAAATGGCGTGTGTGCTAGGTTTCATGAACACGGGTGTGTTTTGTAGATGCAGAGACAACAAGCTTGAAGGGGGGACTTCCAAGAAGGCTAACTTCTTCTTTTTTTGGCCAAATAAGGTGCCGAAAAAGCCTAGCTAGGGGTTTTTGGATGCTCTGAAGCCATTGGAGTAGTCTGTTGGTCAATTTGAGCATTGTAAAACACGTTTTTGAGAACTTTGAACAATTAATAATAATCATCCGTTGGAAGCTGGACCAGGAGATGTAGCCCAAGAGAGGGGTGAACTCTATCATTTGCCGTGTTTATGTGCTTATGTTAATTGATTATGTTGTTGTTTATTGTATCTTAAATGATTAAATCCTGTTATGATGTGTTGCAAAGTTGATCCATTTTCTTTTAACACATAAACTTTACTTGCAAATATTTTCAAGATTTCAAGTCTTCTTCATTTTTAGATCAAGTTGGTATCAGAGCACTGGTTTTTGAAGACTTGATTATTTTGCAAATGTTTTGTTTCTGATGCTCACAAGGTTGAAACTCACAAGAGGAGAAGGTCAACTTGTGGAGCCAAGTTCTCATCCTTCAAGGAGGAAGCATATACAATCACCGCAAGTTTCAAGG